>CM053790.1:590999477-591411977 GCA_028749045.1 Cupressus sempervirens
CTATCTTGCGACCAATGGCAAGCAACTAATCACAAATTTCTTGAATCCTATTCAGGTGAGCCTAGAGCGATGTTCGCTCGTCCATGATAATATAAAACAAAGTGTTCTTCAAGAAGAAAGCTTTGCTTTTGTCAGAAGTTTCATGAAGATTTTTGAGATCATATCTCGACAGTTGTCTTGCTAGATGGAATCTGAGAGAGCTGATCATTAGCGATGGATAATTTCAGAAGCATCACTGCCTTCTGATTATTCAAATCCCATGTATCCTGATTAGCACTAGGGGCAATCGGACGTTGTGTAACACCTAGAATAATCTGATTGGTATTCTGATATTAAAAAATTGCTATTATCCATTGCTTCCAAATGCCATAATTCCGACCATTGAATTTGGAATTGCTCTCGAGCAAAATATTGGTTGATGATGCCATTGCACATTTTTCAATGAAAATTTGTGAAGGCATGTTCTTCGAGGAAAGAAAACAGAAGACCAAAAAATTTGAAGGGTGACTCATAAGAGAGCTCGAAAAACCTAGAATGAATATATTGTCGGTTTGTGGATCTGTTGGCTTAAAAATTGAGGCACGTAGAAAATTTTTGACAACCTAGTTAAGCTCTCGGAAAACCCACCAAGAATATGTGACCAGAAATTTTTTTTGAGGTAAAAAAACCAGGGTTTCAAGTGAAAAAGTAGGTTGATAGCCACGGAGGTTGAACATGCAAAAAAATGGGCAGATTTGGACAGAACTGGCTGATTTGAGTTGCAGAATAGGGGCTTTTTTGTTGAGATAGCAGAGGCAATGAAAGGTTGTCCCAAAAAAAAAAGTGATTTCACCCTAAAAGTGCGAGTCTTCTAGAAATGACCTCAGAAAATGGCAAGTGTAGCGGAGGAAAAACTAGATGTGTTTCAGGCGTGATTTGGAGTAAAAAACCAGACGTGTTTCACACATGATTTGGAGCAAATACCAGACACATTTCAAATGCGATTTGGAGCCAAAAAACATTTGTGTTTAAGATGCAATTTGGAGCCAAAACCATATGCATTTTAGGATTCAAATTTCTCAAGGTAGAAACCCTAGGTGGGTTGTAGAGAGAGCCTGAAATAATTTCACAAAATTTGAACACAATTTCGGAAGAAATTATAAATTAGTCAAATTTTTTTCAGTATTGGCTTTGATACCATATTAGTAAAATACTTGCTTGTTATTAATAGAGACCGAGAGTTCTATATATACAAAAGAATAAAGCAATGTTTCCTTAGGAAACAATCATAAAGAATAGAAATATTCTAATCTTGCTAAAAGAAAGCTAAAGAAAGCTAACAGATAGCTACAAGTAACTACATATTATAAACATTCTAATATTTACAGTAGATTACAAACAGATAACAATAACTAATAATAGAAGTTGATCTATCGTAATATGATTTGCTTCCAATTTGGTGTGAAATTAAATGATCTAAGCTCTCATTTATAGGTGATTTGGGTGTGAAGAGACACATTACCTAACAAGGCTAACCTTGCCTCTTTTAGCCAATAAAATTTCAGTAAATTTAATTCATTCAATGTGCCTCAATTAAGCTTGGTAGCCCAATTTTGTCAACCCAATAGGTTTTTTGGCTGCTATATCAGCCTCCAATTGGATATCCACAAACTAACACCAGCTCCTGATACCCTTTTTGGTCTTGTATATCATATTTCAGAACCACACTTGGATCGATTCATTGACCACCTTTCCTTCACAACCCTCCTATTAGGCATGTTTGCTAATTAGGACAATTTTTTGTAATCTCAAGCAAATGGGTGCCTTCTTACAACCCAACACTTCTAACACCTTAGAAAGTCAGAGTACCTCCTAAACAACATAAACACTTCCAATTCATTCATACCCCTTCAATAATTTATTTTGCCAATCCAATCTACTCTGCTTTCACTCCTACTTGCTTGTCACGTAGGAATGACAGGCTTAGGGCTTCCTCCCAAAATTAGCCAACTGTTTGGACAAGTTTAAGAGATCTATAATCTTACAGGGCATACTTGGGAGAAGGATTAAAAATTGACTGGAGGATGTAGGCCGAAATTTCATGCTTTCCTCCAAACCCTAGGTCTGTAAAGTTTTTAAGAACCTAGTAGAAAAATGCTTGCCAAGTTTGTCTCCTGTTACTTAAGAGCTGCAAAACAAACACAATCATAATTTTGACACCTAGATATAAAATTTACTGTTAGTTCCGTTCATAATTTTGACACCTAGATATAAAATTCAGCAATCCAAACTCTTGAAATTCTGATTTTGCTTCATGAATCTGAGATTAAATATTACCATTTTAAATTTTGGAAAAGAAGAATGATTCTTGCTGCATCTTTCCAGCTCAGAACATTTGTATTCCACATTAATATTGTTCTCTCTAATGACCTGATTCAAAGTATCCAATTCTTTAGGGTCCAACGCATCTTTATAAGTGTTAAAGTAATGAACCGATTTTATATCAGCCTTTATATCAACTGTGCACCTTCACAAACAAGTGTCATGAATCTGCTCTTTGGAATCTCCAATGCTGCAGACATCTGTGACATATTATAATAGTGTAGGAGTTTAAGATTAAACTTTGTAAGCCTCGGACTTTTTGTTTTGAAACACTTCTCCATTCCTCTCCTTCCAAAGAAGCGAAAGGATCTCACAAGATAAGATATATAAAAAATAATTAAGTTTAAGATCAAACAAATCCACAAACTCAGCAATAACTTCACTCTAGGACGATTGTTCCATCCAAACAGTAGGATCCAAGAAGATAGACCACACGCCATGTGCAAAATCACAATAAAAAAAAATGCTTAAAAGATTCAAGAAAATTATATAATCCACATTTAATGGACTCAAAACCCCTCGAAGATAGAACAATAGCAACAACCAGCTTTATAAGAAAATAGAGCTAACGAAAGCACAACTTTTTGGTTCAATAGGTGAATGCCAAATAGAATAAAAAATAAAGTACCACTGATAGTTTGGCCAGTCAAGATCCTAACACTGGTTAACCTAATTATTGATCGATGGATCATCTTTTAGCATATGATAGAGCTGCTTAGTAGAAACATCAATTTGCATTGAGCCATCTGTCCTATTTAACTGTCTGAAGAAAGAAATAGAGTGAAACATTTTACGAGGAAAGAAACCAGTAGCTTTAGAAATAAGTTTTGAAGTCTTCTTCTGAGAAGGAGGGATCCCATACTTGTTATTGATTTCCTCACAAGTCCCCAATCGGTTATCAACCTAAACATTCCTAATGAGTGTAATGCCTTTACTATGCCATAATTTTGTAGAATAAGTCTGAGTATAAGCGAGGTTTATTGTTTAGAGAGACCCTCCACCAAACATATTTGTCTGTAACAGTAAAAAGAGGAGAGTCCCCAACAATTCCTTTTGAGGAAACCAGAGGCCTTGCTTGAGACCAGACCTTCCACAATGAAGCAAACACATTACAATCGAATGGTATTGTTGACGTGAGTTTTTTTCTATTATAACATGCAAAATCAAATACTTAATGTTTCAAGGAGAATTACCAAACACTCAGTCCTCTCTTGATATAAGGTCATCTCTCATGCTATAAGCTTGCAAAGTAAAATCGTGAAATGACTTCAAGGTTCCTTTTTAATTGCAGACTTAACTCAATTTTATGATGTGATATGTTGGTTATCACAAAGGGACTTACACTATTCATTTAATGGATATCAACTCTTGCACTTCTAAAGTTTTGGCTCTACAAGGCACAATGAAAATATAGTTCATCTTCCCCACTTTAACTCCAACAAAAAAAAATCTAACCTCTCCATCTACTTCTGCTTCTACTATGAATACAAGGAATCATTGATGGACTTGGACTCTACTAGATCTAATCTCACCAGCGGCTCCATCCACCTAGTGGAAGGTTATAAGGAATACCCAAATGGTTTCACATCAATATCCTCTCTCCAATCCCATCATCTGGATGCGAATTAAAGATGGAATATCAATTGAAGTTAAGTGTTTTCATTGGCTTACCACACAAGGCACCCTTATCATTGGCAAGATACTAGTGGCCTGGATTTGTTCGAGTCAAATAGGAAAACATCCACAATAACTTCCATTCAACTAAACTACTTCAACATGAAAAGAAAAATACTCCAAGTGAAAGATTGAGGAGACCATGCAACACTCCAAAGCAATAACAAGTAATTCACCACAAAGATTCAACAATGAATTATCAATTACTTTGACAAGTAGTATATAGCAACAACTTCATCAAGTCTCTCTGTTAACTATCCTACCCTACTCTAGCTTTCTAATCTCACCCCACAAACTAATGAATGACAAATGAGAAGGCCTTGGCCTTTTATAATAGCTCAATTACAATGAAGGCCAAGTTTGATTCAAGATCAAGGGCCGAGATTTCTTCCCACAAACCCTAAATAGGGTTGCCAAATTTTCAGCCAATTACCCGACGGCACCAATTTTATGGTCCAACAAGAAAATTACAATGATTTTGATAGCCAATGAGAAAATAGGACACTCGGCATGTTGTGATTGACTATGCTCGAAATTGATTTTTTTTAATTAGAGACAAACAATTGCCACCTCATTGCCCTTAGCCTCTGCTTGGAGTTGTAAACTTGATCTTTTATTGATTTTCCTTGAATGTCCTCATGTAGTTGGATCCTTTGTGCTTTCCTGAATTCCCTTGATTCCTACTTGAGTTTGCAGGTTGATGGCTTGACCATGAATCCTTCCTTCACACTCGAGTCCTCAGGCTTGAGCCATCTTCTTGCAGTATCTACTTGAAGTCTTGAGGCCTTGATAATCACCTTGCACTCTAGCTTCTCTTTCTAGATTTCACCTTGCAAAATAAAGGAGAAGAGCAATAATATTCTGAGGAAACTCTAAAAATAAATTAGCATCAACAAAATTCATCCCAATTTAAGACCAAACATCTTGTGAAGTAGAGGCAAATTTTAATCTCATCATAATCCAAAACTATTTATTATTATTAATTTTTTTCTAATTTTCGTCACTCGCTCTCTAATTTGTTTTTTGAGAAGAGGTAGGATGGTTTTGGTGATTAATAAAGGATGATTGTTGGCCGGGAAATTTTGGAAGATGTGAAATTTCCACAAGAGGGGAGATTTTGGAAGATGTGAAATTTCCACAAGTGGGGAGATTTTGGAAGATGTGAAATTTCCACAAGTGGGGAGATTTTGGAAGATCAAAAATTTCCACCAAGAGTTGGTGCTCTTTAAGGTTTCTACATTGTAACGCTCCTTGGTTATTCCTTGCTGTCCACTTGATCATGATGTTTCCTTCATGCCATAAATTGATCTACTAATGCCTTGAAGGATGAAAACTTGGGAGTCTCAATGTGGGGAAATTTTGGAAGATCCGAATTTCCATTGGTGGAAAATTCCAAAGTTGCGAAATTGTCAATTTCTTCCCCTCATTGTTCTAATATTGCAATGCTTGAGTTGCCATTAGATGAAATGTTTGAGCTTGAGATTCTTTGGGAGAAATGAGGGGGAGATTTTGGAAGATGCGAAATTTCCATCAAGGGGGAGATTTCAGAAGATCAGAAATTTCAACCAAGGGGGAGATTTTAGAAAATCCAAAATTTCCACCAAGACTTGGTTCTCTCACAAACTTCGTCCACTTACATAGAAACCTATCTCTCCCAGACTAAAATTCCACTCTCCACGTGGACTTTAGCCTAGGAAAATCCCTCTAAGTGACTTCAAAATACTTGCACAAACTTGAGATCAAAACTTGCTTCCCAGCTAGACAAAATTGCTCAAACTCACCCTGGACTTGGGGACTTAAAAAAATGTTGTCAACCAAAACTGCCTAAGACAAAGAACTCCTAGATGCTAAAATGAAAAGAGGGGTCCCCATTTGCAATGGAACGATGGTGTGAAAACCAGACGACAGGTATTAGTTCGAAATCTCCCAAGACAATGCCACAAAGAGGTATATCCTTCCATTGTTTATCTCGCCTGATAAAAAATCTTTCAATATTATTCCTAACTCAAACTTTCCAAGGTTCATTGTCCATAAGGGCTTTACAAATCTGTTTAGCTGCAAGTGCTATACCGTGTACTTGTAGGCTCCTAAGTCCCAAGCACCCCAAGCATTTGTGTCTACAACACCACTCCCATCTTACACAATGTCTTTTTTTTGTTACCCAACCCATCAGACCAAAGGAATCCCTCAAGATCTTGTTAATGTTGTAGCTTCAGTCAGATTAGTTCAATCAAGAGATAAATTGTTCTTAACAGTAATCATGTTTACCAGTTAAACATTTTTACCACTGATTAATAATAATTAGATAAGTCACACACACATGTTGTGTAATGTCATTAATATCTAATAATTATTAATCAATGTAAATTATTGACTAATACTTTATTATTTGAATTATTGATCTGATTGAATCGATTATATATCAAATGCTGCCATCGATTTATTGAGATTGATAAACATGTTTATAAACTTTGTAACATAATTATCATGAATTGAATTCCCTGTTTTGATCATCACTTATCAATCAGGATTATTGGCAGTAATGAAAATGGTGCATATTATTGTTATGAATTGCAGCATTGGAAGTAACAGGCATATCCCATGTAAGACATAGAGAAATGTCTCTACGTGGGACATGATTCTTACACACACACACACACACACACACACACACACACACACATATTCAGATCTGCTGCAATTGGAAAATACAAACATAACACCAGTATTATTACAAGTTGCAGAGATCTCTTTTATAAAAGTGAGCATTTCATATTCAGTCAAATATAAAATATACTTACAGGTTGCAGCAACATCTAACTGTACACATCTGTAAGAAAAAGTAAATCAGTAATATTATCAAGGAGATTCTGTGAGATTGATTTATCATATCAACCATACAAAACTAAAAGGTATTATAATTTGATCCTAATTTTTTAACAGATTTTATCAATCTTGTTGACTTGGTAATCAACAAATAGCCAGAAGGATGCATAATAAATTATACGAGAAGCCAAGACTTATGCAAAACTTGAACTTTGCCAGCCGAAGAGAGGACGTGAGTCTGCCACTTCATATGCTTTCTTTCAATTTATGTATACATCTACTGCCAAATGTCCTTGGTGGATGTCTTGATGGCAAAGGGGATACCAAGATATCTGACAATAGTTGCAGGTCCAACCCATTGCCAACCTCTAGATTCAATCCAATGTGGAGGGTTGTCTGACCGAGCCAAGGTGGGTCAACTTCTAAAGAGCAATTTTGGCACCAGAAGAAAGACAAAACAATTGTTATCTATCCAAAGCATTATCAAAATTGTCATAAAAAAGTTATAGGAATAATGATGTATCATCTACGAACTTATGGAAGGATATACCTCTTTGTGACATTGTCTTGGATGTATCTCCCTTTTATAAATGTAGTCTGAGTAACGGAGTTAAACTTATTTAAGAGGCCAACGATTCTTCTAGCCAGGAGTTTTGCAATGATCTTGTACGATAAATTCAAAAGCGTGACGGTTCTCCAATTTTTAATGATTTATCTCTACTTTGAGGGAGGAGTTCAATGACTCCCATGTTAATGTTTTCCCCCAAAGAACCTTGCTCAGAAACATCAGCATATAATGCCATAATTTCCATACTGATTTAGTCTGAATTTTGTTATATAGAACTCTATAGGGAGGTTGTCTGGACCTGGAGATTTCGCTATCACTGTTGAACTGATAGCAGCTTCGATGTCCTCAATCTTAATGTTGTGTTCAAGAGAAAATGAATCCTCCTTTGATAGTTTCTTAGGGATAAACTTCAAATGTTTTTTAGCAGTCTCTTGCTTTCACCTGTCATATTCAGAAGAAAGTAGAATATTGTAGAAACTGAAAAGTGCACCCTTTATATCATTGGTCCCACTAGTCAAATAGTTATCAATCTGGATCTCCTCGATCAGTTTCCTTTTTTGATTAGCTCTAATAAGATTTTAAGAAATATTCACTCCCCCAACCCCCCAATCCCCTGTCTCCTTTTAATCAATTCATTCTGGGACTTTCTGACCTTGAATCTTGTAATTTTGCATTTTTCTAAGGTGCACTTTAATCCAATTTCAATCACATTTCAACTGACCATCATTTTGTAACGTCCCTATTTCAGAGATGTATTTTAATAATAATAGAGTTTAAAATATAAAATTTAAACAAATATATACATAAAAAAATAGTAAAAATTAATTAATTAAATAATAATATAGAAAATAGAGAAATGAATAAATGACATAATTAACAATATATAAAAATAATGATGTATTATTAACAAGTTATATATTATCAATATATAATAAAAATATTAATATAAGATAATGATCTACGATTCGAATAAATAATGATATTCTATAATCATAATTGATTGGGTAAAGAGAAAAGATTTGTCTCTTAAAAGTATAAACACTCATATAAATAAAGGGTGAAAACCTTACACAAAATCATCTACTCAGCTACAAAGGAATTACTTAGAAATACTAGTGAATTACACACAAGGCAAGAAAGCCATATATGCTTATGTATTTTTAATATCTTCAGAAATATTGGAGACACAGGAGCAAAACTAAATTGATACAGTCTGCGAGCAATGTAGGGGAAAACAAAAACAAACATCTAGGGGGATCCAATTCAGTGAAGGTCAGAGGGAAGGAGAGAATCTCAGTCAGCGTTGAAGAGATAGATCCTCGAACAGGGAGCACGATATGAAAGGGAAGATCCAGCCAAGATTTTCATTGGTAGACTAATATCAGAATATACATTACAGGCATAGATATAACCAGTGATAGCGGAGAACCATTTACATGGATTAAGCCAGTAGTGAGAGAATCAATCGTAGCTACAGTTTCAGTATACATAGTCAATCCAGAACACTGTAGCATGCTTGGGAGAAGACATATTATTATGCAAAGTTAGCATAGCATGAAAGAGGCATTGAATAAGGAAGTATATCCAATTGCCACAGAGGAGTAAGGGTCTATGGCAATAAGGACTGGAAATCCATACGTTGATGTCAGCAAGAGACAATGATGTCCTTGGCTATTGATCTGCAATCATCGAACAAGAGAGAAGAATAAGATCCCAAATACATATGAGATGAATAAATATGGTTGGTCAAAACCATCAGCCGAGTGACAGAACATACTAGAGGATATTCAAACTGCTTTTGATAGAAGAAATGAGTTCGATAGCAGTATAATAAGCTGCAACATGTTCTATGAAGGGATCACACCATACACAGTACGCTACATAGTAAATAAATACTATCTGTTGCAGTCTAAGATAGCCAATGATAAGAGAGGGAATATCATGTGAGTGTTATCCTTAAGTTGCGTAGATCAAAAAAGATGAATAACTATGGAAATATGTCTTATTTATTGTCTACCCATACTAGGAAATGCTACTAAAGTAGTGAATGTTTATTTTGTAAATGTCATACTTATCCAGATTGGCTTAACAATATTTTGTATGGTGAAGCATTCCAAGGAAATAGGATACCCTCAACATTCTCTATAATACAACAGGTAGAGTCATACAACATCGCATCAACATCTATAGACAATTAAAATTGGTTTAACACT
Organism: Cupressus sempervirens; assembly: GCA_028749045.1. NCBI lineage: Eukaryota > Viridiplantae > Streptophyta > Pinopsida > Cupressales > Cupressaceae > Cupressus > Cupressus sempervirens. Next base: position 591,009,120 of record CM053790.1, read on the forward strand.
AGAGAAAAGAAAACAAATTCAGGTCATTGAACCAGAGTGATATATATATATATATAGGCAGATTTGAAATTGAGTTTAATTAAGATGTGATAAAATGAGATAACAAATATATATGATAGCCAAGATATTTGGCGAAGAGTGTTTGCTTGAAGAGTTGCCAAGCAGATCAGAGATGGAGTATATGATGAAGTCCAGTCAATGAATCAAAAATGAGCCGAATGGACATCTGAATTTGCAAAGTGAGTTGTATTACATCAGAGCAAACCTAGCTGTTACTTTTTAACCATTGTGACAGTAAAATTCTTTAATCAAGGTTGACCTAACAGTCACATTGCAAATCCTTTAATCAAGGTGACATTTTAATGGAATGATCTAAAGACCTCTAACAAGGCCACTCCTAACAGGGTGATTAAATCCTTTAATAGGGTCACACCTAATATGTTTTGTTACCTTTAACAGGGTTGACTCTTTACTGAGCTCACTTTAGAAGAGTGAAAAGTGGTAGCATGTTATTCGGTGGTTTTTCCCAAATTGGGTTTTCATGTTAAATCCTGGTGTCATACTTGTGTGAATGTTGTTTTCATGATGCATGCATTTATTGTTATATATTTATGTTATTCAGCATATGCTAAACAAAGAACTAAGTGTGTGATGAATAAGTTGAATTGCTGATGAGTTGTTATATTGCCTGAGTGGATTTATGAGTTAGATTAAGTTGTTTGAAGTTGTTAAAAGTTGAATTGGTACATTTGGACTTGAGGATGACCGATTCATCCCCCTCTCAATTATTCTAACCATTCTAACAATCTTTGGTGCTGTTATCTTGGATTTTTGTGACTCATCCACAGATTGTTTGGTGTGATACTGTACCTTAGGCATCAAAGGCTTTCTTATGGAAATACTTAAATCATTTGTGTAGAATAAACTTTATTTGTGTACAATATTTGGGCTCAAATTCACTTCATTCCCCAATAAACCTACAAGCAGGTCTTAACAGGATATTTTGAGAGGTTATTGTATAACTTTTAATTTTTAGTTCTCTTTTAAATTAAAAAATCTTTTGATCTTCATAACAATATCATGACATTGGTGCTTTCAAACCTTTTTCATTAGTTTTTTGGGTTGAGCTAGTTTCTTGGACAGTTCTTTCTTTCTAACTGCCGTAATTTCCATCCAACAGTGAACTTTACAAATTGTCGATAGTGTGGAGTGGAGTTGATCATTTCTAAGTTTTGAAGTCCCTTGTATGTACTGTCCAGAGAATGGTCAATGTGCACAGAAGTGAAGTAAGTAATGAAACATACATTCATTTATGTTGTCTTCTTTTTTGTTGATAGTTATAAATAAAATTTGAAATGCACATTAGAAAATGAAAATAAATAGTATTGTCTTATTTCATCGTTGATTAGGAAAGTTGGTGACACTAAACTTGGTTAGAGATTGGAAAGGAACCCCATAGAGGGAAAAGTTAGAAGAGAATCTATTTTGAGGAATGGCTACCAGAGATGCTTTTTAAAAAAAATTTAAATACAGCTTGGTGCTGATTTTTGTCTATATATTCCACATTGTTTGTGGCATATGCTTCTTTTCAAGTGTTCTAGTGCGAGTCCCTGTAGATATGCCCATCTTGATTAACTACAACTATCTCCAGATTTAGATCAGCACCTTAGTAAAATGTAGTGGTTATGGGTTTCATTTACAATGTACTTTCCTTTGCAGAATTCGAACATAGAACAAGTTTTCTTTTATTTGAGATTTCAGACATACAAGGAATTAAACAGTGCAAGGGTACACATTGCAGACAGAGAAGTCAAACAAGCAAGAAAATTTTCATGTGCAAAATTTCATTCAAGAAAGAATATCTCATGTGCAAGATTCACTCAATTAAGGAATTGAACCATTCAAGACTACACTTTGCAAGAAATGGAGAATAAGAAAAATTTCTATAATAATATGGACTACATTTTACTTTGTTGAGGAGTATATAAAATTGATGTTTAGTGAACCTCATTTTTTGGCAAGAAAAAGATTGGTTGGAGAAGCAACAGTGAGAAAGTGATATTTTTCAACAAAGTGGAACAGCAACCACATTAATATAAGCCATCAGTGAAGACTAAATCTTTTCTGTATATCAGGATCTAGAAAGTAATCCTGTCTGTTTTAAACTCAACTAAGATGTCTTCTGTAACTGAACAAATAAATCTAAAACCAAAACAAGTCTCTAGTTCCAAACAGAAAAAGACTCTTGAAAATGCTGAAAATGTAGAACTGCTGAACTTTGTAATAAGTCACGATCACATCTGCTAGAAATAGCGCAAGCCATACTATTTCTGACAAATATGACTGATCTGAACTGGAAAACTAAAATAAATTATATCCAGGATTTATAATAAACATTAACATCTGGAAACAGCTTTAATGGGAAAATTGGTATCTCCAAAGAGTGTGCTATAGTAGCTAAAAACTCTCAACTAATCTGCTTTTCTTCATTTATTTTTGGGAAACTAAATCAAAGATTACATATATGAGAGAGAAACTTAGACACAGTTAGCAGAATTTGTTCTCAGGATAAATCAATAAGCCAAAAGTTTTTTTTATCATAAAAATGCAACTTAATTGGGAAAAAGTTGGGTTTGGATTAGGGTTAGGTTTTCTGAACATAAAAAGATCACGCAACTGGCAAGAATTGCAAAAAATAGTAGGGTTATGTTTTCTGAAAATGTTTGAAAGCACTAAACAACAAAGTGGTTGTCTTGTACACCTATACGGACATTTCCAATTGTTGCAATTTTTAATCTATACGATTGCCTTTTTGAGAAACACAAATTGTGTATCTAGGGGTGGTGAGCCCCAAATTGTCACTCTACAATCTTAGAACTTAGTTTCACCTTCAAGGCCAAGGGCGATTTTCAAAAAGGTGAAACAAGGTGTTCATCAGAAGACTATCGAGTATTAAAGGCCAATTGATGAGAGTGGGTAAATCCATCTACAATAGATCATTACAAGGCTTTTAAGTTTTTATGCTTTAGAACATTGTCACATTTGTCAAATGTAATATGACACCTGTGCCAATATGACACTTGTGCCAGCAAAAGTGGCAAGGAAGAAACATTGGCAGCGATTGCTTTTTAAAGGAAAAACACAAAAACTATCATGGAAACATTTCATTACAAATATCACATACGATAGTAACTTCCTTTTGGTTTCAAAAGATGTTGTGTTGTGAGGTTTTCACACCATCACCCCAAAATTTTTTGGGGACCCCCTTTTTCGGTCGCCTTGGCAATCTTTTTAGGAGTTGTCCAAGAGGTTTTCGATTTGAAAATTTTGCACCTTGGACGCCTTTGGGCCCAGGAGGGATTTGGTGTGATTTGTTTTTTCACCCGGTGTTAACTTGATTTTCCAAAGCGTGTAATTTTATCCTTAGACCAAACAAATTTCAAAGACAACATTTTTTCGATGATTGAAACAGATATTCGGCAGGATAAATTGCAAGTGTTGGACTTAAGGATTTTTTTTTTTGAAAATTTGAAACAATTGTATAAGCTTGAGCATTTTCAAAATGAATTTTGCTAGATTTAATCGTTTTGGAAAATCTTTATTTTTTTTGGTGAAAAGAGAAATTTTAACAGTGAAATTAAAATTGGAAAATCGATTTTGACTGCCAGAGAAATGATTTATTTTGGTTAAAATTTGAAATGGTATTGTAATGTTGGAATTGGATTAGATTGCAAAATCACATTAATTTGGTTGAGATATTGCCTAGAAAATTTTAAAATGTTGAAAGAGATTAGTAATTTAGAATTGAAAATTGATTTTAGCTTGCTAAATTCAATTTTAATGATATTTTAACTACTAAAACGTTGTTAAATGAAAATTTTGACATCCCCTAGGCTAACCTTGTTTCTATTTTGCAATTTAAAATTAGCAATTAAATGAGCAAATTTCACTTTGCGCTAAAGTAATTTTAGCATGGCATTTAAATTTGGGCTATTAATAAAGGAGCTAATTTAATTTTGTTTTCCTCTAAGGCAAGTCGGCCCGCTTGGAGAGGCAAGAAAATTTGGTATAAGAGGGGGCTCCCTGCCTCTTGTTTCCTCATCCCTTCTTCCTTCTCCTTTGGTGAGTGATTTTCTTCTAGAGGAGCAACTTGTAGATTTGGGCGATTTTTGGACAGATTTTATCCTTGCTTGGCAGCATCGTCTTCTTCAATCTTGGGCGAATTTATGCCCTAGGTCTGGTTTTGGGGCAAATCTGAATTTCCTCCAGCTTAGATGATTTTTTTGAGATCTGATTTTTTTTTCCAAAGGCTGCGATTTTCACTTCCAGATTTAGGCGATTTTGCTTGGTGAAGAGGCTATGTGATCCAAGTGTTTGATTTTGGCAAATGTGGGCAATTTCAAGGAAGTCAAAGTTTTGATTTTTGCTAGGGCATCATTATTTGCAAGGAGGCTTGAAATTTTCGAGATCTGATCCGAATTTGATGAGGGCCCGATTATTGGTAAAGGCAGATTAAAGGTAAAATTCTATTCATTTTAGATGTGAAGATTGGTTTAAAGGTGGGTTCTATTCCTTGTTCTTGCTTGGTTTGTTTCCCGTATTTTCTTCTTGCACTCATCATCCACCACTTCATCATTCCATTGATAGGTTGAAGTTTGGAGAGATAAATGTAGATTTCATGATAGGACACTTGGAGAGGCAAAAATAAGCTAGACCACCCTAGGATTGAAGTTGGGATATATAAGTGTAGTCCATCCTAAGGGAACAAAGAGGCATAAATAAGTGGTAGCCCCACCTCTAGGTTGAAGGTTGGAGATTGATAAGTGTAGAGATAGGACTCAGAGAGGCAAAAATAAGCTAGATTCTATTGATAGAAAGAAGGTTGGAGATTGATAATTGTAGTCCATATCATTTAGAACAAAAGGTTAGAATTAAGTGTTTAGGATGGTAGATGTTAGTGTAAGCAAGAACCCAAAAGGAACAAATACCAAAAAAGACAAAGAAGACATGATGCCTAAGACCACCTTCTTCTCGAAAGTGAGGCGAATAAGTGATACCAATATTGGCACGGTAAACTTGGTATAGTTGACGGACAAATTGAAAGAAGGGCAATCCCCCATGGCAAAGAAGATCTACAAGAGCGGAATTGTACACGCGGCGACTGTCCCTCCTACCTTGCCTTATTCGGAATTGGTAATGGAGTGTGCATCCCGATATGATATTGTTACCAAGTCCATCATTTTTGATGAAGGGAAGAGAGTGTTTGCCAACATTGGCGGACAATTGGCCAAAGAAGCATTTAATATTCCCCAGTATAAAAGCATGATAGTGATAATGATGGATTAGGTGACTAAGTTGTTTCAGGATAATTAGGAAGCTTATTTCATTCACCTAAAGAAAAACTGGTTACACGAAGGCAAGAAAGGAGTTACCAGATCATCAAAGTTCACTAGGTCAGATTTCAAATCAGAATACGGCAATCTCATTGTACTTTTTAGCCGGATCATGGGCTTAGCTCAAGGTATGCAATTCAAGAACTCGATATATTTCTTTATTGATGAAATTAAAAATGGAAAAAGAAGATTTGATTGGGCTAGGATTATAAGCGAGAATTTAGAATTGCAACTTAGGACTGTGCAAAATCAAAAGCAATTCTATATGGGATCTTATCTTTTCTATTTGATTGCAAAACTATATGAAAATCTTGGACTTAAGGCCTTAGTAATTGGCAATGGGCCGGGGCAATGTTTGGTGCATGAGTGCTTTCCATGGCTTCATTTGCACAACACCAAAGATTATAAGATGTTTTATGACGCTTTTTCCATGAAGACGGTAAGGATATTGCAAGGGACATCTGCTAAGAGTCTCTCATCCGAAGCAGAAGCAAAAGTTAAGTATGGGAGTTGGTTTATCCAATTTCCGCAATTTACCTATATTAGAGTAGCAAGAAGTACAGTTTGTCCCAAGAGACTTCCAAGGTACCCACCTGACAAGGTAGTTTTGATGGAGTTGGCAGGCAACTTGAGCATTATGACAAATTGATGAAACTTAAAGGTGAGATAGGGATTACCTTCTCATTTGGAATTGACAATGATACTTGCCCCAATCCTGTTGCCTTTGTAGCTCTGGAGAAAGAGTTAGAATGGTATCCTCTAGGATGGTATAGAGCAAGTCAAGGATTTGATCCTAATGGTCTTATCAAGGCATTTCAGGGAAATACATTCAAACATATTCCTACTATAGAAGATTTTTGGGCCAATGCACAGGATGACTTTCATGTAAGAAAGCTAGCTTTCTCAAGATTGTCAGTGGGCATGATGAGGGCAATTAGATGGAGAGGCCTTGATATTCCCGATCAATTGGAAGATGATGAAAATGTGCTAAGAGGAGATTATGATATAGTGGACGGAACGGAATTAAGTCCAGTAGATTGGGATGATCACCAGGATCCTTACTTAGAGGCGATTACAAGGACAGTTGATCTACACACCGAGTTGTGGTACAATGAGAAGTTAAGGCAATTACAAAGTCGGAAGGTACGCCTTACTAATGAGAAGACGAAACCAGAGGAAGAAGGTCTAGCAGAGTCGGACAAAAAGGTGAAGGCAGTAGCCAATAACAAAGAACAATTAAAAGCAAGAAGAGAGGTTTGGAGGTTGAGAAAAGTAAGGAACATCAGAAACCTCCAACAAAGAAATAGAATGCAACACCGTCAAGGGAGAGCATGATTGAGGTTAGAAGCCAAGAAGATAATACAAGTGGACAAGGGGCCACAGTAGAGGTGAACTCTGATTCAGTATCAAGTGGTTACAGTGATAGCATCAAGTACTCTCCTCTCTTAGAGAACCAACATGGGGATGATGTGACAGTCACTAGTGAAGAAGAAGATAGGCTAGTTGATATTGAGGAAATAAGCCAGGCGCTTGAGGCTGTTGGTGATGCTTTGCTAGTTGAACCAAATCTAAATTTGGGAAGATGCATTGCACCACTATGGTTAAGGCAAATTCTTATGTTGAGAGGCGAGGTAGTGACTGCCCAAACAATTGAAGATATCCAAGGGTAAGTGGAAAAAGGTGATAGTGAAAACCAAAGACAAATTGCAAAAACGGTGGCAAAGGTAATCAGGAGTGATGATGACGGTCATTGAAAAGTTCAGATTGCTATACCAATGGTTAGCAAGGCATTGGATGAGATTGTAGCTTAGGAATATGAGATAGTAGAGCACAACTTGGGAAGAATCACAGATGATATGGAATGTGAGGAGATCTAGGAAGACATGATTTCAATTAGAGAAAGGTTAAGGAAGGCAAACGAAAGGATTGTAAAGTTGGAGGTAGAAAACAGATATTGGAGATATTGCCAGCCTATCCAACAATTGCACTAGGCAGCCCTTCCTTAAGACAGTGGGAGCAATACAGAAGAGATATCGGCTCAGTTGCACGAAGTCAAGGATTGGATCCATGATACAATCTAAGATGGGCGAAATTTCTTGCCTTCCTTTGTCTCGACATTCAGGTCATTAGTGGCTATTAGAGATAAATTCAGAACATTTGATGGTGAGTGGAAGGATTTCCTTCTAGTTAAGGACTTAGCCATTCCTAGGCCACAAGCATTTATTGAGCTACCAGAGAAATATTTGGAAAGGGCCAAGTTGATAGATGGAATAATGAGTATGGTGGAGTCTTGGTTTGTCACCTTGACCATTAGATTGAGGATACTTGAGGAGATATAGAGCAAGATTGCACAACACAGCCCAGGCGTTGACACTTCCATTTCAACTATGATGAGCGATGTTGGGGCTACGCTTGATTTTGAAGATATCAAAGAGGAGAATGCCATTGAGACAAAATTTGGATCAAGATTGGATTAGCTAGGGAAGGTTGCATCAAGAAGAAACATTTGGGCACCCTTGCCTCTCTCAATGCCTTTGTTGGATATGCGAAAGAATATGAGAAGGATCATGAGAAAACACTGCAAGCAACAAGCAACATGATGAATTCAACTAAGCTCAAGATGAAGCATACACTTTGCCTTCCCATGAAGGAAGTCAACGAGAAACTAGCCAAGTTCATTGCTTTGGCTAAAAAGATGAAGGAAAAGGGTAGAACTATATTAGAAGATCATTTGATGTAAGCCCAAGTGGCAACTTCTTCTTCTTGGGTAGGATAGGTGTCTAATTCTGATTGGCTACTATTTTGGTGCCTTCCCATTGGTTGCCACTTTTCCTTTTTTTCATTGGTCCATTGATGAGATGGTGCTTTCTCATTGGCCGATGGGGTGGCAACCCTAATTAGGGTTTCTAAGATCCAATCTGGATCGTTGATTTGGCCTTTTAATCTCTACCGTTGGTTGTAATTTTGGCTTCTATATAAGGCCATTTGCTCTCATTTGTAAAGGGTTGAAGAAAATTGTTTCTAAGATAATACCAAAATTGCCTCTCTTTATCATTGTTGTGACTTGCATGGTTTCCACTTCCAATAATTAGAATTAGATTTCCTTTGAAGCTGTTAAGGTAGATTTCATTTTGAGAAAGTTGTTAAGTAAGAGTTAGAGTAGATGGATAGTTGCATGGTGATATTAGTGGATGTTTGATAGGGATCTATAACTAGGCAATTAGCATCCTAGTGGCTTGTTAGGAAGCCTTCCGTGGTAAACTAGTCTTTTCGCTTGAATCATTGCATCTATGGAGGTAAAGCCACTGGTTAGCTTTCATCAGATTCGATCCCCATCCATTTGCTAATCTTTCCATTCATAGGAGTAGGAGTAGAATAGCAAGTAGTTGAGTAGTCGGATTTCATTCTTAGAAAGTTAGGAAGGCATAAGTCATTTGAACACAGACTCCATCACCGCCACCGTCAACATCATCTGGCACTCATACAATATCATCACCATCATACCAAAAGTCCAAGTTATCCTCGAATGAACAACGTAAGGCCGCCTACGTGATTATCAACAAATCACATCAATGTAACTGAGTTAGTATCCAAAGGTGTAAGGAATATTGGAGTTTTTCTCATGTCTTCATGAGTATTAACTTTTCAAGAGAGGGATTGAGTGTTCAACATTCCATGTCAAGTATTTAATCGCTATATGTTATGTAGTGGTACAAAACTGACATCAACACGTTGTTACTCTTGTAATGGATTGAATTGGTGTGGTTTGAGTCCCTAGAGTGACTTAGCACATGTAGGTGTTTGGTCAACTTCTTGAATGAGAAAAACATTTATAACTATTTAGTGTTGACACCAACAACATGTGGGGGATATGGGGTAAGATCTAACATTTCATATTACCAATTGGATTAATTATGATATATTTGAGTGCTTATCATCTGCTTTTGAAAAATATATTTGGATTCCTGTTTTAGCTAAGAAAACACCTTTGGGGGTCTCTTGGGGTCAAATTAGGGCCTTGATGCCATTGAGAAGTTCTTGGGGTAGTCACGTCAAACTTTGGGTGCGATTTATAAGATTTTTTTAACTTGGTAGGAGGGATTCAAAGGGTATGCATTGAAGGGATATGAGTTAGGAGTGTGGTAGTAATAAGAACTAGGACTAGTAGGGGAAAGATTACTTATAGAGTTGAGATTGTAGAAGGAATTAGGATTGGGAAGAGGAAAAGTTGGGGTTTGGGTCCCAAGAGGGATTGTGGGCCAAGGACATGGGGGAGTAGGAAGAAGGGATGGTTTGTGGATTCAATATAAGTATTAGGAGCAAAGTAGGTGCATGAGTTAGGTCATGCAGGCAAACTCGTACAGGTACAAGGAGAAGGGAGATTATAGGGAGTGAGAATTGAGGAAGATTTGATAGCGAGAACTTGGTGCCAATATTTGGGGTTATCTTGGAGCTTTGAGCTTTGAGGACTAAAGAGATAATGAACTTGCGGGGATTAGGGACCATGGGAGTATGTTATGTCTAGGCCATAACTCATGGAAGTAACTATATTATCACGGGAACGTGAAACCACAAGATAAAGTCCCTTGAAGTTCATATGTGGACTCATTGTGACCCACAAAGAATATAAAGTAAGGCTTCAGGGGTTAGAGAGTTGGGGTTTTGAGGAAGCTTTGAACCTCAAAGCCTACGTATAGGCCTTTACATCCCAAAGTCCTTTAATATAGACACAAGACATTCTATTGAACAATAACCATCTTCAATGCATGGTGGACACACTTGGAATTTGGACTGGTTATTGATGGTAAGTGAATAGGGAAAGGGCAACAAAGGGGAAGGTACTTGAGCAAATGTTATGTGCCCTTTCTAAAACAAGGGTTTAATAAGAAATAATAATAGTAAAATTAAAATATAAACAATTAATATGTAAATAGTTTATTATTATCGTATAATGTGATTACAAGACAAACGGACTGGTAACGATAATTTGAATTGAATCAGAATCGGCAAAGGGCAAATTGAATCACGAATTGACCATGAATTGGCCACAAATCAACAAATTTAAAAAACTCTTGAAATCTAGAGATTTTAACACTTTAAACTTATGTTTTGCACCCTTTATTGAATATAACTTAATATTATGATAATAAATAGTTTCTATTATCTTTGTTTAGTATCTAATGGTTATCTATTGCAATCTTCTGTAAATATTAGAATGTTTCTAATATTTAGTTTTCTGTTTCTAGAATAGAATGTTTCTTTTCTTTATGATTGTTTCTTAAGGAAACATCGTTCAGTCTCTTGTATAAAGTGATCTCTTGATCACTGTTAATAACAAGCAAATATTTTCCAATTACTTCATAATATGGTATCAGAGCCAATACTCTAAATTTTTTCGAAAATAATTATAATTTCTTTGTTGAAATTATCTGCCTTTTATTTTCAAAGTTATTTACATGCATATTTGCTTCCAACTCTCTTTATAATCTGATTAGGGTTTCCTTTCAAAGAGATTTGAATCCGCCGACTTCTGGTTAGGTTTTGCAACCCATTTCTGTCCAAATTTGTCTATTTTTTCTGCACATTTTTGCCATTTTTTGTGGTTTTTTTTACAGCACGGCCGTTTTTGTTCAAAACCCTAATTTTCAAGTTTGGAAAAATTTCTTGATTTCGAATTCGTGGTGGGTATTTTGAGAGCTCAATTGGGTTTTCGTCAGATTTTTCTAGGTGCTGCAATTTTCAAGCTAGCCGATCCAGAAACCGACAACATATTCTTTCTGGGTATTTCGAGCTCTCTTCTGGGTCACCTTCTAATTTTTTGGGTCTCTACTTTTTGAGGGTTGCATGTACTTGCATGTTGTTTGCATTTGTTGCTTTACCATGCAAAGTCTCATTTTTTGCCTCCCTTAAAAATTCTGGTGGGTTTTCATAATTTTTTTCCTTGATTTTTTTTTTTGATGGGTTTTCATATTTTTTCCCTAAAAAAATTTCTTATGGATTTCTGGTTCTGTAATTCGCAAAGTTGTGTGGGATTCCTTTGTGGGTTTGTATTATCTATTGGGTTTTACCGTTTTTTCTATAAAAAATTGAAATTTTGTAATGTTGGGTTTTGATTGATTTTTCACCTCAAAAATCATGTTGGGTCTTGATTGTTTTTCACCTCAAAAATCATGTTGGGTCTTGATTGTTTTTCACCTCAAAAATCATATTGTGTTTTGATTGATTTTTCACCACAAAAATCATGTTGGGTTTTGATTGATTCTTCACCTCAAAAATCATGGCTTTTTGTGGTTTGTTTTAGAGCATTATGCTCATCTGCAAAGTTTTAGAGCGTTATCCGAAGTACCATCAACAATCTTTTCAGCAAACATCCTCTGCTCCAGATTCAGAAGGCTCCTGGAACAAGAAAATTCAATGCAACTATTGCCACAAGTTTAGTCACATGAAGGTTGAATGTCGGAAGTGCTTAGCTGCCCTATCTAAGCAGTCTAGTTAGCAGCCCACAACGAACAGTGTGGAGCACCTTGAGTAGACATAGTTTGCCTTTTACGCTTTTTGACAGCTTCGTGCTTTGGTTAGATTAACCATTAAGGGAGGCTATTATGATAAATAGATAGTTTCTATTGTCTTTGTTTAGTATCTAATGGTTATCTATTGCAATCTTCTGTAAATATTAGAATGTTTTTAATATTTAGTTTTTTGTTTTTAGAATAGAATGTTTCTTTTCTTTATGATTGTTTCTTAAGGAAACATCGTTCAGTCTCTTGTATAAATTGATCTCTTGATCACTGTTAATAACAAGCAAATATTTTCCAATTACTTTGTAATACTTAAAGGCACTATAACATCATCAAATAAAAGCTAACATACATAAACAAGGAACATAATTGATAAATCTATCACATACTTTACACGTAAAATGTAAATTGTAGCTGAAGAAAATAGAAATCATAGGATCATAATGAGTCAAATCATAGAATGTATGTAAGATGAAGATCCATGAAACATATGTCTATCAATATTTATAAACAAAATGAAAAAACAAGGCTCTAGCTCAAGCTTCATCCTTATCATCATCCTCAAGCTTAGCCTCAGCCTCAGCCTCAGCCTCAAAGTATCCTGTCTACCTTCCTACAAAAGCTTATAAGATAGGTCCTAGAGAAGTGTTGAGCCATAGCCCCTGCATTGCCTTCTACAGTAGAGAAGTGTTGAGGCATAGCCCTTGCATGTAAGATGGGCTCACAAACAACATCACTAGGGCCTGTGTTTGTGTGCGTGTGTGTACATTTGCTAGCGCTTGAAAATGCTCTAGCCGCCTCCTTTGCCATGGCCACAGCCTCAACCTCTCTATCTACTTGGCCAACCCACTCATGATTTGCTTCTGTGAAGATCAGATCTACAACCTCAGTGAGCCACTCTGATTTTGGATCAATCTCCACTAGAGTGATGGGAGAGGAGTCGACACCCAAAATTTGTCTGATCCTAAGACGAAGGTTGTAATGAACGAAGACAAGATCATTCAACCTCTGCATAGACAACCTATTTTTCCTCTTTGAGTGGATATGCTTGAATATGGACCAACTGTGCTCACCTCTAGAAGTGTTGCTTGGCTGACTCAGAATACAGATGGAAATTTTCTGAAGTCTTGGGGTTGTGGGCCCAAACATTTGTCACCATCTATCTCTTCTATTGATGCTAAACAATTAGAAGGCCCTTTAGGGTTAGAACAAAGAGGAAAGGCAAAAAAAACATTAAAAAAGATGTGTTTTTTTAATAATTTAACTCGATTTTTTATCAAATTGCGTGGGCCAATTTTTCGCGATTCATGAAGGCGATTTTGGATTTTTTTGGATGAATTGCTGAATTGGCAATTCATGGCGATGAAATTGCCGCTCTGATTCAACGATTGAGAAAAAATCGGGAAGCTCGAATTGTTGCCAAACTAGCGATTCACATGATTTTTGGGTAATTCTCGTTACAATATAATTGAGTATCTCGAGTTTGTGAGGTCTCTTAAGAGACAAAGTTGCAAAATATATCGATATCTAAGAGTATTGATTTTATACTAAGGCCAAACCATATGACTATTAAAGAGAAGTTAAACACAATATCAAGGAAAGTGGATACATGTTTGAAGTATTAAGATATTCCTATAAGTCGTTAGCCAATGGTGGTATTAATACAAACATTAAAAAGGAGCAAAATATTATTAAAAAAAGGTAGTTGTAATTACAAATCAGATCGAGAGTTTATTTAGAACAAGATGGATAAAGATTAGTCTAGTTACATAATAAGACCAACGATTTATCAAAATTGCATATACATTCTGAAATGTGTCGGCTGAGTTAATGATATATGTAAAATTAATATGCAGCAATTATATGTTTAAGCAAGGCTGACTCATTGATATAGTCACTCGCAATTATAATAGAGTGATTCTCACATTGGTAGTGAATGAAGGAAAAAGGTGCAATTTCAAGTTTTAGCAACCAGTAATGCACTGGTTGAAAAAGAAGAAAGGCAACGATGACGATAAATATGAAAAGCAACCTACGATGATTAAGAGAGAACCCCAGAATAAGAAGATAGTGCTTATAATTTACTAACGGGACTACAAGCAAATATCACATGCATCCTAAAGAATGCTATTAGGTTATTATTGTTAATAATACTAGGGATATCTTCATATGAGAAGATAGCAACCCATATATTACAAGATAATAGAGACATTAATATCATCAACGTTATTAGTCAACATCAATGGTTTGCTAAGCATTGACAATTAGAAAAGACAAATCACAAATCAATATAATGATTGAATTGTGAAGGCTTTATAATAATTAAGTGCCAACAATCTATTATTATTTAAACTCAATTTAAGCGGCATGTATGATGGTACGATTAGTACCCAAAGAAGTCAAGGCAGCAGCCAACAAAATTAATAAGATATAGATATTTGTTATGGAAGGATTGATCAAGGAAGGGCATAACCCTTCCAATTCAAGAGATGCCAACTTTTGGGTTTGAGGTACAAGAGTGAGTTCACATTCACTCAACAATAGGATGGAACAAGGAGAGGCATCAATAATAAGAAAGAACTTCTATTAGTCCATTAAATAGTCGACAATATCCGGTATGAATATCTAGATGTTTATATAGCACAATGAATCTACCTATGACTAATTATTCCGTGATGTGTGCATACAATTCATACTTTTTATAACTGCTATGTTACACACAAACATACATAGTAACATATTTCTGAAGCTAAATACATTGTTGATAATACTTATTGGCTATATCATGATAAATACATTTCTGATTCATCAGCGATCACCTAGTTTATTAGATGAATATAGAGAATTTGTGAATTGGATAAGGTATGACATGTTTTTAATTGCCGACTGCTCTAATCATCCATGGTGGAAGAAAATGGGGGTTTCACAATTGGGAAAATGGTAATAAGGTCGCCTTTGAAGCGTGCTACCTCATGGTTGTGACAGAGTCCCCATGGGCCCAAAGGGGGACAAGGTGGACTGTCTTTGGACTTAAATACTTTTAGGGCACCCTGTTGTGAATGCGCCTAACAAGCCCTATCATAGTAAATGGGTGCTCAATCATTGGAGGTAAGTTAAGGGTGGAAGGATGGAGGAAAACGGCCACAGGATCCCACACTAGGTACACCAACTCATGTACAACACAGACCACATGAGAGGCCAAGAGGGATGGCACACCCGCTCTTGGGCCAAGTGTAGAAGGTTTCTGGGGCACCTCATCAAATACTTAACACTTCTATGGTTGGATCACCTTAATGTTAATATTAACAAATTAATGATTTGATCATATTTGTTGTTAAAGAAGTTAAGTTATGAATTATGATTATCAATAATAAATATTAGACCCCAATTGTGTTGCAAGGCTTTAAATCAAGAGTAAAAGGCATCTCCTAAGCCCTAATTGTTCAACGAAAATTGTGATTTAGGGCAAAATTTGAATACTCATAATTTGGGGACATTACAACAAAATATTGCACTAAATGGTGGAGTCTCAAAAGTGTTTTGCGTTGTCTTTTTGTTTTTTATTGAATCTTCACAGAACCAATGATCAATGTTGTCAAAAACATCTATTTGCATATCATATGTATTGGACTTGCAATTTGGAGATGGAGGGTTTAGAGGTTTGTGAATTCAAAATGTCAGCTGCATATAGAGGTCCACCTCTAAAGAGATATGACTGCCAAAGATCAACTATCAATATTATTGTTAAGTGTGTGCTAGATGAAGGAGATGGCGAGCTTTGAGTTTAAGGACAAACACTTGCAGAGGTACACACTTAATGACCAAAACATATATCCAAAGTTAAAACCTTAACTGTATCATGAAGTGTATCTTTGCATGGGGATATCAATCAAGTTTCAAAAGGACATGCTTGCATTGTGATGCATGCAAGTGGAAACATGAAATTTGGAAGTTGAATTTTTTTAAATAGCACGAAGGCTATGTATAGTTGCAAGATGTTTGAAGTGTTGACAATTGAAGATGTAATGTCCCCTATTGGGATTTGTCATAAATTAAATGGGATTAATCAATTGAACTTTTGCAAATCCAATATATATATCTTATTTCATTTCTCGATCTCTCCATGGTAATTTCTCAAAGTTAATATTCTACATATATACTTTTTCATTCTAAGAGTTGTCTTTTCATAAATTTTATTATAATAATTTTATTATTATATTGATAATATAATTATATTAATAATTAGATTAATAACATATGTTATATTAATAATATAGATTATATCAATTATTTTATTATTATTATATTAATATTAATATTATAACATATAATGCATAATATATTTACTTTATAAATTTAGATTATTAATCTAAATACTATATTTTATTGCTTAATATAATATTTAATTCTCATATTAATATATTATGCAATATTATAATATGACAATAAATTATAACTATACCATTGTTAATATTAAATTATTATATATTTAATTATATGGATCTTATTTTGATGGGGATATCATAGTCCTTCCCTCTTAGATTTTGCTTGTCCTCAAGCAAAAGTCATTTATACATAACATTTTTTGGAGAACCATCATATGAAGCATATAATTGGATGCAAGAAGATTTTAGTATATATCATAATGCACAAAAATACAAAGCATACACAAAGTAGATATATGAATGCATGAAAAGACAAAGCATACACGAAGTAGATATATGAATGCATGAAAAGACAAAGCATACACGAAGTAGATATATGAATGTATGAAAACACAAATCAGACATGTGAAAACACAAATTAGATACATGATTGCATGAGAACACGAAGCAGACATGATGTAGACACATAATACATGCATTCTTGATTACAATTTATTAGAATTAAGAAGATGCTTTACAAAATTTACTAATAGAATCCTACAACCACAAGTGATCATTGTTACATATGTGTGTGTAAGTTTCAAGAAAATGCGAGTGAAGATAATTTATGTCAAACCAATTCCATTCTAAATCCAAGAGCGAAACTTTGCCCGATGTTTACGCATGCGCACGACGTGGCCTGCTTTGCGGGATGCTTTTTTTGTTTTGTTCTTATTATCATTCGTAGTCGAGAAGAACACTTAGGATGTAAAAAGATTGCTTAGGTAACAAACTCAACAGTTTTTCTCAAGTTTTTTGTGGATCCAACCCCTTAACCCCATTTTGATCCTTACCCATCTTGGAACAACTGATTGGCTAGATTTACTCGAAATCCCCTAAATATTTTGCCCTTTTAATCTCCAAGTATATGTTGAGTGGATGATGCATCCTATCCCTGCCCTTCCAGGATTTCCTCTTGATGCTCCGTCAAAGTTCAATTTTGCCCATTTTGCAGGTGGTGGTTCCCATCTACAATTTGGTGTATAGCATTGGGGGATTGATAAGTTTACACCAATTTTTCCACATGTCTATATCCCAGTCTGAGAAGACTCCTTTGATTGAATTTCTTAGGTCATTGTTCATAACTTCCATTATGCTTGCTTCTATTTTGTTGAGAAGGGAAGGTATTGTTAATTCTTGGTTTAATAAGTTTCTCCTATTCCTCTCTTTCCAAATTTCCCATAGTAAGATGGATGGTGAATTTTCCATTGGTTGTTATATATCTTA
Organism: Cupressus sempervirens; assembly: GCA_028749045.1. Classification (NCBI taxonomy): domain Eukaryota; kingdom Viridiplantae; phylum Streptophyta; class Pinopsida; order Cupressales; family Cupressaceae; genus Cupressus; species Cupressus sempervirens. Next base: position 591,026,682 of record CM053790.1, read on the forward strand.
GAGAATCCATTTTTGGGCCAGCTCTTTAAGCGATCCCATAGTCTTTTTGAAGAAGTAGAAAGCCAAATAAGTTTTTGACAAAGCCAATGCTAGCATGATTTTGTGAAGGAACAATGATATAGTTGGTGTTCAACGGTATTTGAATTATTTTTACAAGGGGGGCATCTTGATGGGCTTTCAAAACCCATTTTTGTAAACCTCTTTGTTGTAAGGATCCTAATTTTGTATGGCTTCCCAGAGGAATATGCTAGCTTTGGGAAGACAAACTCGATCACAACACAAATTTTAGTGTATCTCTATCTGTTCCCATCTTTGAGAGTTTGTGATTTGTTCATAGCCCATTTTTGTACCATATTTCCCATTCTAGCATGATTTTTGTGAAGGAACAATGATATAGTTGGTGTTCAACGGTCTCTAAACCCTTTTTACAAACGGGGCAGCTTGACGGGCTCTCAAAACCCATTTTTGTAAACCTCTCTGTTGTAAGGGTTCTATTTTGTATGGCTGCCCATAGGAATATGCTAGCTTTGGGAAGACAAACTTGATCCCAACACAAATTTTAGGGTATCTCTACTATTCCAATCTTTGAGAGTTTGTGATTTGTTCATAGCAGATTTTTCTTTCAATCTCTGGCTTAGTGTCAGAGATTGAAAGAAAAAAGATTTCTGATTTTTTTGTGTTGATTATTTGTCCTGAGGCTTTTGTATATGTTTTAATAATTTGTTTGTAGTTTTGGGTTTATATTATTGTGCTTTGTCTTGGGAGGATAGTATTGCCTGCAAATTATTGATAGGTAATGTTAGGGATTCCCTTTGTTACCATGACACCCTTTATTATCCCACTAGCTTGAGCGTTTTTAACTGCTCTTACGAATGCCTCGGTCATTATGATGAAGTGGAATGGGGATATGATATCCCCTTGTCTAATTCCTCTTGAAATGTTAGAAAAGCCTTCTGGTGTATTATTAATTAGGATTGATATTTTGTGAGTTGCCATACAATTATATATTAAGTTGATCCATTGTCGGGAGAAACCAAAAACCTCTAATGTTTTACAGAGGAAACGCTAGTCTACATTATTGTAAGATTTTTGTATGTCTAGCTTCATTAGCATGCAGGCCTCTTTGTTGGACTGTGCTGAATGAATTGTTTCCTATATTGTAATGATGCCCTCTAGTATCTATCTGCGTGGTACAAATCCTGTTTGTTCTTCTGAGATTAGCTTTGGAAAAACTATTTTGAGTCTGTTAGCCAGAACCTTTGATAATGTTTTATATACTGTATTGCAAAGAGCTATTGATCTAAAATCACCCAGTTCTTAATGCTTATCTTTTTTTGGTATTAATGCTATAGAAGTGTTGTTGATTTCTGAAAGTAAAGATCCTGCCTTTCGAGTTACTTCAACAACTTTCCAAAGGTCCTTTCCTAAAATCTCCCAGCATTTTTGGAAAGAAGGTTTGGAATCCGTTTGGTCTTGGGGACTTGTCAGAATTGAGAATAAACACTACTGTTTTGATTTCTTCCGTTGTGAAGGCTTTGCTTAAGATTTTATTATCTGCTTTAGTTATTACTCAGGGAATAGACCTTTTCATGGTGTTTTGAGCGATTAAGTTTGAACTCTCGTAATTGTTAAGTATGTTTGTATAATAGTTTACAAATACTTAAGATATTTGTTTTGGATCTTCTACGTAATTTTTAATTTTAGTTATTTTATTAATGTTTCTATTGTTAATAGTACTGTTCTGAATTTTTTTTGAGTTACGGTCTCCTAAAAGCCAAGTTTCCCTAGATTTTTGCTTCCAAAATATTTCCTCCTTCACTAATATATTTTCTTGTTTTCTTAGCAGTTCCTTTTCTTTGTTATATTTTTCTCCATCCATACCATTTTTTATTACCTCTTCGTTAAGTTTCTTTAATTCTTCTTCATTATCTAATTTTTCTTTAGAAATATTGTTAAGTGATTTTTATTCCATTTTAGGATGTTTCCTTTTAAGTATTTAAGTTTAGATACAAAACAAAACATTTTGGATCCCTCAAAATCACACTCTGTCCACCGCTACTTGATGTTACCCATAAATTTATCATCAAGAAACCACATTTTCTTGCATTTGAAAAGATTTATTATGGGTTTGACGTGTTCTTCTATATCTAATCTGTCTGGGAAGTGGTCTGATCTTGCATTTTGTAGAATTGTTGAATGTATTGCATAATTGAAATTACTTAGATCCCCTTTGAAGATGAATCTATCTAACCTTTCTGCAATGTGGCATGAACTTGGTCTTTTGTTATTCCATGTGTATAAACCATTGGATAGCGGGATATCAATTAAGATTTCTGAGAACCAATCTCTGAAGTCTATCATAGTTTGTGTTATTGTCTGGGTTCCTCCTAGTTTTTCATCCAAATTCAGAAGTGCATTGAAGTCTCCCCCTATGCAGTAATTGGCTGTTTTGTCTGTTTCCATAAAGGTGCTGATCCTTTTCAAACATTCCTCTTTATCTGTTGCTGATATCAGCCCATATACGTTGATAAGTGTGAATTGAATATTATTTCTATAGCTCTGAATTGTCGCTCCCATCCAATTGTTTGATGATGTTATTGTGTTATAATTGATTTTCCTTGGGTCCCATAATATACCAATGCCTCCTGTTGATGCTATTAAATCTGTTTTTTCCAAACTCCATGTCTCTTTCATAATTCCCCTTCTTCATTATTTAACTTAGTTTCTTAGATTAATAATACTTCTGATTCAAGTAGTCTTAAACTGTGCTTTAGCAAGCACCTCTTGTTAGGGGTGTTTTGTCCCCTAACATTCCATGTGTTTATCCTCATTGTTTATTGGGAAGGATCTTCTCCTTCCCAACTTTTACTATTTCTTCAATCTTCCTTTGGTTGCCTACATTACGTATCGTTCATCTGAGCTCAGCAAGCGATTTCCAACCTCTTTTTTTTGACTGTTTTCCATATCTTGGGATTGGGATGCCTGCCATATTTGCTTCAATACCTAATTTGTCTGGATTCTCTCTTGCATTTTGTAGACTAAATGTAATTTCTTCATCAGGGATCTCTTCCTCATCTTCTCTTAATTCATCTATTCCTTTTGGAGATTCCCTTTGTTCATCATTTCTTTTTGTTGACCAATTTTCCCTTTTTTGTTATTGTGTCTTGTACCCCATATTCTTCCCATTTCTTAATGGAATTCCTCCTGTTCTTCTGATTACTACCAGTTTTTGCATCTATGCCATTGTTTTCTTGGTTTGCTTCATTCCATTTACTCATTATTGCTTCTATCTCTATAGGTATGAGGATGTTCCTGGGATTTATTGCTTGTTCCTTTTTCTTCAGTTTCTATTGGTGTAAGAGGGGTGGCAAAGAGATCTTTTCCATCTGATAGGGTTTTACCAGAATTTATATCTCTTTCTCTTTTTCTCCCTTTTCCTAATTGTTATATTTTCCCATTGTTTTGAGGATGCTGGAGGTATTTCACTTCCCCCTTCTTTATAGTTGCTGTTTTGTTCTTGCTAGGTCTTATCTCTATTGTCCACAAGCTCTTTTTGCTCTATTTCTTGGTTTGGAGTATGCATCATTTCTTTTGATAGCTTATTAATATCTATTTTCCTTAGCAAATTACCTACTTCAAAGTTATTGCTGCCATTATCTTCTATTATGATTTCTTCTCTTGTTTCATTTTGTTTTTCTGAACTATTTGGTTGTTGTCTGTTTGCGTCTCTGCCTTCTTTTGCTTCTTTTCTTCTGCTTCTATTGGGCTATCACCCCTGACTGGTTCCTTTATGTATCCAAAGCTTGAGGTATAGTTTTATCTGCTGGTGATTTTATTCATGAAGTCTCCTTTTCTTCGTTGTCTTTAATATGTTTTTCTTCAATTGCCCCTTCTGTTATTAAGCTTTTGATATCGGTTAGATTACTTATCACTGCTGCTAGCTTCTGATGATCGATGTGAGCTTCTTCCCAAAGTGTCTCCAGATCTTCTAAGTCACTTTCCAGTAATAGCTTCTCATGTATCAGATTTCTATATCTTTTCAAGGTGTACTTAGTTTCTTTGGTGTAAGAGTTGCTATCTTTACACTGCATACAATCCTGAATTTCATGTCCTCTTTTTCACATCTTTGATTATACACCTTTCTCTATCGCATTCTTGGAATTTCTTTCTTATTATGTCCTTCCCTCCCTTGTCTGATTGATGAGGTGTGTGTTTACTTAAAATGTTGCGGGATGTTCATATCTATGATCTCTCCTTCCTCAAATTCTTGGTTGAAATTACTTGTTAGGTTATCCTGAAACTTCCTTTGACTACATTTGATGTTTGTTTCTGTAGGTTTCTTTATCAGCTTGCCTACTGAAGTTTCTTCTTTCCGCTGCTCTATATATATGTTTTCCTTCCACACTGTCAGTTTTGGAAGACTTTTTCTTAAATTTGAGGTTTTGCTCTTATATGTGTATCCTCCTACCTTTGTTCTTCTATGATCTTCCAACAAAGTTATTTCTTGTATGTTTTTTTTCGGATTTGGAGTATTTTAGTTTGTATATTGAACTATTGGTGATTATTTTGATGGAATTAGGGTCTTTTATGTTAGGGTTTAGATTGATTAAAATTTTAATCCCATTTGAATGTTTGTAGTTGGCATCTATGCCCAAAAAGTCTCCTATTGATGAGCCTATTTTGTGAAGAGTATGAAAGTTGATGAGTTCTATTGGGATTTCTTTGAGTTACAGCTGTTTTGGCATTGTTAATGTTTTAATTACATCTTCATTACAGTTTGGCATCCATGTAAAAATGTTAATGCTAAAACCTTTGAAAAAGCATAAAGATCTAGAAAGTAAAACTATTTTTAATTGCTATACTCTTTTAGTGAATGTAGATCAAGTGATTTGAGAGGGAGAACATACTTACCTGTTTGACATAGAATTATTTGGGCCATTTAAGTAACTTAATATTTTTTGATGTAGGCCTGTTCCAATAGGCAAAGACTTGCAGCTTTTCTCATTCTGACCAACGACGTTTACTTTGAGGGTTATTGATAATGATTGTGTTTTGAGTTTCCTTAGGGTTCTAGCAGGTTTCATTTGGGGCTCGAATAGGGATTGGGGTGAGCCTTGTTTTCCAATATGGTCCTAGGGTTTTGATTTGTGGCATTTTTGGCTGAGTTTGAGGGGGGGTCCTTTTTAAGGGGAGATCTTGGTTTGTCGCTGATGTTGACAAAGGGTTTGGAGCCTATGGGGATTCTATTTGCTTCTGATATGGATAAAGGTTTGGAAGCTGATGTGGTTTTGGTACCCTGTTTCCTGGGTATCTGGGGCTTACTATGTTTTAGGAGGGATTTATTAGCTTGGTTCTTTCTGAATCTGTGAGAAATCCTATCAAATTTTTGAGGGTGACGATCTCTTGCTGGAAAGCTATTGGCCTTATGTTGTCTTTACTCTCTTCTTTTCCTGTTTTTGATAGTTGTCCAGCCTTCATTGTTGTCATTTCTTTCTGGGAAGGTCTCCGTTTGATCGTGGAATTCTTTCATAGCCCCTTCTTGCTTTTCATCTACAATTTTTGGATCTGGTGGTGGCCGATATTTGACTTTATCTCTAAGAGCATACTTTGTTTTGGAGAAATAATTTTTAGGAAGTTTTCTGCCCTGGGTGTTTAATGGTTCTTGAGCTTTGATCTTAGATTGATTTATAATTTTTGGTTTACCCTTCGTCTCTGCAGATGTCTGATTTTTTGCTAGGGCTTCGAATCTATTGTAAGTAGGCAATCCATTTGCATAAACTGTGTGTTCGAACTCCAAAATATCTGCCTGCCAAATTTTTCGATGGCATACTGTCTTTGGAATAAAGATCATTGCCCTGGGCCTCGAGGTGGTTAAGATTGTGAGTCTTTTGACGGACCTGAAGCTGCAGGTCGTGAATGTGCTGCAGGTAATATTGGCGCAATACCTCTCCTTGTTTCACCATTGGTTTTGATGATTCTCTGGGACCTTTTTAATGCCAATTTCGCTGCCTAAACTGAGTGATCTGAATGAAGGGACATGATCTTCTTATGGAGGAGATTGATCTGCTGTTGTGCATGTATTTGGTCTGCCTTTATAATGGTCACCTGCTTGTTAGCAGTCAGGGAAACCTTCACATAAATTTGACGATTGCCTGTGCTGCCCGTAAGTGATTTACGGATCGATTCAAACTTTGTAATGTCTGCTATTTTTATTCCTCCCTAGGGACAAGCTCTGCTCTCTCTGTACAAAGTCGAGACTCGAAGTTGCAACAGTTGTTCACTTCTAAGATGCGATCAGCAATCAGGAGGCGAAGGAAAAACTGCTGTCGGTTACCTCCTATTTTACTAAGTCTGTATTTTGACCTCCCTATGGCTGGAAAGACGCCTCAGGTCTGTGTGAAGCGATATAAGGTATGACCCCATGAATACCTGCAAACTGTGTTTCGCTTCTTCTTTTATATCAATTATATTTATTATAATTTAATATCATTACATATAATGCAGAATATATTTACTTTATATTTCTAGATTATTAATCTAAAGATTATATTGTATCGCTTAATATGTAATTCTCATATTATTATATTATGCAATATTATAATATGATAATACATTATAACTATACCATTATTAATATTAAATTATTATTTATTTAATTATATAGATCCTATTTTGATGGGGATATCACAGAAGAGTTTAAAATATGGATTTGCATATGTAGGTGCACACCTATGAATGGATAATAATATAAGAATTAGATTAATATAGATTAATTTTAGCATTATAGAATATATCTCAGCATTATCGCATTATTCTTATACTTATTATTATTGTGCTATTGTTAGCAAGTTTGTTGGGTTCTATTATTGTATGCAATTTCTTTCTTGGCCATATAATTGTCAACACCTTGCAGAATGTATACAGTAATCAAATTCGTTCTGCACCAAACTAGGGTTGCTCCACTATCAACTGAACTCTTAGTTCTTCCTCAGACTTTTGTGCCTCCATGGAATCATCTCTCTTCTAGATGTCATAATTTGAAGGTCTACTTTTGTGCACTAAAGGAAGGAGCATATCTCTTATGTAATTACTTTGCCTGTTGAGTTTGAAAATGGATGAAAACTCCATGATTATCAGTCCAAAAACTCATGATGTTATGAATGGCCATTCACAAATGAAACCATTACTTTTACATACAAAATTGGAAAAATCACATTTCCAACTGCCTTGAAAATAACTCAACTGCCAGTGTCACATGCAGAACTGCGCTGATGATAAAGCTTTGGCCTACTTGTTACTGCAGTCTTCTTCTTGACAAAATTATTCTGTTCTACCTTTGTTTTCTGATGGGGAGATCCTTTGCTTGAATCTTCAGACTTGAACAAAATATTGTTCCTTCCCACCAGAAAACCAGAAATATTCTACAAATTCCCTAAAGCTCTATTTATTTTATTTTATTGTAATAATTATAGATTAAAAAAATAATAAAACATCACAGGATCATCACAGGCATTAGAGCCTACAATATCAAACTGTTTTGATATGACTATATCCAAACTATATTGCTTTACCACGTACATCATAACAGCATATGGTCCAATATCAAACTCTACTAGGACAATACATTATTCAGCTCTGCGTTTGCTGTATTTTTTTCCCATTCCCAACATTCCAAAGGAGGGGATACCGCTCAGACATCCTCATTGTCTGAGTTTCTGCTAGAATTGAAGAAAATTTCGGCTCCAAGGTGCTTCGTTTTCTTCTCTTCTTTGCTTGGTCAAGCTTCCTCGTATTTCTTGTGGCACTTCAGTTCTCTGTGGAATTTGGGGCCAGTACTGTTGTTGTATGCCCAGGTATGTTAATAGTGCACCTCTTGGTTGTGTACCATTAGAAGTCTATATCCTTGTTCTTGAGGAACTTTGCATTGGATATTTCCATGGTCACTATGACTTGCACGGCAACATGGTAAAAAGTGAGTCTTGTAAAAGCCTCAGTAAGCATCCTCCTATTGTTATTAGAGACCTCATCATTTCTTGCCTTCTAAACTATCCATAAGATTTCAGTTGAGAGATAATGAACTTTTCAAATACAATCTACGCAACGAATGAGAATCTCTAACCAGCATTTTTGGTTAGTCATATTGGAATTTAGTAAAACTATTGCAAAAACTATTTCATTCTTATTTTGTAAAGAAACATTCAAAAGAGTTATGTTTGATAGATTCCTGTTTTTCTGAAAATAATGCAGATCTGGTCAGAATGGGGCTGTTTTATTGTATGACAGCTTATTTATTAAAAGCAGCCATCTGAAACAAGCCTTTTTAGGCTTTAAACAGTTAGACAAAATTGTCGAGAAATATTTGTGACATTTTTTACTATCCATCTGAAGGTTCCAACATATATTTACATGATTAACAGTATCAAATTTGTTAGCCAGATGATTATAAATATCTTTAGCTCTAATTTATTTAAACAAGATTCATCGATCCGTTTGAAGTTCCTATGTTTTTCCTTATAAGTTGTCGGTTATACAACAAATAGGAAAATTAAACACGTCGCAGTGTTCTCTAAGGATAGAGTATGTCCTCCAGTTAGAAGCAGGGAGACTTGACCTGCTACTAAGAGTGGGCCAATCAATAAGCAGACCATGTTTTATAATACACTGAAACATTTAATGCCAATTTGACTCATATTTTTGGGAAAGCATCATTGTGTTCCTTCATGTAGGTCTGTCACCATATATCTGGCTGTTGCTGCTACAAAAATTGCAGTTGGTAATTTAATGTTAATAAATTTCCAATGCTTTCCACAAACTCATGAAAACTTTGGATCCTATATGTTGGATAGAATGCCTACAAGTGAAGAGGTCAGAGAATGATCCAAGCCTTAGCCCCTCTTGGAACAACAAATCCAATATTTTTGTTGATAAGCACCTTCCATGGCTCATTACAATCAAGTTATTTAATAATCAATTGAGCAGCAAGGGGCATTCCTTACAACTTCAAGTCTTTAAGCCCCAAACTTCCATAGCCTTTTCTCGTACAATACCACTCTCATTTCAGAGTGTCCTGTCTTTGTCCTTTTCCATTGGACCATAAGAAATTCCTGATTTGTTTTCACTTCATTTACCTGATATCTGCTAAAGAATCATACTGAAGCACAGTAGATACTATTCAAGGATAAAATCTTTTGGAAAACTTGAAATTTGCCTCCCATATTAAAGTTTGGTCCATTTTTTCTCAATCTTGGTCTTGATCCACCATCATTTTTCTTTTATATTTGGATTGATAGCAAAAGGGATGCCCAAATATCGTACAATTTTATTTGGATCCCCATTGTAGATTATGATTTCAAATCGAGCTTGGAGAAGTATCAGACCCAAGCAGGGTAGATTTGGCTTTGGACATCGTGGCTCCTGAAGCAAGACAACAGACATCAAGCTTCTTCATCAAATTAGTCAAGTTACATTTCTCTGGTTCCACAAAGATAGTTGTAATATTTGCAGCTCTTAGAAGAGTGTTTACCATGGTACAAAACTAATGAAAATCCGAAGGCTTGAAGTTTCATGTGGAGGAATGACCATTCCACCCTATCATATGCCTTCTGAAAGTGTAAAAGAAGCATGGTAACATCTTGCTTTGAAGATCTAGCACACTCCATTGACTTCCAACTGGTGATCAGGTTTTCTGGGATATACCTTTATTTGACAAAACCAGTTTGTGTGCTGTTTACAAAGTTGAGCAGGATTTCAGTTAGTCTTGGTGTCAGAATCTTAGTTAGAATTTTATAGGTTACATTGAGAAGTATGATAGGTCTCCAATTATCAAATATTATGCTTCTGGATTTGATTGTGTGATTATTGTTGCATTGACGTTTCATATCACACTATGCTATTGGATCACAAAGTGTGATCCAAAATGTTGATGCAACAATAATCCTCTCTCATGATGCTCTCTTTCTCTTGTCCTCATGATAGATCACAGAGTGATCCAAAACATCGATGCAACAATAATCACACAATAGAATCCAGAAGCATAATATTTGATTGTTTCATATGGATTGTGGAAATCTTCTTGTTCTTATAGGTCTCTAATTCCCAATCATAGATTTATCTCCTTTTTTAGACAGTAATTTACTATTACCTTTGTTAATGTCCCATCCTAAAGTACCTTGCATCAGAGCTTCCTTGTATACCTTTAGTAGGTTTGAACTTATCCATTCTATATTAGTTTTATAAAATTCCACAAACAACCTGTCCTCTCTGTGCACCTTGTCATCATTAAGACATAAAATGGCTTTCTAGACCTCTTTAATGGAGTTTACTCAATAGGTCACCATAATCCTTCCCTATCTTCCTAGGCATCATCTTTTTGATACCCTCCCTAGCTTGAATATTATAGTCCAAGCATCTTTCTGATGTGAAGAGGTCCGTATACTAAGTTTAGAATTTTTCTCTTATATCATTTTGATCATTTTAACTCACTCATTCACTGCAAATTTTGTCAATATTTTCACTAATGTTTTCATTCTTGAGGCCTTCAAAAAAGAACCTTTATCCTTTGTCACCATTATTTAGCTAAGTGGTTCTATATCTGACATTCATCCCTTGGATTTTATACCATTGAATCTTCTTGAGAGTCCTTGGCTGCCACAAGCTGTACATTAAATTGAATGTCATTTGGTTTATCTTGCAATTCTTTTGCTTTGAGGAGATTATTTTAAAGTTGGTTTTTGTTCCTCATTCTGTCAAAAGCATATTTTTCACTAAATGTTTGGAAGAGAGTTGTCACGCCCTCGAATCAAATAGGATTTTTAATAATAAAAAATAGTAAACTATTATAATAATAATAATTCAAAACGCTATTATTAAAACTAATATTATTAAATATATAGAGATAAGCAACTAGATGGTAATATTAAATAGATAAATAATAATATAGTCATAATAAAAATAATAATAAAAATAATGTAAATAATAATCTATATAGATTAATGATAATAAATTTAGATTAATATTGTTATAAAATTGTATATTATTGTGATAAAATATATATCATTAAAATAATACATATTCTAACATATGCTGTGATTTATATTATAAATATAAAATATATAACTAATACAAGTGAAGAATGAGTCACATCCTCTCACTATCTTGAGGTATTTAGAGGGGAAGTTCAATGTATCACAGCCAAGACAGAGCAAATTGGGCACAACATTAGTGAAGAAGAAAAGAATAACAGGGAAGATGGACAACAAGTTTCAGGAGGAAATAGGGAGGGATATCAAACAACAGGTAAGATGACTAGGATCACATTTAATGGGATACAAAATGAATATATATATATATATATATATATATATATATATATATATATATATATATATATATATATATATATATATATATATATATATATATATATGTATGTATATATATATATATATCTATATATGTATGTATGTATGTATGTATGTATATTTTGGAAATTGATGATTTTAAAGAACCTAGGACACTCAAAACATTTTATCAGGGATATGAACATGGCATACACATTGAAGATTTTTTCCATGTTTTTGGAAGACCATAAAAGGTGGATATAGATGGCATAGGAAAGGAAGACTAGTGTTAGAATCGACTCAACTGGGCACACATCTTTGACCACCATTATCCGTTGGAAAAACCATCAATAAAAAAACTAGAGAATGATAGTTCTATAATCATCACTCTATAGAGAAGCAAAACAAATATTAATGGGATTACACAAAGCTTGAATAAATAGAGGAAGCAATAATGAACTCCAGAAGATAATAATTTCTCATAGGAGCATCAAATACTATAATGATCTATAATTGATCATTTCTAGTGGAGAAATATACTACCAAGACTATAATAGGAAGTGGAGAATGGCAATGAAAGTATACTCATTGATGGCAAGTTAAAACCTCCTTAAGTCAAGAGGTATCACTGTTAGCTCATTAAAGGTGTCGGTAACAGTATGGTGCTAGATAAGAGATAAGAGCAGTGAGACTACCTTAAAATGTAACATACAAACAACCATGGTATTGATAGAAAATATACAGGTAGCGTATAAAAGAAATGGAAAAACTTATTCAACATGGAGGAGCCAAGAGTGACATCGATTTAGGAATACCCACCAAGGGAATATCAATTACGACATGAGAAGCTATTTAAATATAAGAGAAAGAACAATTTGGGCTACGGAAGGAATCCAATATGCGGAAATATGAACTGTGGCAGATGTGTTAGGGAAGACGATCATTATAATTGTAGAGAGGTATGAACGAGCTATCAATAATATATTACCCCTATGGCAGTCAAGATGTATGTGAATTTTTGAGTACACATCTCACATAAGCCAAAATCATGTAGCGATAAATGTTAAGAATTGAAGAGATTCGTACCATAGTTGGAAAACTCGCCAAAGGCAAAAACTCGCCAAGCTCCCCAAAAGTTTAATCGGGAAAAACTCAGCGATTTAAAAAATAAACTTGAGAACCTAAAAAACCGCTGAAATTTAATTAAAAATACATTTATTTTGCAAAATTTAATGAGAAGATGCATCTAATAAGTTAATTAAAGACAATACAAAAGAAGCAAACAGAGTTTAGATATATATAAATGCATAGTGTGTACAAAATTGCATTCTCGTGCGGAATGCTCATGGTAGGAAGCAAAATAGTAAATATTTTCAATCTGTCAAACTAGAAGTAAACACTAAAAGTCTAAATACATCAATACAATGTCAGTGACTTAATCACATCTTCCTCTTTCCACTTGCACTAGCAGGAAAGCGAGGGGGTCTAGTCCTAGAAGAAGTGCCCCGCACTGGGATAGGGCGTGAACTGCGTGACTGTGAACTCTGTGACTGTGCCCCCTCCCTCGACGTCCCTACTGACTGGCTCGGCGACCTAGAAGAGGATGCATCTCCTCCTAATGGTAATGCCTGATCCTCGCCTGAATCATCCTTGTCCTCATCCTCAATGTCATCCATAGTGAACTGAAAATCAGCGTCAGCCTCCCCCTCCATGGCCTGCCTCTCCAAATCAGCGATCTCATGTGTTGCAAACAATGGACCTGGCTCCTATGCCGTCCAATCAGAATAAGGATCTATCTCATCTAGATCAAGTGGACCAGGTAGTTTTAAGAGCTGTGCCTTTTTAATGCGCATCTTAAGATTATAGTGCACATAAACAAGGTCATTAAGCCGTTTTTGAGTCATTCTGTTTCTTTTCTTTGTGTGGATGGACTCAAATAAGCTCCAATTGCGCTCACAATGGGATGAGCTACAAGGTTGGGATAGGAATCTGAGAGCAAATTTCCTTAAATTGGGGGTATTGCCACCCCAACTTGCCCACCAAGCATCTGCAAAACAAAATAAAAAAAGTTATAAAGCAATAAAAAAAAAATCAAAAGCACAACTTATCAATTAGCAAAAGTTTTAAAGTTTGACGCTTTACCTGGTGCTTGAGTAAATCTTACTCTCTTTGCTAGCATAGAAGAGAACAAAGGACCCCTCGATTCCACATAGATTTGTTGTTCGGTCACAATAAGGTCTCTCTCCTCTTCACTTGATATCATTCTCTCAATACATTTAGAGAGACCTTCCATGACCTCTCCATTAGGATCTGAGTAGGAATCATCAGCCCTAAAACAAATAGAAGATGATATCAAGTCTTACTACGCAACCTTAAAAAGTAAAGTAAAATAAAGTCTTAGTGAAATCCCAACTTCAAGGACAATCAATTATCATGATTCATAGTACCTAAATTTGGGATTGAGGAAGTAGCTTGCTGCATGAGTAGGTTGGTGGAGCATATTGTTCCACCTCCTATCAATTATTTCCCAAATGGGGTCAAATCTGAGACTGTCCCCATGATAGTAACTTCTAACAGCCTCTTTCACCCTATCCATGGCCTCATAAAGACCTCCCATTGGGGATTGCTGCCCATCACATATGCGCAAGACTAGAACCAGGGGCAAAGACATCTACATTTGAAATTTGAAAAATACAAGTTAGTTAATAACATAGTAAGTTATGAATTGATAATGAAACTTGAATAAACTAAAAATATAATGTTTTGATTTTTGAAGTTACCTCCACAATCTCCTTAGCCTTTGCAAAAAAGCTATCATCAAAGACTATCCGTGCCACAGCCTCTCCTTCGGGCTTCTTTGAGTAAGGTGAAGCAACCCAATCAGCACACACAAACATTTGCTTCAAAGCCAATATGTGGTCAAGAATACTTTGCAACGTCAAGAAGACCGTTGCAAACCTTGTCATAGCAGGTCTCACCAAATCTTTGCCTTTAGTGGCTTTTCTCATCAAACTGAGAACCCATGGGTGATTATAGATATATTTCGTGACTCGCTTAGCATCTTCCACAACTGGACTCACCCAATCAAGTTTTCCTATGTCCTCCAAAAGAAGGTCAAGGACATGTGCTGCACAAGGTGACCAAAAAAGTGTGAGATGCCTCTCTTGGAGGATTCTACCTAAAAGATTAGCAAAAATCAATAATCAGTAACTAACTTTCCATATTTAATATTTACAAATTACATCAAATATAAATTGAATAATACCGTAGCATTACATTTATGATTCATATTGATTCGAATATAAAAAATTAAATTTACCTGCTGCCACATATTCTGCTGCATTATCCGTGATTATTTGCACCACATTCTCTATTCCCACCTCCATGACAACATCCTCCAACATTAAAGCCAATGTGGCTGCATTTTTCACTTTGTTGGAGGTATCGACAGATTTCCAAAACACCACATCATCTTTGCAAGCAACCAAGAAATTAATAATAGTTCTACTTCTTCCTTCTGTCCACCCATCAGATAAAATGGTGCAGCCATACTTCTTTCACTCTTTCTTTTGGTCTTCTATCAATAATGTTGCCCTACCAACCGCTTTGTCAAGCAACCTACAAAATTTAGGTGTAATATTAAATAAAGTGTAAGTGTTAGTAAAAAATAGGAAATAAGTTATAACAATTAAGATTTAAAATATAACAATAAACTAAAGTGAATCACAATTATTTACAATTACTAAAATTTAAATAGTAAAATACTAACCTTCCACTCATATCCTTGCGATTAGGCGGCTTGTACCCTTTGCTTGATATTGTTATTGCATTGACCATATTGACCCAATAGGGACTATCAGCGGCATTCATTGAGATATTGTTGAAAAACCAAAAATCAGATGCTGCAATATCAGTTTACTCATGCACCTCCTTAAACCATGCAGTGCCCTCTAATGATGGCTGTGCTCCAGGTGTGTTCCTGGGCACAAAATAACCCCCTATCCCTGATGGGGATCCGGATGGTGATGAAGTAGGAGATGTAGAAGAAGTGGAACCGGTAAAAGAGAAATTTTGTTTGTGGATCTGTGGGCCACGAAGAGATCCTGGTATGTTCTCAAGTGCTTCTTCTTCCTCTTGCATATCAAAAGGAGCTTCTTCAGATTCAGCTATGGCTGCCCTCGTAGCTAATTTTGTCCTCCCCCTATTCAATTTTTTCTCTTCAGCAGCTGCAAGTAGTGCATTGATGAATCTTTTTTCTTCATCAGTTACCTTGAGACAAGGATTTGAATCATGTTTCTTTATGCTTGCAAGGTGGTATTTGAGGCTGTTTATGCCTCCAGAAATAATTCTCTCACATGGAATGCATATCACTTTCCCAACATCATTTGGAGCTTCATAGGCAAACCGCCATGTTTTATCTCTTGCATTTTTAGGCCGAGTGCCTATATATCCAGAAGGGCATGGTGTTTGTGGCCACTCTTCTTGCAGATTTGTCATTTTTTTTAATGCTTGACCGCTGCCCTACACATAAATTTATTGAAAAATGAATAAATAAAGTTAGAACTTAGAAGCTAGGGTTTGAAATGATTCAAACTTCAAACTTCAACCATATCCTTAGCAAACAACAAACTTCAACCATATCCTTAGAAGCTAGGGTTTCAAATGATTCAAAATGATTCAAACTTCAAACTTCAACCATATCCTTAGAAGCTAGGGTTTTAAATGATTCAAAATGATCTAAAATGATTTGAAAACATTTACAAACAACAACAAAAACAAAAGAACATTTGTTATAAAACTATAAAAAGTTTTCAAACTATGATAAGATGAACATACCTGGAAAGAAATTTGTCTTCTAAAATCGGTTAGAATGCTCTACAATCCACTCAAATCCGCCTTGAATCACTTGCAATCAGCCAAGAATGCCTCCAAACTTTCTTCTCTTCACTCCTCAAGGCTCTAAACAATGCAAATACAAGAAAGAATGAGAAAAAACACACTCACTGCCGCTTTAACTCGTCACAGGCTGCGGGCAAAACTTTCACCAGTAAATCGAATTTTTATTAAAAACTCGCTGAGTTTTTGCCGATTACTCGCCGAATACTCGATGAGTTTTTACTAGGCTACCGAGTTTTTAAATCAGCGAGTTAACTGGTGCCGAGTACTCGATGAGTTTTCCATCTATGATTCGTACCACGCTCTAATTCCATTGTTTAGGTGTTGATAAGATTCTACCTACCGTTGCATAAATAGAAGGCAGGCCAAAATAGTATTAAAGAATCTATGTACAATAAGGATGGGAAACATCGACCCCATTGCCCATTGGATAATATCTTCCATCATAGACAAATTACGACAAGCCACTAATAGGGAAAGCATATAGAGATGTCAAATCAATGATACCACTCGATCTAGTGAAAGTTTAATGTGAGGCCTCGATTAAGGATATAACAATAATTCTTGATATAAAGTATGCTAGAGATATTATGATTATAAGACGAATGAAGGAGTTGTAAGTTTTATTAGGAGAAGATTGCGAAAATATAACCTTCATTACATCTATAGATTAGACTTAATAGGAAAAATATTGCAGTTAATTAACGTCTATGGTTCAATAAGAATAAAGATATCAATATTTATTAAACAAAATAAGGATCTTGGGATTAGATTTTAAAGGAAAAATGTTGCAATTAATCAACATCTATGGTTCAAGAAGATAAGGATATTGTTATTTATTAAACAAAATCAAGGATCTTGGGATTGCAAAATGAGAATTGAGCTCCAAATTCCATGAAAGCAGATACAAGACATTACAAGAGTCTTCCATCCATTGACATTATATTTTGACCTTTCAATCTCGCTAAGATCCTTCAATATTCATTTATTAAAATTTTTGTGCACAGGATTTGTTCATTCTATATTAAATCTGCCTGGAACCTCTTTGTACATTACATCAATTTCTGATCTCTCTTTCCTTCAATAGGATCAAAGAGGTTTAATTTGGCTGTTGTTATGAGCCAACGATGTTGTTATTTACCTTTCCATCCCATTGCAAGTCCTCTAGACTTATCTTCCTTACTTTCCACCATATTGAAGCCCCCTCTTAGTAGCCAAGTAATATAAGGTAGGGTGCATATCCACCGCCATAGATTGCATCTCTCCCTTGTCAATTATGGCCCACATGCACCTATTGCATGGGGAAGGTCCACATTGTTTACATGTCTTTCCCATTTGTATGCATTTAGTAGGGCAACACCACCTCCTTTCTCATCTTTGGCTACCATCTTAGTGGGCTTGTTTCATGTTGATAATTTATAAAACTATTAACTATGTATTTCTTATCAGGGGATTCCAAACCCTTGATATTCCAAGATTTGTAGTTAGTGCTCACCATTCTGACTTACTGAATGTGATTCATTGCTGTTCTTAAAGCCATAAAAACAGTTGGGAAGCCTATTTTCAGGTTCAATTCTTTTGGAACTGGGCTCAGTAATTATAATACTTGTTTTCTTCCTCTTATTCTCTTTGAGAATATTCAATTTACTGCCACCTTCTAGAATGAATTTACCTTTCTTCCTTGCTCTAGTCTTTCAAGGTGCAGTTTTGGGGAAGGGAGGGATCATTGAAGGCCTCCTCACATATGTACAAACCATCACTACCTATTTATCCAAATCATCTTCTGTAGCCAAGTCATCATCATTAGAAGACAGTTCATTAGAAATAAGAGAGGACTCTCAAATGTTTAATTCCACATAATGGACATTCTGGAAGTCGAGCAGGGCTAAAGCAACTAGGCTGTCCAACACTAGGAGGGTCATCAACACATTCCCCATGTCTGCTCATTATTAAGTTGGTGGTATTGAGGATAAGTTTGTTCAGAGAATCATCCTCTTCTTGGCCTTCAACATCAAAAGAAGGTATTTTGGAAGAGGGGGAAGAATCTGGTGGAGTTAATGATCCATCTCAGCATCACCATTCGATTGGTGAGCAGTCTCAGAGGAAGGCCTTGGGACCCTGTTAACATGGGTCAAGCCAACTTCAAAGCTAGGGATTAAAGGCTTGACCTTGGAGCTATTTTAGAATCAGCTATCGATGAGTTATTATCAAAATGGTTATTTAAACCATCTTTAATGTTGTAAATAGAAATATTATTGCAGCACAAATGCGAATGCATTCACAACAATATTAAATTTCAACTTATTAGGGACAATTCGCTAGGCATTTTTTTGCCCCTCAAAACTGCTACAGTGGAGCAATGAGATTGAGGAGTTAAGGAGATTGAACAAGGTTCTACAAAGGAAGCAAAATCATCAACACATGAGGATTCAAACTTGCTATGACTTATAGGAGAAGCAAACTCGGTGGTGCTGAAATTTGTAGAAGGGGATACATTCAACTGAGAAGGGGCATCCACAAGGACATTGGTTCTTTCCAAACGAAAGGTCTCTTTCTTCTGAGGCAAGGGGGAATTTGTCTTCGATTTCCTTGTCAACATAAGAGAGTTTTCCCTTATGTGACCTTCCTTATTACATAAAAACAAGCTTCGGACCCACCAAGGGTTTCAATAGGGCATGAGGATGTATTAGAACCCAGATTTTTGTTAAGAATCTCAAGTATGCAAAAACTTGGAGTTAGAGAAACCAGTATTCTCGCATCCATGTGTTAGGGCACTTCTTGTGTCTCTCTATCTTGAGTCTTGACGATTATATCAAATGGTGCCATAAGTTGTGGCAAAATAGCCCAAATAATTGGTGGAATGCTTTTAATTGTCAACCACCTAGGGTAGGACAAAGTAAGGACTTAATCACTGATGGCTTCTGGTGACCAAGCAACAGCCCTAAATGTGCAATTACTTGTAGTCCAATAATACTAATGGCTTTTGGGGACCAAGCAATAGCCCTAAATGTGCAATTACCTGTAGTCCAATATTATTCTTTAATTACTTTACTTCTCATATTAATAGACATAAAGAAGAATAGAAATAACGTTTTTTGCAACATTCTACAGAAGGAAGTCTAAAACCCTTACTTCTTAGAAGCCAAAGCGGCTCCCTGGGCATGGAGGCGGAAGTGGATTCCTATGGAGGTAGATGCTTGTGGAAGCCTCCCAGAAGTGCCTCCCAGGCATCCAAATGGAAGTGGAAGCCTATGATTGGGAAGGACTTCCAGGTGGCTTCCACTTGCTTCTGGATGCTTGGGAGGCGCTTCTAGGTGACTTCCCTGTGCTTGTGCTTCTATTATTTGGTTTAAAATTAAGATTTATACCCAATTTAGGCTTGCAGAGAAGAAATAATTCAGAATTGCAAAATCTAAGGGTTGATGACTATTGGTTACTTTGTGTGTATCGAGGCCATTTGTAGAGCATTGTCTGGTTATAGGCAAATAATGTATCTGAGAGTTTGTGTGGCAGCAGATCTAAATCCAGAGATCAATTCTACTATGTTTGTTAAATTTTCCATACCTGCTGTCTAAGTCACAAGGTTTGAGTTTGAGTTCGAATTTGACAACAATGGAGTTCGGATGAAATTCAATAAGGCAAGAAAATCGAAAAAAATTCGACATTAAGTTCGTCTTATATAATTTTCCAAAACAAATGTATACATCATTTATTATTGAATGTTTATGAGTTTCATTCGAAGAACTTAACCATCTTTACTAATAAAATAATAAAAATATTAATAATCATTAAAAAAAAAATATATATATATATATTAGTAATCATAAATTTATATACAAAACATTAATATTTTTCTAATAAAAATAAATAAAATGTATATGATAAATATAAATGTCTTCCTAATAAATATATAAAATTAACATATATTTAATAAAGTTATAAAATGTTAAAAAATACAATAATATTTTTACTATTACAAAAGACTTAAATTTTTTTTATAAACTTAAACCTAAAACATAAAATGAAAATCATTATAAACTTACCATGGAGATGGCCGCCGGGAGATTGAAACCTAAACATAAAATGAAAATAATTAAAACAAAGCGTGGATGGCCGTCGAGAGCTGGGCAAGATTGAGCGCAGGAACGATAAGGTTGAACGAAATGGTTTTAGTGTTCACCCTTTGGATGACGTGAACGCTAATCACATGCTTCAGAATCTTAAATATGATCTGATGCATGCATCTTCAATGTCATAATAGTTTTATTGCCCTAACCATCTTTTAGTTTCATGCGTTTTTCAACAAACGAAGGGCAATATCCTGCAAAGCGCGGCAATAACATATCTTTTCTGCAAAACGGCAACAAACTTGCTGCCATACGAATTTTTCACGAATTTGAGCGAATTTTATTCATATTTTATGGGTTCGCCAAATTTCGAATTTGATGCCGAAAATTCGGCGAACCCTGTGACTTAGCCTGCTGTCTTCCATTACAAATGTTAAGGAGATAATAGATAAGACTAAAGATGCACTCCTATCTAATGCTATTTCCAGTTCAAGAGATTTGTGGTTTTTGACTGAGGATTTTGGCAATATCTATGGTCCTAGAACAATGCATTTATTCAATATTCAAGGTTAATGAAAATGCATTTCTTTGCATTTATATATATAGACACACATCTAAACGCATCTGCACACCCCCCACCCCCCCTCACAAACAGAAAAAAAAGAAAACAAAAAAACAAATTGCACACCCACTTCTCGCATCCGCACCTGAATCGGTAACTTTCCTGAACTGTTTTTTGCCAATCATTGATGTCGTAATCATCCAGAATGCTTCTAGATTGCATTTTTAAAGGATCTATAATTGTAAAAAAAATAGCCTATGTTTAAGCCTGTTAGATTCAACATTTATTGCTTTGACCTTTTCCTCATTAAGGCAATAGGTAAAGCTTTTAACAACTAGAGGAGAGTGCATACTTTCTCTTTTTAGCTCTCCCCTAGTTTCTTGCCCTTGTCCATTATCCTTTATAGAATGCACAACAAATTTGTCATATGATGAAACAAGTGGAAAACTATCCCTGACAACATCCTTAAAGGATTTGGGTTTTGGCGTCACTACCTTAACTCTATCTTGACTACCACTGACATGATTGTCTGGTGGATCAGATTGCTATCCACATCTCTGCATAGCTGATCAGAGCAAGTGGTGAAAATCCAACGAAATATAGAGAAAAACCCCTGAAACAAGGCACAAATCTTAACGGAAATAGAGTGAATAACATGTGGGACATGGGGATGCATCCCCGCTCCCACCCCTGCCCCCCCAAATCCCGACAAACCAGGGTCAAGGATGTCCGTGGAACAGGGCCTTGGTGTTCCCAAGTTTGCCTAATCACTGCCTTCTTGCCGCTAGGGGTTTTTGCAAGCAAAACTTGCAATTGCAGCACTTGTGAAAGAAAGGCAGATTGTTGGCTACCATAAAGGTCACTCTTACACATACACACACACTCTCTCTCTCTCTCTCTCTCTTTCTCTACATATGCGTGTTTTTGAATGTATGTACATGATTTTGTGCTCGTTTTGATATCGTGCTACTCATTGTAATTATCTTTATGATATTCATGTTGCAATTTTGCTATGTTCGAGTATTTAGTATTTTAATTTTATAGTTCTTGTACTATTATACATCGTTTCATGACCAACATTTCAAGTTCAAAATATGTATAATATATTATAGCATCCCCAGTCCTTCCCTGCTGCCATCCCCAAGTTGAAGATGTTTTCCCTTTATCACAGAAACCTGTCCCAACATTCCCTTGTGCCTATATTACACTGTTTATTTGGAGAAATCATTTTATTTAATGATTAGGATTGCATGTTAAGTTTTTCCTTCTTGATTTATTTACATGGTAGCAAGTGACTTCTTTTGAAGAGTGTTCTAGATAGTCTTCAGCTGAAATACAGATTGGATCAAGAATCGTGCATATTTTCTGCAATGTTTTATCTCTGGTTACTATTCCTGGGGAATGATTAGAGAAAATCTGTTGTAAGCTATAAAATTCTTCGTAGTTCTAGATAAATTTCTTTTGGAGGATCTCATGTTTTAGTTCCATCCTATGTAGTAGTAAAAGTCTTTTGGGAAGATAGTGATTGGCATGGACCAGAAAATAGATATACAAGCTCTTCTTGCTGGCAACAGTGACATCAGAAGCCAGTATCTGGTAAGTGTACATTTTCTATGGTTCGCCAGGGTTCAAAAATAGTGAATCTAAGCAAAAATTAAGTTCTGAAAGATTAATCACATTGCTTAAAAGGATTTACATCCCATGCGATTGATTTTTTTTCTTTTATTTGATTTATGCATTACTTTTTCTATTGTAGGTTCTATTTCACAAATTAATGTAAAATATATTCACTTATGTTGTTTCAAGTTGGAACATTTTCTTGATTGTAGGAACTGATATTGTGCTTGTTATGCTTTTTTAAACTTGTAATGTACTTGTTATTCTTTCTTTTAAGTTGTAACAATTTTTAACGAGGTTCTCAGCTTCTTGTAATATGAAGATGTGCTAAGTTTATTAAAGGTGATAATATATATTTGTAATTTATTCAAGGTTTCAGTGTCTACCCTACGCCGGAAGAGTGCAGATATCCGACTTGTTGGACGACACTCAGAGGTCTATGAACCATGCGATGATTCCTTTGCACTTGTTGATGCTCTACTTGCAGATCGGGTTCACCTTGAGGAAGCTCAACCAAGTTTGTGTCTAGAACTTGGGTGTGGGAGTGGATATGTAATTACATCCTTGGCACTTATGCTTGGGCAGGAAACTGGGATTCAATATCTTGCTACCGACATCAGTTCAGCTGCCACTGAGGTGACTCTCCAGACATTAGCAGCTCATGGTGTACATGCAGATGTAATTTTGGCTGATCTTGCATCGGGTCTGGACAAGCGTTTAGCTGGAATTGTTGATGTACTTGTTGTCAATCCCCCTTATGTACCCACTTCAGAGGAGGAGGTTGGGGGTGATGGAGTTACTGCTGCATGGGCTGGTGGTGAGAATGGCCGGACTGTCATAGACAGGATACTGACACTCGCGGACAATCTCTTATCTAGCAAAGGTTGGTTTTATCTTGTCACATTAACTGTCAATAACCCTTCTGAAATTTGTTTGATTATGAAACACAAGGGGTTTGCATCTAGAATTATAGTTCAGAGGTCTACAGAGGAAGAAAGCCTTCATGTGCTTAAGTTCTGGCGTGATCCTTCTGAGACTACTACTGACATTGGAACAAGCCCACCTCAATCTTTGACACGCCGTCTTTCTCGCCTTGCATTTTGGAAGAATAGCTGAAGTCAATTTTTAACAACAGTATCTTGACAGAGTTGATTTACAAGGTTTTCCTCCAATCTAGGCTGGCTTCATAATCTAACTTCTTTTCACTGTACAGGGTATAACATAGCATCAAAAACCAGGACTGTCTTTGAGGAATATTCATTTAGAGTTGGTTAAGTTGTCAAAAATTAGCATGTATATAATCCAACCAAACTAATTTTTTGGTTCCAATCTTATCACGATAGATTGTAGATTCAGCTTATTATACTATCTTGGGATACATAACTTCTTTATTATAACTTTCCAGATATTTACACTTGCGGCATCTGCATGTTATTGGCAACCTGATCCATACTCGGTTGTTTTCACTTGCTATGCAAAATCTCTGGTTCATGGTATTGGGGAAGATACAATGTAACTGAATACAATTATTTATATGCTTGCAAGTCTTGAAGGATTAATGAAAATTATTTTTGCAATTAAAAAAAATGCTTGGTTATGATGGTGAAAGATAACAGTGAAGTATGTTATTGAGATTTCATCTCTATTTGTTTTGGTTCCAAATTACAAGACATAGAGTCTACAGGTAGATAGTAGATCCAGTTTGTCCGGGGAAATAAAAATCTGTTGCTTCTTAGTTTCACTTTCTTAACTGTATTTGATACTCATGCCATAGGCATATTTGCCTCATACTGCATCAACAACCTTCAATTATTTTTATTGCAAAGATGAATGGATGAAAAATATGCTCAACCAGCTATGCTATTTTCAACTATATATAGCTGGGATTAGATTATATATATATATATATATATATATATATATATGATTTAGTTTTGCAGCACTGCTCTTGACTTGTACTAATTTGTATTTTTAGTTTTTAGATTAGAGTTATTTTTCCTTATTTCTTCCCACATCATTTATCACAAAAAAAAGGGAATACCTGGCTAATATAATGTCTCTTTTCCAACATTTCTCTGTCGAAGGTTTTCTGCAGAATCAACTCAGAGACATTTTTCATAAGTTTCACTGAGATGTTTCTTAGTGCTGAAAAATAAGGATATTCATTGATAGTATTCAAACAAGAGAGGGGTCTGTTTTGTTACACCCCTCCTTATGTTACTGATAAAGACTTATTAATTGTGTAGTAAAATTTGTAGTGAATATATGCTTGGATGTGAAATATATCAGTCAGAGGGTTTAAATGAGTTTTCCATGGAATGGATGATGAACTCCTAAGATCAATAAATTTAAATAATGCTTTGACATTCTTTATATTGGAAATGGATATGTGTTATGGCCTAACCACAAATGTTGCTGTAAGTTAGATGCATGCCATAATACCTACCCTCTGGGAAGAGAAGTAGAGCGTCATTGGAGGGAGGATTACAGACATGGGAACAGGGAAGTGTTGTCCCTGAGTTTGTCTCTTTAGGTCAAGTTGTCTTGAGAATGGGTAAGGTTGTTTTGTCTTTCATCACCTTTTTCAAGTCTTGGAAACCTAAGTACGTTTCAATATTTAAACCTAGGTCTGAGAGTTGGTTGGGCCTTACCTTGTTTAGTTCCTTGTCTTCCTTTTGATCAAGATAATCATTTATGAATATAAAGACTGTGTGCATGTGTATGTATGCATGCATGCATAATCTGTGTGTGTGTGGGGGGGATATGTACGATATATATACATGTGCGTTTATGTGTAGAATATACACAATACACAAACACACGCTCCCCCCAATGAAAGATAGTATATTGCTGGCAAGGCCGCTTGCCTGCCGTTTAATATTGTTTGGGAAGGTGACATTTTCACGTTACTACTTTGTGTTGGACATAAAGAAGGCTCAAGGGCCTAATTAAACCCCTTCCTAGATATACCATAGAATGTTAGGGGCCCTCTTCCTCTTGATGTGAGATGGATGGAGCTACTTCTATTTGTTAGGCAAAATTCAGCTCAAATGTCAGTTCAGTGGCAGATTAACTTGCGGGTTTTATGTGTCCGGCAAAGTTGAAGTACATCTAGAGAACAAAATTACTGAAGTGTTTGGGCTTGATTTCAAAATTCTATCAGGGTGAACTGGGCTGTTCATTAAGCAATGTTGGAATGTGTAATTTCAACTCAAATGAATTGTAAAACAATAATAGAGGATTCTAGAAATTTCAAGAGGATTACGAATAGGGTTAGGTAAAGTTTTGGAAGTCGTATAGGGTTAGGTAAAGTTTTGGAAGTCGTAGATAGTTCTAGAAAAGTTTGTTTCTCCTATGTCGGCTAATGTAGATGTTTCTAGAAATCATCTAAGACCTCTATAAATAGAGGCATTATGTAATGTTGTTGGGATGGACATAACGGTGAAATGAAATATAATACAGTTTATTGTGCGGCAGCACATAGTTCTGTGTTACATCTGTGTTTCATCAAACAAGTATCAGAGCTGTCCTATGTTTCATCAAATTGGTATCAAAGCCTGGTTGGATAGAAGGTTGTACAGAATTTCAGATTGTGATAAAAGAGCTAGGTGGACAAATTGTTGATTAAACGGGAAGCAATGTTTTGGTGCTGCTGAAATATGGAGGAGAATTGATTTGTGTAATAAAAGACAAGGAAGTGTTGAGTAGTAGAAAATATGGGCATTGTTTTATGAGCAGATGTCATTGTGGGTAAAGGGCAAATGAGAGCAAAGCTAAAGATCTAAGGAAGAGAAAGGATTTGGCAAATAGGTATGGTACAAATTTTTATTTAATTTCAGTTGAGAAATTTCCCTATTGCTGTTAAAAGGAAAGAAGAGCAAAGTGCATTAAATTCTTGTGTTTCAATGGGAAAAGGTAGTAGAGTTCAGAAAGAGAAGAAAAATAATTTAGAAGAAGAATTAATGAAGGTGAAGAAAGAAAATGTAAAATTATTGTGTGAAAATGATGTTTTGCAAGGAGAATTGACAAAACTAAGAAATGAACTAAGTGTAGAAAGGCAGAGTTTTCTAAATCAGATGAGTGTTTATATAAATGCAAATGAAGAACTAGAACAAGAAATAAAGTTGTTTGATGATATTAATATTAGAAATAAAGATTTAGAAGAACAGTTAAAAGTGTTTGATGTTGTTGAAAAAAAGAACAAAGATGGAAGAGGAAAATAGTATGCTGAAGATTGAATTGTTTAATCTAAAGCAAGAGAGTAGAAATTTAAAGTTTAATCCATCCTTGTGTGATGTATCTTGTGACACAAATCATTTAAGTGATTATGGGATTGAGAACTGTGATTTTTATGAAGTTGAAAGTGTTCATGATGAAAACAAGTTTTCAGATCTTGTTTGTTATGATAATAATAGTATTGGCTTAAAGATTATGGAAAGAATGGGTTTCAAAGGTAAAAGTCTAGGAAAGGATGAACAGGGAATAAGGAATCCAATTGAGACTACAGTCAGGCCAAAATATGCAAGTCTTGGATATGATGTAGGCAGTAGAAAGATGAATAAAGGTTCAAGAGAATCAGTTGAAGGCATAAATATTTTGCAATGTTCACATTGTAACAGGAAAGGACACACAAAAGACAAATGTTGGGATCTACATCCATGTAATATTTGTGGCTTAAAGAGTCATAGTGAAAAGATGTGTTGGAATAGAGATTGCAAAAGTGATTCTATGGCAGGTTGTATCAAAATGAATTGTGGATGGAGCTACAGATCGAGTTGGCAGAAGATTACAGGTGTAATCAAAAATTTGTTTAAGCATAAATGTTCAAGAGTAAGAAAAATACAACAGCATTGGAAAGCAGACTAGAGCAAGGCATCAAAGTAGAAAAAGAAGGTTATCGACATTTTTGGCAGACGAGGCAAGTGACAGGCGTGCATTAACAAAGGCATTATTATTGGAAAATGGCATTTTGGCATTCGGCAAAAGAAAGCATTTTGGAATTTGTATTTAATAACATTTGAGGTTGAAATTAAGGGGGAGTGTTGGAATGTGTAATTTCAACTCAAATGAATTGTAAAACAATAATAGAGGATTCTAGAAATTTCAAGAGGATTACGAATAGGGTTAGGTAAAGTTTTGGAAGTCGTAGATAGTTCTAGAAAAGTTTATTTCTCCTATGTCGGCTAATGTAGATGTTTTCAGAAATCATCTAAGACCTCTATAAATAGAGGCATTATGTAATGTAATTGGGATGGACATAACGGTGAAATGAAATATAATACAGTTTATTGTGCGGCAGCACATAGTTCTGTGTTACATCTGTGTTTCATCAAACAAGTATCAGAGCTGTCCTATGTTTCATCAAGCAATCGATATCAAGGGATTAGGTGAAGTAGAATTCAAGTCCAAGTCCAGAGCATTGGCAGTGGACTTAGACTTGGTGGGCATTGGTTAAGGCATGGCATTGGGTTGCCGCTATAGAAAGGGGCCCTACTATCTAGTAATTAATTCAGATAGCATTAATTGCATACTATTCTAAGGATCAGCTTGCTAGCCCTTAAAATAGTAGGGGTAATAGCATAGTGGAATTCAGATTGGATCGAAAAGCATACTTGCTTGTGGGCCGTGGAACACAGATATGGGGTAGGGCCATTACGATGAACCTAGTAGGTTTGTTACATAAGCAATTTGACAGGTATGGTGGGAGGAAATAAAGTTGGGCGGTGACCACAACTTGTGTGCAGTCAAATATACTGTGCAGTCAAATATACTGCTCAAGCGATCCATAACAAGTTGCTTTATAATAAATGAACACTCGGGTTGCTCAATTAAACTACCTACCCCCTTTAGAATAGTAGGGCTTATCCCAACTTATCCCAAGGATAAGTAGTTGGATATAGGGTCGGGAGCTTTGTTTCTTAGTCGTCTTGGTGGAAGATTGGTATGTGAGACAGAATTGGCTCTAAACCAATTGCCACCCTTCATTAATGTATGCTAGCTAGAATAGGCCATACTATGTGTTCTCATCTCAAATGCCTCCCCATGGTGGGACTAATAATGTTGGTGGGTAGGTGGAAAGTAATGCATGCTAACCCTCCTCCAAGTAGAGTTGATTGGGTGGGAGATATGATTCTCTTAGTTTGACGACTCAGGATTCTATGGTGTGAGGTACTTGTTTGGTGAGACTCTGGACTCTTTTCTTCATGGTTGTGCTCTTTTTTGGCGCAATGGGGGAGCCACTGTAAGATTGTTAGTCTCTTTCGTAGGTTTGCTAGAGAAGTGAGGGCACAATAATAACAAGAGTGGGTGACATGATAGGGTGCAAGATTGTGGGCTGTGATGGTGACTTAAAAATGCATTTCCGTTTTACCTTTCTAAACTTTTGAGTCACTTTGAGCCCTATAAACACATTTTCTTGCTTACGTGTCCAACTATCATATTAAGACCTAAGAGGTGTTGTATGTTTCTAACACCTTGCATTCAACATATTTATGTGTTACATAATGATAAACTGACATTCCAAATCATTTTGCGAAGTTTTGTTACGAGCAATGTTCAGTTCTACATTTTTGCATTAAGTGTCAAACAATGACAAAAGGCCTAGTTTGCATTTAAATATTTTGTACCTGATAATGTTTCATGACTCACCGCTTTGGGATTGTTTGGTACGCATATCAGTGAACCTATGTTTCAATTTTCGAGTCATTTCGATATGTTTGGACTAGGTTTTGAATCCCTCAAAGTAGGTTATTTATCCTTGTCATGTTGATACATATTTCTCAAAAATTCGGGAAGTGCTGTTTGACCTATTATAACTTTGACTCAATTGACCATACTGAGAAAATTCCTTTTGCATTGCATTCTAGAGGTCACATACTTGCTACGCTTTGGATTTGGGCATGTGACAAATCCATTTGATCGGTTTTCAAACACAATTCCAAATGCAGTTTATAACTTCTTATGGGTGTCATGAAATGCAGATTGTTCGGTACCCCAATTTGAGATGCCATAACTTTGATTCCGTAATAGATGAGATCAAATGGTTTGTACCGCTGAATTCTACTCCGAAAATACTTCAAGCATGCCAGTTTGTAAATCTTGACGAATTTGTCTGCACTTTTTCCCATTGCCATTCAATTTGCAAAAAATACATTCCTACTGATGTTTCTAGTCTTGCAATTCTGGGTACCCAACTTTGCATACTTGCCATATGTGTCCTGTTATTCGTCATGAGCCCAAATCACAGAATTACATTCTCCTCATGCTAATGCACTAATTCCCCAGTTTTCAAACCTTCAAGCATCCATTTGCCCAGTTCTTAAAGCTAAAAGCAAATGCATTTTATTGTTTTTTAACGTGTTTTATTGTAGACAATTTTGACTAGACAACTTCAACAGTCAATGTCTTTTGACTCCAAAGTCGTCATGAGATGAGATCTAGGAGGGTGCAAGGATGCTAAACAAAGAACTAGTTTGTCATATCCCAGGGCTCGGTTAGGTGTTTATGTCAGTTTTTAAAGCTAGTTTCAAAGGCTCCCGGGCAAAAAATTCACAATTTGCAGATAAGTGATAAAACAAGTTCTAGAGGATGGTTTAGTGGTTATTGATTTTGATAATTGCCAGATGCTCTTCAAATCAGTTTGAAATGTCAGTTGTTTGAAAACGAAATTTTTGTTAGTTGGACCCACTTTGGGATCTGACTGATTACATCAAAGTGATGAAATTGCGCATGGATTAAATGGTAAATATGGATGCTCTTATAAATCAGCCTAATACATCTTATCATATATCTTTTGACATAAACTCAATAATGGGATATTCAAGTTTTTCTCCCAGACTGGCGCCCAAGAATACATTGACACTTTTTGAACTTGGGAAGTTAAAAGAAATGTGAATATCCTAATGATTATAAGAAGGGGGTCTAGGGGCTTTTGTAATTAGGCTCTCTTGCCAATCTGTCCAGGCCTTTTCCATATGAATCTCCTCAGTAGAGTAAGCACAATCAATACAATACATCTATGATGTCTCCATCCATGCGATATTTGATGATGTAGCATTTAAAATATTTCATTTTTTAAAATGTTGCAGTTGGACTGGGATGCCACTCAGTAAGAGATTCGTAGGGATTTGAAAGTAAAACATGTCGCTCCCCCTTTCTTCATCAAAGTTATCACTGAGCATCCAATGGCAAAGGTAAGGGAGCAATAATATTCAAGGAGCCAGAGGAGCAATCTACAACAAGGTTGGGCATTAGGTGCACGATGCATTCCATATTGCTAAGTACAAATGAGATATGGTGATCTGAGGGATAGAAATTGTGCATCATTTTCTATGTTGTCCATTTTTGGTCACGACTGTGTTGATGAAGGCTCGATAGATTGAGTATCGCCATCTCTGATTCTTGTTTTTCAAAAGAGTATATGTCATTCAGTGACTTGAATTCTGGAAGCATTCTTATCTATAGGAAGGAGCCTCTGTATAGAAATAACCTCTAGCTTGGTAGTGTTTGACCAAATGTCCCAACTTTCCTCTCAATCGTGGCAAGCTCTATGTGGTTTTCACTACCTTTGGGAGACATGTGTCAAGCCTGCTTGAAGACTATTAATTTTAGTGGGAATTTAAGGATCATTGGGTAGCAGTGGCGCCTTTTCCAAGCATTTTCATTGCCAATGTTGGCAATCTTTTGGAGGTGGTAAGCAATAGAAGATACAAGAGTGTGGAGCATAGAGCAGGGGTGAATGCAGACAGAGCAAGAATGCCAATTTTTAGAAATAAATAGGCCTATTTTGGATGCTTTGATTTTTCCCACTCCACAAATTTTTGATGAAACTCACCCACCACTGAATAGGCAGCCATGTTGTATGGAGACTCTTGGGCATGACATAGACCACAGTTAAGCTTCTCTCCCAAACTTGCTTGCATTTGGACTAACGTTGCATACTATGTGGAATGCCCTTTCCTTGTGATTTAGAGAAGATTACGGTGTCCCCTTTTTGGATGGACTGGAGTTGTAGTTGGAGGAAGATGTGACCTTTTCTTCTTGCATGCCAAGTCAAAGCTCTCCTTATCAATGAAAAAATTGCATGGAAAGGGGATCTCTTGAGAGAGTGACTTTGGGCGGTCATTTGGAAATGATGCCTGAGATGCATAGAACACCATGGGGTTCAGCTGTGTTCCCCATCCTGCCAGCACTCCCACTACCATTGCATTCATGTTGAAGATGCAAAGCAAACCCGCAAGCCAAAGAAGAAATCCATGTTAGGAGTGAAGCAATTATGCTACGACAAAAAGAGAACTGCAATCCACGATACTAATGTAGAGATGTAGGGAAAGGTGTCAAATATTGTATTATCCCATATTAATGAGTGGGGTGGGGCACCTTTTAATATATAAATACATGGTTGCACAGCACACAAGTGTCTTAAGGACACGATGAGTTCTGAGGGTGAAGCTCTCAAGGAGGGGTTCGCAGTGGCCAGGTCAGTGGTTATGGTCATGATTTTTTGACTAATCAGGCATGGGTCAAAGGATGTTTCCATGTTGGCAGGTGGAGGACGCCCATCGTAGCGTCGGGACATGAAGGAATGAGGGTTTCGATGTTACGATGAATCGTGAGGTCGGGAGCTAGAAGTTTGAAGGCTACAATATTACGATACGTCGTAAGATCGTAAGCCAAAGGATGGACAATGACATTGCCACACCCACCATAAGATCAGGGAGGCTCAATTTCAAATTTGTAAGATCGGGAGATGAATTTCAAAATATTACGATGTTACAAAGTTGTCAACTTTTTCGTGTGATCAAAAGGCTAAAGTTTGAGTATTAAGATTTACGAGAGTTGGAGTTGTTGCGAGATCGTAGATGTAAAATATTAAACCTACAATGCTACGATTTCAAATTTCAAAAGTTGTGAAAAAGTTGTATGAAATTGGGTTGGCCCTGCTTGGATGGTGATGGCCAATTAGATTCTGCCACATGGCGCTTGAGGATCAGGGAAATGAATTAAAAGGAGATAAAATGAAATATTTAGATAAGATATTCTCCAAATCTGAGCGTACATTCAAAGTTGAAAGATTTGAATTAATTTAGGATATTATATAGTTTTTACTATATAGTTCTTTTAAATTTTCATTTTAAACTTTGTTCATGGCCCAGGGCTTGAAATTTCAAATCAGTCTCAGAAGCACGAATTTTATCCAAAATGCACACTATAATATACCATTGGAATTTGCAAAATATGAACTATCCATTTCTGTAGTTGGTTTTTATACAAGCTTTCAACATAAACAACTGCAGGAGGATTTGTGAATTCTAGGGCTCCTCAGTTTAATGTGTAGATTTGGTGTTTTCAGCTTGAGATGAAATCAGATATTATCAGATTTGCATCAGATTTGATCTCATTGACCATTTTCAAGATGAATTGAATGTGTTAAAGCAAGTAGTTGCAAGTGGCAGGGTTTGTCGACAATATAGTTGAGTTTCATGACAAAAGTAGAACAAGACAAACTAAGATCAGATTTGAAACTTCTTAAATCTTATCAGCTATCTGATTTTCTTTCAGAAAAGAGTTTTGTTGATTACTTTAAGGAGATATTCTTCAGATATTTCAACAACATTTACCAACAGATGAAGGAAGCTCAGTTTCAACACCAACAAGATGAGGAGATTCAGCGTGGCACATGTTAAAAAATCAGATCCAAGAGTTTTCTTCTCTTCTTGCCTATATATTTTTCCTCTTTGCTCATTATACAAGTTCTAATTTTGAGATTTTCTCACTATTGTGAGTCCAGAAGGGTTCTAGTTTTTACTGTGACACAATTTTTCAATATTTCCTCTATTATCAGTGGCAGTAGTGTAATGTTCTTTGAAGCATTTTAACTTATACAGTCATCCCTTGAGTTCTTCTCTGAGTTATTTGCATACCATGATGTATTGATTTCGAAGAACTTAATACAGAGTACCATTTACAGTTTCATTTTGAAGTTTATCTCCTTTCTATGGGTTTATAGTTCTCTGTTGATATATGGCCAAAGTGCATACCGTCCAGTTGCAGCTTGTTTTCAAAGTTGTATGTTGCTACGTGTCTTGCTGTTGGGTCAAGGACCTAAGTAATTTTCTTGATATTGCATTGACAAAACTGTAGGGGTCATAGGAGGATTTGATAAGTACGATCTTCGTTTGAAGATTGATGTTTGTTCACAAGCTAGATAGATAGATTAGATGTTTGAGTATACGAGTATATTAGGATATCTAGGTGTATGTTATAACTTAGTTTATGCCCAATGGATATGGGATTGATAAGCTTGATAGATTGCATGTTCTTTGTTATTGCATACCTGGGTTATGTTGAGATCCAAATCTTTAATCGAATATCAATTTACCATTTTATGTATTAAGAACTAAAAGTGCTGGGCATTGCTTATTTGCAGTTACTTTTTGGTTGTAGTTAGCTACCATGGTTAGGAAATTTATCAAAAAATCATAGAAGAATATTGACTATTTCTACTATAGGGGATAACCTTGCAAAGAAGAGTATCAATTAATAAGATCAATCCCTAAGGTTTGCCCGCCTTGGCCCTGTAGAGCCTAAAGTGAAGTGAGTCCTGACGACTGTTAATGTTGGCCCAAAACTATGATTTAGCCCCGCTGAATATAGGATTTAGCTGATCCTTAGGCTTGTTCTTGTCTTATGCTTCCTGGTATTAGGTTTAAACCTACATGATATATTCCTTACCATAATGAACTCCAAAAATCAATATATAGATTGTAGGAAAAAATTAAAGATCACTTGGGTATGATACGATTTCTAAAAAGGTGAAGCCCAACATAGCATGCACAACATGTCTTGTTTTTGTTTTGCCATATTTTTAAAAATGGTCCATCACACACACACACACACACTAGTCTGTTCCAACAGAAAGGTCAATGTTTTTTTGTAGAACAATGGAAGTGAACCAAAAAAAGAGATACAATTTTAACAGGAGAGACCCACAAAAAAGGTGGAAGATTAGAGAGGGAAAGTGGTTGAAGTTGCAAACTGTGGGTGTGGGGGTTTATCGACATTTTGGGAAAACTCAAACCGAAGCATGTCCATGATAACAGTGTAGATTGGTTTTGCAGGCATGAATATAATCTCGTAAATTGCACTAAACCATGGAATGTCTTCATATGTGGTAGTATTTAATAGGAATATAGTTGCTATTAGTGGTTACTGCTCTAAATCTTAGAGAGGATGAGAAAATAGGAATTATAACGCAAAAGCCCTAAATAAACTGATCAGTAGGAGGTGTTGAAAAATTATACTTGATGATCACCAGTTGATCAACAAGAGAAAAAGGTATACATTCAAAAGAAGACAAACTGTAATTGAAGCACAACAAGGGTAGAAATTAAACTGACCAGTGGAAGAAAAAGGTATGCATTAGAAAGAAGACAAATTGTAATTGAAGCACAGTAAGGGTAGAAATTAAATTGACCAGCAGGAGACATCGAGAAATCATACTCAATGATAACCAGCTGAGAAGCGCACAATATTTTTGCAATCCTAAAGTCAAGTCCGTTAATAAAGGAGCCCCATAGTGGACAATTATTTCGAGATACCAAGCAGAAGCCACGCAAAAAAGAACACCCAAGAATGTCAGCTAAACATCCAAAGGGCACTGCTCTGAGTTGTGTAAAGAATAGATGGAACTATGCCTATTCCAAATTGATTTTGATGGTAGCATAATGAAAAAGACAATGGGGAAAAATCGAGAGGAGAATTTGAAGAGGAGAAACGTTGTGCACAAGGTCACGAGCAACTAGGTTAGCGATATAGGAGAATGTGGAAAACAAACAAATTTTCAGGGTTTGAGAGTTTCCTTGGGAAAAACAAGTAAGTCATACACGAGGGCAAGTACTAAGTTAGATAAGTCGATGTGGTTGGAGCTGGAGGAATTTTATGCAATGATAAAGCCATAATAAAGAAACCTCATACAACCTCAACGCAAAATATATTCCAAGAAAACATGGAAGAGCCATGGGAAAAGGCGATGCAGAAATGTCCACGATAGTAACAGGTAGAGTAACAGCTGGAATGTATTCTAGTCACATGTTCATTTCTTAGGCATAGAAATGGAATAGACTACGAGGAAAGTCGTCCCAAGCCAATAGAAACGAAGGGAAAATCAATGAAAAAAGAAAAGAAAATGGAAATATAGCCGCTGAGGTGACTCTAATGGCATTGTTATAATGTTTTAACGATACCCAAGACTACAACTAACTAAAGAGTGCAGTGAAAACTTTAGTCCCGCCTATGGGCGGCAGGGACTAATAAATATAGAATTCTAAGCAAAATGCTATTAAGTTGGACTTGGACATTGTTTCAATGTTAAATTCTTGTGTTCCTTAATAAAAGTCACAATATCCTGTCTTTCCCTAATTCTATGAATGCTCAAAAGTGTCTGATACATACTACATATTACGTAACCAAAATTAAGGACTTCCATGATCTTATCCTAGTTACTAATGTTATTATGAAATCTACAACAATATTAATTCAATCTTAAGAATGTAAGCTTCACTTATATTATAATTGCAAGTTACTAGCGAATCTTATAATTCCCATTTAAATAAATACATGCACGAGTCAATTACAGATTCGAATCATTTAAAGATTTTTTTAGGATTCAACGAAAAAAATGAGCTATGTGTATTTGTGAAAGGATTTTAAATACCAATGTAAGATAAGTGAGGTAGAGTACTGTCAGTGAGAAAGGAATATTTTGATAGTATTGTTAAATCTATAAGTGAAAATGTGAAGTCTATTTTCTACCAAATTTCAAGTGAGATTCATGAAAGATTCCCCCAAGAATAAATTATTGAACCCATGGGTTGTGTGTATCCTCAATTTTGGAAACACTTTAGAAATACTCCAAATGATGCAGAGTTGTTTCATAAAAAAGCTCAAGGAATTGATAACATAGTTTTCAAAAGATGCACATTGCAATGGACAACCAATACAAGGAATTTTAGATTCAAATAACCTTAGTAAACAATGTAAACAATTTGTATTGAGTATGAAATAGAAGATGGAAAGTTTGAGAATCCATTCGATCTTGGTTCAATAACAAGGCTCTGGAAAAGGATGAGTTTGAGTGAAGTATTCTATAATTCAATACCAGAATATTTTGAACTTGTTGATTAATGTCAAACAATGATATTGGGGTTTTTGAAATCAAAGATTGGAAACAAACTAGACAAAAATCTAGAAACTTTCTTGATGTTGTTTGTAACTCAGTAAAATGTTAGAGATTTTCCTTATGATAGGACACTTGCAATTTGGAATTCTATGCATGAAAGACGAGGGCTTTATAACGCTTCAAAAGTTGGTTGTCCTACTGCTAATTCTAAGACAAATGATAGATCTTGATCTCAGATTCAGAATGAAGATGAATATTTTTTTGATTTTCACTACCCAAATCAGAATGAAGAGGAACCTGTTAGTAGTAGTCAGTTTCAGGATCTAGAGTCCATTTGTGGCATGGATGTATCACATCTTAGATTGAGCCAATGAACTATGAAGTGATTTAGCATTCAATTTTTTGGTATTTATACTTATTCTCTACTTCTTGCATATTCATGCATATTACATTTACAAATTGCAAAACTATAATTCATGATTTTTGTTATTGTATGACCAAATGCAACCTTCATTTGAATTGATGTGAGTAATTATTGATAACTTGATAAATCTAGATTCTATTATCTATATGTAACTTTTTTGGCATAAGTTTTTAACAATTTAATTGGCCTTATGTGTTCAAGAATTTCCTCTTTTAGTATCTATTGTAGTATTTCTTTATCACAAAAATTTTAAGCAACAAAACATATACATATGGAGATTTAAGATAAAGAAATCCATATAAACTGTCACAGAAATATGAAGCAACAAAATATATACATATACAGATATATGATCAAGAAACCCCTATAAAATATTTTATCACATACAACTTAGCCAAAATGAAAATAAAGTCAGGGAGAATTGAAGTCTGAAGAAACTGAAAACATGATCTTTGTATCGCTCTAAAAAATGTAGTCAATTGTTTAACACTTTTCATGTATGTATTATTTATTAAAAAAAGTTCTTTTTCTAGTTTTCTACATTCCTCTATTTGTAAGAGAGGAATTAGTTACAAAATGAAAGCGTTCCAACCCTTCATAAAACATAAGTTATAACTATGGAACTTAACATAAGCATATGAAATTATTTGGAAAGTTTGTTATAAAATAATTTAGACACGTGGAGAAATTAATCTCCCAGAAATCTTGAACTCACAACTAGATGATTGAGGTACTCGGGTGATTCACATGTATTTGCATCTTCTACGATGTTTCAAATCATACCCTCTAGCGCAACAAACTACTCCATCTGCTACATTGCTCCCTTTAGTTTGAAATTGTCAATCTGGGTAGTAGCAAAGGCATTATCAAGGAAATTTTGACACTCGA
This sequence comes from Cupressus sempervirens, assembly GCA_028749045.1. NCBI lineage: Eukaryota > Viridiplantae > Streptophyta > Pinopsida > Cupressales > Cupressaceae > Cupressus > Cupressus sempervirens. The sequence goes on from CM053790.1 coordinate 591,064,654, forward strand.
TAATCCACCTGTGCTTATCATATATCTGTCTATTCTTACTTATAAATGGTAGGCCTTTTTTGATGGGCTATTTCAATCCTTCAAATTCAACCTTCAAATCTTTTCTAAAATTCTCATGTGCATCAATAATTATTTTTATTGCTTCATTTTGGCCATTACCAACATTCACATTGTCATCCAAATTCATATTTAATCTCCGCTTAAGTCACTCATGACACAAATTATTTTCATAATTCTTCGTATATGATTCCCAAAGAGAATTCAAATGTTTTTTAATGTTCTCAAACCTATTTTCTAACAAGGCATTGCCAGTGTCAACTTGAACTAGTTGCACTTGCTTTGTCAATTTCTTATTTTCTTCTTTAGTCCATGACTTTTCTTCTTCCAATTTTCAAGAACTAAGACTAGCTGTCTACTTTTTCAAAAAATATCCTCATATATTTCGTTGTATTGATCTCTTTTCCTCATAGTCCTTATAGTCTTTGACTTGTTGGATCTTGACAAACCAACCGCAGTTCGTGTTGATGCAACATGATCAACCTCTCCAACTTTTAGCCTCATTATGAAACCTATCATGGAACAATCATTATTTTGTCACTAATGTCAAACATGATATTTGTTGGTGAGACAATTGCTTACTTTGGTTTGAATGCTATCATTTGATTGATTGATGAAGAGGATTTGAAAAGAAAGGATAACAAGAGAACCCAGAGAAAGGTTGAGTTATATGGCGTATAAAAGGAGCACTAAGACTAAGCAAGACTTTGTTGATATAGTGTATTGTTTATGTACTTAAGTCTATAATGAAAAGATACTTGAGCAAAGATAGAAGAAGGCTAAGTAAAGATATGTGTCTACTAAGCTTGATCGAAAAAATAGTGGAAGCTGAGCAAAACTTAGTGTATGCCGAGAAACCCAATGTTGACCAAGCATCAACAGATAGTGTTTATTGAGAAAATGGCATGTTTTTGTCGAGTGATAGTAAAATGAGTTTGATCAAAGATTTGATGAATTTGAGCTGATAAAGTTGATTCCTTGAATTATGTGACGTGTGTGGAAGATAAGTTTGATGAGCTAGTGGCACAGAATTCAAGATAAACCATTTTGAGACGAATTCAAAGAGGATTATAGAGGAAGTTTCTAGAAGGAATAAAATAAAAAGATAGGTAGATTCAATGAATCTAACCTAACCCTAAAATGGATGATTGTGGTTAAGTCAAAAAATACCTAAATTCTCTATATAAGGAGATAATAGGCTAGAAGAAATTTGTCAAGAGTGCAAACCTAAGATAGACAAGAAGTCTAGGGTGTTGCTTCATATGATGGACAAACAAAAGAGTTTGGAGTTGGCATACTAAGAAAGAAGGCTTATGAAGATGAAGGCTTGGAGGGTGAACAAACTATTGGAGATGAAGAGATTGAATGCCAAGAAGAATGAAGGACTGAACAAGTGATCTGTAATATGCAAGTGAGTTGTTTTTGTTATCAGATCAAGTCTTGATGTTACTTTCTAACAACTGTATCAGTTTGGATAAATCCTTTGGACTAAGGTTGACCTAATATTCATGAGTAAATCTTTTAACAAGGTGACATTCTAATGAAATATTCTAAAGTCCTCTAACAAGGTTCACTCCTAATAGGGTGATTGAAATTCTTTAATCAAGGTCACATTTAACAGTGTGCATTATAACTTTTAATCGGGTTGGCTCCTCATAGAGGTCACTTCAAAAAAGTGAAAATTGGTAGCATGTTACTAGTGGTTTTTCCCAAATTGGGTTTCCACATAAAATCCTTGTGTCAAAATGTGTGATTGATTTTGTGGCATTTCATGTTTATATTTCTGCAAAGTTGTTTTGAACTAGGACAACAATATGCAAAAGTTTAAGATATTGAATGATCAATGCATGCATAAGTATAAGTTGAAGTACTGAAAAGTTTTATTTGTACATTTGGACCTTGGATAACTGATTCACCCCTTCCCCTTCTCAGTTATTCTAAACACTCCAACAATTGGTATAAGAACACCAAATGCTTGTGAAGGTACTTAAAGTTAAAGATCAAGATGTATAGAAAGGAGGTGCCCAAGTTAAACAAGGAAAAAATTTCCTACATGGAAAATTTTGATGAAGCTACATCTAGGAGGATTTGGAGATTATACGCAGTCAACTATTACCACTAAACATGTTGATCCAAATGAAACCTCAACTTTTGAACAATTGAAATAGAAGAAGGAACACAATCAGGAAATGTTGGCGATTGCATCTTCCCTAGGCTGAATTTTGATGAAGCTACATCTAGGAGGACTTGGAGATTATGTGCAGTCAACTATTACCACTAAACATATTGATCCAACTCTGAACAATTGAAATAGAAGAAGGAATACAATCGGGCAATGTTGGCGATTGCCTCTTCCCTAAGCTATTCAGAGTTTGATGATTTCAAAGTATGTGATTCTTCTAAGATGTGGGATGCCCTATAGAAGATCTATGGAGGAGAGAAGAATATGCTGAGAGCCAAAGTAGAAAGTATTAGAGGAAAATTTGATGAAATGAGAATGCAAGAAGGTGAGCTTATAGTCCAGTATTGTGCAAGAATCAAAGATGTTTTTAATTCAATTCGAGGATTTGATGGACGTATTGAAGATGAGACTGTGATTAGCAAAGTATTGAAAACCCTGTTGCCTATCTACGCTATTAGAGTATCTTCTATACAAGAATTGAGGTGTACTCCTGGTAGTAATCTGACCCTTAAAGGACTAGTTGGTAAACTCACTGCTTTTGAACTTTCAAATTTTAATAATTTCAAATATGAGAATGTTGAATCTACTTTCAAAGCTAAGCTGACACTAAAAGAACCAAAAGATGAGAAAAAGAAAAAGGTCAAACATGTTGCTAGTGACAGTGATATAGATGATGAAGAGCTAGAAGAACTGCTAGCTAGGAAATTTCATAGAGGCAAAGGAAAATACAAAGGTAATTTACCCATCATATGTTTTAATTGTAATGAAGTTGGTCATATTGCAACAAGATGTTCTGAGAAATCAAACATCAAGAATGAAGACAAATACAGAGGTAGAAAAGATGATAGTAACAAAGGCTATAAGGACAAGGGAAAAAAGGCTTGTTACATTGTTGAAGAGGAATCCAATGATGAATTTGACGATCATGATGATGAAGTTGTCTATGTTGCTATGAAAGATGATTTCGATGAAGATGAGGCAACTGCATTGATGTATTATATGAACAAAAGTGATAGATGGATCATTGACAGTGGATGTTCACATCACATGAATAGAGACAAAAGTAAGTTCATTACCCTTGATTTACAATGGAAAACGTGTTAGATTTGGTAATGATGCACCTTGTCGGATAAAAGGAAAAGGATCAATAAGATTGGCAGACAAGATCATGTGTGACAATGCTTATTATGTGGAAGGACTTAACTATAATCTGTTGAGTGTGTAATAATTGAATAGTTTAGGATAAAAAGTTGAATTTGATAATGGGAAGGCTAAGCTCTATGACACTGATGGAAAACTAATTGGAAGCGGAGATCAAACTAGAGGTAATCTATTTTATCTTGATATGAATGATGTTACTTGTCTTGTTGTACAATTTGATGATGTGTGGCTATGGCAAAAAAGGTTATGTCATGTAATTTTTGACAATTTGGGCAATATTGGTAAGAAAGAGTTAGAGGTTTGCCAAAACTGAAGAAACCTAATAATGTGATTTGAAAACAATGTCAGTTAGGCAAGATGACAAAGTCTAGTTTTAGAAGTAAGACTCTTACTTCAAAATAAATTATGGAATTAGTTCATATTGATTTATGTGGACCAATTGATGCACAAAGCTATAAAGGTGACACGTACACTATCCTATTTGTTGATAATTACTCTAGAATGATGACAGTAATGTTTTTAAGAGAAAAATTTGATGCTTTTCAAATGTTTAAGTGGTATCTGGAAAGAGTTGAAAAAGAAATTGGTAAAAGCTTGAAATGTCTAAGATTTGACAAAGGTGGAGAGTTTATATCAAATGAGTTTGAAATTTTTTGCAATGATAGAGGAATCGAAAGACAAACTTCTGCACCTAGGACCCCTCCACAAAATGGGATTGTTGAAAGAAGAAACAAATCTATAATGGATTGTGCTAGAACACTGATGATGGAGAAGAATGTTGTTTTTAAATACTAGAGAATTTTTTAGTACAACTATCTATACATTGAATCGAGTATAAATCAAGAAAGGTACAAATTTCACACTTTTTGAATTATGGTATGGATACTCACCCAATGTAAAATATTTTAAGGTATTTGGAAGCCAGTGTTACATTCTTAAGGACAATAGAAATGATAAACTTGATACAAAAAGTGAAGAAGGTATATTCTTAAGTTATTCCACAAGAAGTAAAGCTTATAAATGTTTAAATACTAAGACTAACAAAGTTGTGGAAAGTGCAAATGTAAAGTTTGATGAATATATAGAAGTGCATGAAGATGAACCAAAGAAAGAACCTAAAATTTTTATAACCTTTATGTACTACTATGAAGACATTTCTGATAATGCTAATAATTCTGCAAACCAAGTTGCTAATCAACAAGAATTAGGGACAATTGAGTTACATGCAATGGATGCCAAGTTGTATTCAAGAGCTGAGTTGCATTCAGGAGTCGAGCTTCAATCAGAAGCTGAGGTACATTCTGATATTGAGATCAATTTACATGAAAGGAATGCCGAGTTACCTGATATAGAAGTGCACAGTAAATCTAAAATTGAACTTCATGAAAGACTCATTGTATAATGGAGAACGGAGCCAAGGTTGTCAAAGTATGTCAGAAGACATCACCCTACTGAACAAATCATTGGAGATAAAGAAGATAGACCAATGATAAGGAATAGGTTAAGAAATGACACATGTTTGCTAAGCATGCATGAGCCTAAGTCAGTGACAGATGCATTAGAGAATGAAAACTGGAGTCAAGCCATGAAAGAAGAAATTGATTAGATTAAGAAGAACAAAACCTGGACACTAGTACCCAGACCTGAGAACAAGAATGTTATTGGAACCAAGTGGGTGTACAAAAAAAATTGGATGAGAATGGTGAAGTTGCAAGGAATAAGGCAAGATTAGTTTGCAAAGGATATGCATAAGAAGAGAGAGTTGACTATGGGGAGATATTTGCCCCAATTGCAAGATTGAAAGGAGTAAGAACTCTGCTTTCTTATTCTGCGTACAAAGGATTTAAAGTTTATCAAATGGATGTTAATTTGTAAATTGGAAGAGGAGGTTTACATTGAATAACCTGAAGGATTTGTTGCTCTTAACAATAAGAACATGATATTTAGATTGCACAAAGCTTTAATGGTTTGAAGCAAGCTCCCAAAGCATGGTATAAAAGACTGCACAACTATCTTGTGAAGATTGGTTTAGAGAAGACTTATGACAACGACAATTTGTACTTGACGACAGAAGAATGTAAAGGAATTTACTAGCTGAAATATTTATTGATGATATCATATTTGGAGGACAAAATTGAAATGAACCTTACTGTAAAGGGCACTAAATCCCGATATTGTACTGAAGCAATTCGTCAAATAATTTGCAAACACGCTCTGATACCACTGAAATATCCCCGACAGATTATTGACTCAAAAATCTTAAAACTTCAAGGGTTAGTTAACACGTCAAACACTTCGTTGGCAAGCTCTAATACCACTAAAATGACCCTGACAGGATTATTACTACTTCCAACACCAAAATCTTATTACTTCAGGGGTTTGACATTACGTCAAACAGTTTGCAAACAAGTTCAATCCTCACTGTAACATTAAGTAACTGTACTGGAAAATGATCAAAGTACTTGGCAATGAAATAAGACCAATCCTTACGCAATAATTAATGACAGAATTCAGAAAGAGAAGATCTTATTGGATCTATTACAAGATCTAATATACATGCTCCTAACTTTCCCCAATTTCATACACTAATTTAGACAGCAAGAAACTATGAACAATTGAATTATATAACTTGCCGATTGAGGTGCCGATGCTGAAGACGGTGTTCAGCTTACTGTTTGCTGCCTCCTGTATATAGACATCTGCCAATTAAGGGCAACGTGGACCATCAAATAATTATTGTAGGGGCTGTAAAGTTCCCACATAGCCTCTCTTAGTCTGATCGCAGGCCTTCAAACTTGGGTCCAAGCTCGTAGCTGGACGCAAAGGCAAATAAAGTCGTTATTTACTATTTGTGATAACTCCGTTTTTTCCTGCAGTGATATTAGCAAAAATCGGGAGACCATAATGCAAATCTGCTCCTATTTATGTCTGGCTCCGCTAACTCCTTTAGTCTGACAGGTTTCGGTTTTCATAAATCGAAAGTCATGAATATATTTCAGACTGCTCCTTTAGTTTTCAAGACGATTGCCATCTTTCGATTTCCTATCTTGCTGCTACGAATTTGCCCTGTACAGTAACACTCGGATATAATGCCCGACTAGAGTGCTGGAAGATTGTGAGATCCCGATTCCACTCTTGCTGCAATTCGGGTCTCTAAATCGAGTCAAAGTAAAACCAAGAATAGCTGTGGGTCCATGACAGTAATAAGCCCGACCACTAATATGATGGTGCAGGGAATGTCCCCAGCTCTAGCCGGCCTGCTTACAGAGATTATGCATTTCAATGCAATCGATGTCCATTGGAGCTCGTTCCTCTAATCTCGATCTGTTCTCACTGTAACCTTCTATATAAACGCTAAAGAAATCTCCTTAATCTTCTCGCCAATAGATCTTGATGAAAATAATAAACTTCAAACCTTGCAAAGCGTAAATCTTCGAATATCCATCCTTAGAATGATCCTCCACAAATTTGGCCTTAAGCCACAAATGAATGCCCTGATGAAATGACTGAAACGTCACCTCCAATCTGCAATAATTCAGATGATATTTCACACCCTCAAAATTGCGTACCTATTGAGAGTTATCGTTCTCAATGGCCAACTGTGACAATTGCGAAAACCCTAGGTTCCACAATGCACCTGTGATTGAATCACAATCTGAAATCAAAAGGAAGATAAACAACTGCTTGATTCGAATGGAGCCCCAGGGTGCCTATTTATTCTTTTCTCTCCATCTTCTCCAGAGACTTCTAGAACATTTTCGATCTTATCTCTTAAGTGACTTTATTAAATATTTTATGATCCAAGTCACTTTATTAAATTAATTAAATATAAAGTTATCTTTTAATATTTATTTATTTGATAACTTTATAAATAATTAACTTAATATCTTTTATTTATTTAATTAAAATAATTAATTAGTCGTCCTTATAAAATATGCATTATTTTGGACAACCAGATTAATTAAATTAATTAAATCGAACTGTCACCAAAAATGGGGACATGACAGTCCGCCCTTCTTGAAATTGCTTGTCCCCAAGCAATGGCTGAACCATAAACCAATCAATATGCCGGGGTCCCAAATGTAAATTTGTATATCATCCCAATCCTCATCATACTCCCATGGAGAAATCATCAATACCTGTAGCTGAGAAACTGTAGTCAATATCCAAACAACTGACAACTCTGATGAAATCGTCTGTAAACCAACTGTAGATGACGATAGAAGAAACCTTTCTGTAGCTCTCAACCCAACTGAAACATCAAATCTATCAAAATGACACCTGCACCCAACTGCACTGTAAATATGACAACAACCATAGGTACCTGAATCACTGCCATCAAATCCAATCTCTGAAAAATTGCTCCGAGTGTGTCGATGCTGCAGGCTGAGTAACTTGCTACTACCAATTTTATTTTCGAAAGATGGTGCCAATCTATCCCCTAATGGATGGTAAGAAACTGGAGCCAATCTATATCTGCGTGAAATAAAATCTTCTATCTCTGTGTCAAAAGAAAAATGATGAGCGTACCTTACCGCATAACGCTGATAAGAATCTCCAAACTCTGCTGCTAGCTCATCATCACTGAACTGGTAATCAACATATGGCTCCAATCTCTGACTCAGAGTGACTGTAGGTCGGATAGGTCCCTGTGCACTCTGCTCAACAAACCCCTCCTTGAGATCCCTGTGAGGTAGCATAGTAGAAAGGACCCCTATAATCTTCTCAACCAATCTGCAAATAACACTAGTATCATGGATGAGAACACCTTCTGTCACTTTATGCGAGTCCAAATGAACACATGCACTATCCAACAAATGCTCCATGAACGGTTTAGTGCAGTAAAAATTATACGAGGAAGCATCAACATACTCCCCTTTACACCACAACTTGTCCTCCAGTAAGGGTGGCATACTCAACTGTACCACACTATCCTCTATCTGAGAAGTATCAATCTGGAAACTTGACTCTACCGGTATCCCGAACTCATTAGAACCAGCTACTACCAAATCCTGAATATGTGTGTTAGCCTCAACAATATGCTCCTTAGTAGCAACTGCGGAAGTGTACTTACCATCATCCACCTCAATAGTCAAATGAACTGGGTTTGGGGCTGGTTTTGACCGCAAATGCTCCAACTCCACGGTCACCTCTTTTAACTGAATCTGTGACTTTTGTAGATCTTGCTGTGTGTCCTCTAACGCCTCAGTAGTCGCCATGAGCTCTTGGGCAAGCTCACTCACCTCCTCTTCACGATCCAAGAGTGCCTCATATGCTGTACTCCCGCATTCAACCAAGTGATCACGGTCGGCTACCAATCGTAAATAATCCTGCTTCAAAATCCGAACAGCTTCACGCAAGGCATGAATCTCTGCCAAAGAAAAGTAACCACCGCTGGACTCATCTGTCATAGAAGTACCCCAACCAGTAACGGCTAACAACTGATGAGCAGTATCAAAGTGCTCACAAGCGATAGCAATGTCTCGCTCACAAACTTTCAACTAGCTAGTCACATGATGGCTCTGGCTAAACTGTCTCCTACAAACCTCTTCTGGTGCCCTGTCTAAAAGAGTATCCTCAAGGTCACTGGATTTTAGACTATTATCATCCATAACTGGCGAATCATCTCCAAGATCCCTATCAATATCCAGAGTGTCAAAACCTGTAGTACTGCTGTCTGATTCCTCTGTACCCAAAGAATTTGTCAAAGAAGCTGAATCTTCAAAATTGTCCATTTCATCCTCCTGGATATCATCAACGCCAAAATGATCCTGGGATTCTCCTGTACATATTGTCAAATATGAAAAATCTTCAACACCTTTTAGCAAAAATGGTCGTCTGAAAATATGAACTAAGCCCAATACCAGTGTATAAAAACCAATACCAACATCGGACAAGTTGCTGGCACAAGGAATGACAACACCGTGTATTCTGCTAATCAAGTCCATGATAGTATTTAAACAATCACTGCTACCATTAAGTGTTCTCCAGTCAATTGAATCCCAAACGCTGCTGAAACATTCTTGAGTCCATATCCGTAAACAAGGAACAACTGGTAACTCAAGCAAACTACTTACCTGAGTAATGTGACCAATACCAACTAACTCCTCATATTTGTTTGACATTGTCCTTGTATCCTGGATGTGAATGCAAGATGAACTCGTAGCATTATCAGCAACCTCATATGATCCCTCTTCTGTCAAAAACTGAGAGCAAGATGAACTTAAGCTCAGCTCCATGTCATGCCCATGTCTCTTCCCGTCCTGTAATGCCAATGAAGTATTTGCCCGAGAAACTTGAGTGTCTTCAAGCTCACGAGAAAGCTTGGAAACTTTCTCCTCCTTCCTCCTCAAGGCATCTGAATAGTCTTTGGTAAGGCTAAGAAGATGGTCACGGTCTGATAGAAGATGTAAATAGCTTGACTTCATTGTTCCCATTCCTTCACTAATTGCCTGTAAATCAAAGCAAGAAGATGTTGCCCGAACTCCCTTATGTCTTCCTTGTAACTGAATCATTCGGATGTGATCTTCTATCATCTCCCACATCCTGTCATGATGAGATAAAGAAGTCACAACACTATCTTCGCTCACCTTCAGCTGGCTGGACCAATCATGTGAAGTACTACCTGTTTCATCCTTATGTGACGAAGCATCTAACTAAGCCTGGTATTCTCTGTCAGCATAATCATAAATGCTCGATATCTGCTCATTTCCACCAGGTATATCATCATCATGCACAATGACATCTTCATCATCATCTGAACTTACTTTACTGTAATCATTGACTGTCGGAACCAAACCACCTTTAGTATCTGAGACATCACCCTTGGGAAACCTGTATACAACTGTCTCAATTGAAGTATCAAGTTGACAGTTACTATCCATCAGCGTAATATCCTTCATCACTTCTTCCTGTGACTGATCTGAAGCCTCTGACCGGTTGCACACTTGTTTCTCGAACTCCTCATTAAGGTTCCTAGTAACATCTCTCATTGTATCAGTCAAAGCTTTGTGAGAAGATTTTCCAAATCGAAATCCAGTTGATTTATTCTCCTTAGTTGGGTTGGACAGCCTGTCAATCATACGGTGATGCTTAACCAACAGTTCAGACATGTTATGTCCGATTTTTCTGAGCTCATCCTGAATGTCTGAATAGCTCTCCTTTCCACAATTTCGGCTCTGCATACTGTGTCTATTACTTGTCCAAGATTGTGTCCTCGAAGACTTTGTGTTGTACCTGTCCATCTTGGTTGAAGTAGAGTGCTGATCACTCATGTAATTTGGTTCTCACCCCACAGGATGGCAAGACAAACCGCTCTGATACCACTGAAATGACCCTTACTGTAAAGGGCACTAAATCCCAATATTGTACTGAAGCAATTCGTCAAATAATTTGCAAACACGCTCTGATACCACTGAAATATCCCCGACAGATTATTGACTCAAAAATCTTAAAACTTCAAGGGTTAGTTAACACGTCAAACACTTCGCTGGCAAGCTCTAATACCACTAAAATGACCCTGACAGGATTATTACTACTTCCAACACCAAAATCTTATTACTTCAGGGGTTTGACATTACGTCAAGCAGTTTGCAAACAAGTTCAGTCCTCACTGTAACATTAAGTAACTGTACTGGAAAATGATCAAAGTACTTGGCAATGAAACAAGACCAATCCTTACGCAATAATTAATGATAGAATTCAGAAAGAGAAGATCTTATTGGATCTGTTACAAGATCTAATATACATGCTCCTAACTTTCCCCAATTTCATACACTAATTTAGACAGCAAGAAACTATGAACAATTGAACTATATATCTTGCCGATTGAGGTGCCGATGCTGAAGACGGTGTTCAGCTTACTGTTTGCTGCCTCCTGTATATAGACGTCTGCCAATTAAGGGCATCGTGGACCATCAAATAATTATTGTAGGGGCTGTAAAGTTCTTACATAGCCTCTCTTAGTCTGATCGCATGCCTTCAAACTTGGGTCCAAGCTCGTAGCTGGACGCAAAGGCAAATAAAGTCGTTATTTACTATTTGTGATAACTCCATTTTTTCCTGCAGTGATATTAGCAAAAATCGAGAGACCATAATGCAAATCTGCTCCTATTTATGTCTGGCTCCGCTAAGTCCTTTAGTCTGACAGGTTTCGGTTTTCATAAATCGAAAGTCATGAATATATTTCAGACTGCTCCTTTGGTTTTCAAGACGATTGCCATCTTTCGATTTCCTATCTTGCTGCTACGAATTTTCCCTGTACAGTAACACTCAGATATAATGCCCGACTAGAGCGCTGGAAGATTGTGAGATCCCGATTCCACTCTTGCTGCAATTCGGGTCTCTAAATCGAGTCAAAGTAAAACCAGGAATAGCTGTGGGTCCATGACAGTAATAAGCCCGACCACTAATATGATGGTGCAGGGAATGTCCCCAGCTCTAGCCGGCCTGCTTACAGAGATTATGCATTTCAATGCAATCGATGTCCATTGGAGCTCGTTCCTCTAATCTCGATCTGTTCTCATTGTAACCTTCTATATAAACGCTAAAGAAATCTCCTTAATCTTCTCGCCAATAGATCTTGATGAAAATAATAAACTTCAAACCTTGCAAAGCGTAAATCTTCGAATATCCATCCTCAGAATGATCCTCCACAAATTTGGCCTTAAGCCACAAATGAACGCCCTGATGAAATGACTGAAATGTCACCTCCAATCTGCAATAATTCAGATGATATTTCACACCCTCAAAATTGCGTACCTATTGAGAGTTATCGTTCTCAATGGCCAACTGTGACAATTGTGAAAACCCTAGGTTCCACAATGCACCTGTGATTGAATCACAATCTGAAATCAAAAGGAAGATAAACAACTGCTTGATTCGAAAGGAGCCCCGGGGTGCCTATTTATTCTTTTCTCTCCATCTTCTCCAGAGACTTCTAGAACATTTTCGATCTTATCTCTTAAGTGACTTTATTAAATATTTTATGATCCAAGTCACTTTATTAAATTAATTAAATATAAATTTATCTTTTAATATTTATTTATTTGATAACTTTATAAATAATTAACTTAATATTTTTTATTTATTTAATTAAAATAATTAATTAGTCGTCCTTATAAAATATGCATTATTTTGGACAACCAAATTAATTAAATTAATTAAATCGAACTGTCACAAAAAATGGGGACATGACAAAAATGCATTGTGTAAGACATTTACAAATGAAATGATGAAAGAGTTTGAGATTTTTATGTTTGGAGAAATAAGGTTCTTTTTTGGATTGCAAGTATATTAGATGACATATGGTATTTACATCACTTAGTCCAAGTATGTAAATGAAATCTTGAAATTTTTTGGTATGGAAGATTCAAAACCAACTAGTACTCCTATGGTGATAGGACATAAACTATCCAAAACTAATGGTTTTGCTAAAGTAAATAAACATTGTGCAAGTCTATGATTGGAAAATTGCAATATGTAGTTCATAAAAAACCTGACATTGCACTAGTTGTTGGGATTGTTGCAAGATTTTCTACAAATCCTAGGGAAAATCACTTAATGGCTATTGAAAGAATTATGAGATACTTGAAAGGGACAAAAGACTATGGTCTATACTACAAGAAAAATGACAAGTTTGAATTGAGAGCTTATATAGATGTTGATTGGGTTGGAAACATTGATGATAGAAAAAGTACAAGTAGTAGAGCATTTTTCTTAGGAAAAAGATTAGTCTCTTGGACCAGCAAGAAAAATAATTGTATTTCACAATCTACTATTGAAGCTGAATAAGTGGTTGTTGAAATGAATTGCACAAATGTCGTATAGATTAAACAATTACTCAAAGGAATGAAGAAATAAATCATTGAACCTATGGTGCTCTACTGTGACAATACAAGTGTTATAAACATATCTAAGAATCCTGTGATGCACACAAAGATAGAACACATTGCAATCAAGTATCATTACTTAATAGAATTGTTTTAAGACAAAGAAGTGAGAATGAAATATGTGAATACAAAAGAAAAGATAGCTAGTATATTCACAAAAGCTTTACTTAAGGATGCACATGAATATCTTAGAGGTAAGCTAGGGGTGATATCTCTATCCAAAGCTACTTAAGAAGTAAGAGTAGTGCCCTTCATAAATTGAGTTAAATGACATATTTTACAACTTGATGCAGTGGATCTTACTTTAGGACCTACTTGAACTAAGGAAGAAGTAGAAAATAAAAGATTTGTAGTCACATACAAGGTGATAGAGGGAGAATCTAAATTGATTATATTTGCATTTATAGATGAATTTTCTTTGGCATTGTTGTCAAAGAGGGAAATTTTTACTACATATATTGAGGAAGATATCAGAGAGATTAGAGAAGGAAGGAGAAAGATTGTCAAGACAAGATGAGGGAGAAATCTGAGGAAGAGATTAGAGTATACAGAGCAAGGCACGCATATTGATAGAGGGAGATATTTCAATAAAACATATTAAGTTTCTTTTTGGTATTATTGTTGGTATTGGTTTTCTATCAATGCCAAAGAGGGAGATTGTTGAAATTGTTAGTGTAAATAAGTATTTACTTATTACACTTACTTAAGTATACTTAGGTTAATAGGTTAATGCATATTTATTATTATTTATTTATTAGCCACCTAGGAGTATGCGTACTCTTGTGAGTTGTCATGTTGACAACACAAGAGTTTGCATCTCTTTTATGCACATGGTGTCTACAACACAGGAGTTAGCACACTAATTAAGCACATGGTGTCTACAACCATATCATTCTTCTCCACTCATCTAGAATGTTGGATAAGGTGTGTGCTTAGTTGTCAATGCTTATCTTATCTCCTGCTTCCTTCTAGAGACATTCTAGGTGCTTCCTAAGAGGCCACTATATACAGGCACTCCTACTGTGTTTGAATATCATATACTGAATAGAGCAATGTATTAGGACATACTTTAATTAATAGATCATATCCATTTCTGGTCTACGGTTGTGCTTATGTTTGAGTTCTTAATTCCTGGATGAATTTTTCCCTTAGGCAAATTCTTACATGGTATTAGAGCTATACCAAATTCTTACATGGTATCAGAGCTCTTAGAGATTTTCTCATCACATAGCCATTTAAGACCACTATTGCTTCATCACCTCAGCCTGAATCCAAAGTACTGCAAAAATTGGGAGCATCTAGAGCTAGATCTGACCTCGCCATTGCGTCCGAAACACCGATTCGGTGAAAATCAGCTATAAAGTTGCCTACCCTAGGCCAAAGTTGATTGTGAGGCAATTTTTTTTTGCAAACTAAAACCCAAAGGACCAATTTACAGAATTGGTATGATCATTTCAGATCTGTACATTTAATTTTCAGATTTGCATTTTTTTCATCTGCATCTCTACTATTTTTTTCGAGTTTGCATTATTTTTCAAATTTTTTTTGGCCATAGGGCCATAGGAGAGATTTTTTGCAGGTGAAGATTGGAGCTTGTTGGTGCAAATTAGATATTTGTATCACATTCAGAATGTCCAAAAACCCCCAAATTGGATTTTGTTTCATCCAAATCAGACATCTGAAGCAAAATCTAGAGCCATTTGATTTTTGGAGGTGTGACAACGATTCAGAAAAAATAATAGCAGCAATGATTTTCAAACAACGATATCTCCCTCATACAGACTCCTTTTTGCAAGAATTTTTTTTTGTTTTGGGGTAAAATTTTGTGATCTACACATTGGTGTAGGTGGTTTGACATCTATGTTCTTGAATTTTTCTACAACTTACAAATCTCAAATTTTACCACTTCAAATGCTTAGTACGGGTTCATCTGGACTCCAAATCAGGTTCTATTTTTTTTGAAAGTGCATATTTTTTTGTCTACTTTCCAGACCTGTAATCATATTATAGGTTCTGTGGACAGAAACACTGCTTTCACAAATAGGCCCTAAATTGACAAGTGGCTATCAAGTGCCTAAATCATACAGTAGGGGGGTTCTTTGATTTCTTTTAATTCTTTGGGGGTTCATTGATTGATCTCATAGAGTCTTGTTATATTTTTTAGTTTGGTATTAGACCACAGTTGACAACAAGGAACTATCACAAATGGAATACTTTGATAGTTGATCATCTAAGAGAACAACCAGAATTGCTTCCTTATCTCTATACATTGCCACCACATTTTAATTGGACATATGTTGTCAACTTTCATTGCTTTCTATCTAAAACTATGAGTAAGGAATCTTTGCTCCTTTTAGATTGGCACATTTTCCTTATGATATTTGGCTGTCTATTTGGAAAGCATATGTAGATCCTTGTGATCCTCCATCTCTAGAGGACATTCTACATCCAGTCACTCCAACTATGGTTTCTTCGACTCCAGATGAGATCACACCTCTAGCTCCTGTTGCTCCTACTGATCTTGTTCCAACCATAGATGCTTTGGATTTAGTGCAACAAGACCATTTATGTCTTCCTACACTACCTTCATGCGATGACTTCCTTTTAGCCCTTGCAGGCCTGTTCATGGAGTCTCACATTGAAGATGTGGGAGACATTCTTGATGACATTCGTCTTCTTTTTGAGGCAAATACTTCTTTTTTCGTAGTGATAGATTCATGTACTTCAACACTGCAAGGTACACATGGTCTTCTAGGTGATGATTTCTTGCTAGACATTTCAGCTCTATTCTTGGAGTCACACACAATAGATATGGGAGACTTTTATGATGATTTCTCCCTTCTCTTTGCTAAGGTAGATTCTTCTATAGTTATTACACATTCTCTACATGATCAATCCACTAATACTTTTGGCATCAATTTGTGACGGCCAAGTGTCGGAATTGCGACGCAAATGTGTCGCCACTGCGACGGCAGCAGACGTTGTTGTTTTTTAGTCGCAAATTACAACGTCTATTCTTGGACGTCGCAATTTCGACGCCGATCCGTCGCAAGCTCAACATTCTATCCCATCATTGCTCTCGTCGCAATGGATGTGGTTCCCGTCGCAATTCTAACGTCTTCACCATGCATTGCGACGGGGTGGCGTCGACATCTGCCCACAGATTCATTGAGGCGAGAGCCTTTACAGTTCTTCCGTGGGTGTCACACTTGCGACATCCATGGAAACTTATGATGGTGCTGTCGACGCCGCTGGCCGTTGCAATGTTTGCGAATGTGTCGTAATTGTGACGCAAAATCATCAATTGCTACGGCGTCGCTATGCACGCGAAGCTTATTTCATTGCAATGCACGTGCGGACGTCATAATTGCGACGTCCGTGGTTAGCAATATGGCGGGGCCGCTGTGGCGGCAACGCCAATTGCCGTCGCCACCACAACGACCCTGCCACAAGCATCATCTTCAGCTGCTAGCTCTAGCAATGTGTTTGCAGTCATGTCGAGCAGTTGTATTGCTCCTTCATCAAATGTGGTTGCCCATAGCTCCCCAGTGTGGTCTTGCAATTATAGGCGGACCATGTAGCTATAATTGCATTCCGTAAATTGCTTGTCACATTTTTTACCGTACCATTCTTCATTTGCATTTTCAGACAACTTTTTCTTGCATTGCTTTCCTGCCACTTGGTTGGAGCAAGCCGGGTAGGATAGCTTGTCTGTGTTGAGCTCTATAATGGTTGCTTTCACGATGCACTTTATAGCACAAGTAGAATGCACAGTTTGATCATGTATGTCATGAATTGCCATTCTCAATACTGCAGGAGGTTGTGGGGCGTAGCTAATCGATGGCTCACCGTTGTCCTTAACATTGTCATCGAACCATGAATTTAACTCCGCTATCTCTGGAATTTGGAGATTGATCATCAGTTGTGTATTACCTGTGGTGTTGAGTACTCTTCCATTGAACTCAGTAACACGGCCTCCCTTAACCACTAGAACTGTAGTGTCCCTCAAGTAGTAGCTTTATTGCAATTCACTGCCCACTTGCTCGGCTGCTGAGCCCCAAAGCGTCAGATCATGCCTATTCTCAATTCCTATGCCATTCCTATTCCCAATATTACATGCCTATTCTCAATTCCTATGCCCGTGACCAAACGGGCCCTAAGTTCATTGGATTAGTATAGAATTAGTTTAAGGTTAAAATTATCTTCATAAACCCTACTCTTTTACACTTCGTTTCAAAAATCTTTGTAAGCGTTAAACCCACAAAATTTCAAAAAAAGAAAAAAGAAAAGGGAAATTCAAAAGTTGAATGATCAAATCTTGAATAACCATGTAAGTATCCTTGGAGGTTTTCAACAAATCATCCTACCATGATAGTCTATCCTGGACATTAAAAACACACACATTTGGAACCTTGGAGTTGTCTTTGTGATCACACAGTTCATCTGTTTAGAACATAAAGATTTTGATCAAGAGAGGATAAAGTACCCCTTGGTATTTTATTTTGTGTTGTCTGTCATAAAGCTCACACCAACAAGAAGCCTAGACACATGTCAGAATGGTTATTTAATCAAATTTATTACATTTGTTTCTGAAGCCATAAGAATCTTATCAGCTTTTAATACCTAGCATTTGTATGATGAATATTCACCATGTTGAATGATGAATATTCACAGTAATTATCTGGACAGATTGATCTGTGCCTACAATAAATAAATATTGACACGTCTTCCCATAGTGGAGGTTTAAATACAACATGAAATAGCATAGGAAATTGATACCAACAACAGTTGGGAATACGGATGTGTGAACTGAAATATGTTGCCTAAAAAAATATTTTCTAGATGGAAAAAGGCTTCTTGGCTTTCATTACTGATTTCCTCAGCTATCAAAAAAGATAATGAAAACAAGAAAAGGTTATTGTCCTGCAAAAACTGTCATGACAGCCATTTCCAACCATCCACTACAAAAAACTTCTGGCAGCTACTACTTGTTCAATTTTTTCTATAACCTCATTGACGGTCATCATTCCCAGTTCTCCACCATGCCTTGAACGAACAGTTAAAGTTTCACTCTGCACCTCCTTTGGTCCCACAATAACCATTAATGGTATCTTCTGTGTTTCTGAATTTCGAATTAGTTTGCTAAGACGCTCACCATATGATATTTGTGCTCTAATATTTTTTTCCTCATCATTTCCACCACTTTCTGACAGTACGGTACCTGTTGAATTCCAATATTAATCAGTCAACCAGAAACCCTTTGTAGGAAAAACAAAATATGAACATGCAATCAATCTACAGACCTGGGTGTCTGTTACAGGTAAAAGACGGGCTTGTACTGGAGACAGCCACAAGGGAAAATCACCAGTGTAATTCTCTATTAATATGCCAAAGAAGCGTTCAAGAGATCCTAGGATAGCTCTGTGAATCATTATTGGCCTGTGTTTCTCTGAGTTTGAATCAACATAGAATAAATCAAATCGCTCAGGCAAATTAAAATCCACCTGCATACAGATGTCCACAGTATTATTTCGATTAGAAAAATCAAAGTCAACTCCCCAAGATTATACTAATTAAAATTCATGAGTATAGGCCAAATATGTTTACCTGAATTGTTGAGCATTGCCACTTTCTTCCAAGGGCATCTTCAATCTTAAGATCAATCTTTGGACCATAAAATGCACCTCCTCCTTCATCAACAAAATAATCCCAACCCTTGTCTTGAAGAGCATCTTTCAAAGCAGAAGTCGCTTTCTCCCAAATATCATCACTACCCACTGCTTTCTCAGGCTTTGTTGATAAGTTGACTTCATAGCTCTTAAAACCAAATTGAGACAATATTACTTCTGTAAGATCTAGAACAGATCTTATTTCTTCCTTGATCTGACTAGGCAAACAGAAGATATGTGCATCATCCTATGACAAACAATGAAACTCTTAAGTAATATAAAAGAGATAGATTGACTTGTAAATTTCAAACAAATCTTGAAACTGCAGCCCCTGACACCTACTAGATTGAAGATAGATTCATTTTATCAGTTTTAAATTGGTGTTCACGTAGATGTATAACAGAACAAGTCTCGTCTCCTTGTAGAAATGATTAAAACTGATACTACAAGAGAAAATGAACAAAGGCCAAAATAAAGTGGGGTCAAATTCAAAATAATGATTTAGTGTCTAATATTCTCTATTCTCGCCTGTGAAAAATGCTCCGAATGCCTCTTAAGATATTTCTAAATGATTAGCTTAAAATCTATAGTAAACATGGTTTCTCTTGCTTGTTAAAGATTAATTTAGGGAGCAGTACCAACTCTTTTTCAACGTCTTTGAATGTTAAATACTTCATGCCTTGAAAATGGGGTAGAATAAGTTATCAAGCATGTGTTCCTCAATATAGTATTATAGACAATTATTTTTAAAACGATCATAAAAACTGAAGATTTCTGCATATAAAGTATAACTGCCATGACAGATCTGTGTGACATAGGATTTTTTATTCTATTACTAATACTGTTCTTTGGCTCTTTATTAAATATGGGTTATTTGATTAAAATTAAATCTATTGCATGAAAAACGAATTCATATACGAAGCTTTGCAGAAGAGACAATTCATCATGCCCATCAAACATAATAATTGTCGAACGAGTTGCCAGACATCACAAAAGCATTCAATTTACTAACAGTGAAATATTTGTTATTTTCTAAAACATGTGATTTGAATCTCAAACTCAATAGGAGATTCTTTATCAATTCTGTATAATCAGTGACAATGATATGTTGTTTCTGAAATAGTCAATTCTTCAAGAGCTTTACTTAATATCCATTTGCCAATTTAAGTATTATATACTTCTTGTGACCACGACACCTTTGCCCCATATTGATACATTATTTGAAACAGATTAATCATGGGATGGGTATGACATGAAATCCTTACATACAATCTTGTATTGATTTCTCATCTATCATGAAGTTTCTTGTATGTCAATGCCTTTTTACATATTTATGAATCTTTGGAAGTGCATCAAGAATAACAAAATTCTACCAATGGAACAATCTTCCCAACATATAACCATGACATCAAGTACCCCACAGAAGAAAGAGTTGTCATCCAAAAGATAGCCTTAATGCAATGTTCCATGGGAATGCATATTGCATTACCTGGGGAGTGGAAGATGTTCCTGATGTTCCAGACATCCTCAAGACTCAGAGACTCGGAAAGGATGCCATCTTTCTCAGAACTAGACAGCTTGCATCATTTTCTGCATAATGTTCTAAAAAAAGCTAATTTGTTAAAGAAAAATTTTTAAAAGTTAAAGCCTCTAGAAGGTAGAGGTGGGAAGATGGTCATTGCAAATTCAGTACATTGTATTTACTTTTCAAAATTTCAGCTTCTCCTAGTTTCTTGAAGTTACTTTAGTAGCCATAACCTTTTGGAAAAAAATTGCCATCCTCAAAACTATTTCCTTGCATCCCTCAGTCCCAGAAGCTCAGAGAAACACTGCCTAAGAGTTAAAAGAAGACATCAGGGAAACTGAAACTATCACCTACCATATTTGCTAAATCACATTGTTAAAAGAACAATTATGAGCATCATAAGCCTTTCACTAAGATGCATCTCCAAGGTTGGCAACATTAAGTCCTTAGCTGTAAGATTTACTAATGGCTCCACCCTATGTCATTACACAACGGACCTATGAAATTTGTCCTTAATGCCTTGGAGCTTGATAAAATGCGTAATACTAGAGCACTAACAGGTTCTTTGGAAAATCAATGTAGGTTCTTTGGCCTACATATTGAAGGCTTGGATGAAGATTGAATGGACAATTTTATTTGGCTTTTTTAAGGAAATGATATTTGTACTCATAAGAAATTAGAGTGGTGATCTCTTATGAAGCGTTGGAGTTTATGAGTGTATCACAACCTATATGGAGAATTAACACACATTCGTGTGTTTTGGGTAGGGTGGTTATTTGAGTATATATCTTATGTTTCTTTTCTCCTCTTGTTTTCTCTTATGTCAACACTCTTCTTAATTTTTATAGATTTGGTTTTGTTGCATTATTATCTTCAACGGTCTAAGGAGGAGTTCATTATATTTTCTTCTAGTATCAATAAAGTAAATATCAAATGTCTTACATGAGGAAGTACAAACAACTTTGATAAGTATTACTTTCAACTAGCCAAAAACTATTGTTATTGACACAAAATTTTCTTGTGCATTAACAAGTTATAAGTTTTTTTAATGTTGTGATGTTGCTATCAGGATTCAATTGTGTAGTTTTCGGTCAAACTCATTGGTCTATGTTTATGAGTAGTGTTTCACAATAACTTCTTTCTCATTAGAATGAATAGAACACTAAATACTCATTGCATCTAGGTTTGCTCACGGAGGTGAAGCATTGGGCTTTCTCGAGATGTTACCCACCCAAGCACCACTCCAACCCAAATTTTCTTAACCATGGAGTTTTTAAAAGGTTAATGTCATGCTCAAAAATCAAGGCTAAAGCACACAATTTTTTTAAAAAAAGGTAATAACAAGTATCTTATTGAGCTTCACTTTGTTTCGAGAATAGTTTAATATTCTCTACTAAACAGGGCCAACCACATGAAGGTGGAAGCTCATTTGGCCCCACCCCTCTCCCCCTAACATCACTCTACATTCCCCGTTAACATCTAACATTCATTCATTCTTTCAACCATTAATAAAATGTAACATTCAATCAATATCACATGATAACATTCAATCAATATCACATGATAACATTCATTAACACATTAGATTCGTTAACATGCAACATTCATCAATATTCTACATTAACACATAATTCATGAACATTCATTAGCACATAATTAAATTCATTGAGACATAAAATACAATCATTATCAATTAAGGTATGTAGTGACAATCATTTCTTTTTTTTCTTTCTATTTCTTTTTTCTATGTAAGCTCTAAGAGGAGAATCAGTGTCATCATCAATTCCCCCCTCATTAGTTGTTCTGTTCTCTATTCTTGATGATCTCAAATTCCTATGCTGTTGCAAAGGGGGGTCCTCTGCAATAACAAATAAAAGAGTTAAATTAAAAATAATTTATTATAAGTGTTACAAGTATTTAATTATTTTAAATAACATAACTGTGTCTCTTTACCTGATCTGACCACATCATTTTGTTTGGACTCAACGTCAACACGGTCATGAACATCGACCCCTCGATCCTCTACAACTGCTATACAAAATGTTACGTTAATCCAAACACCAATTGCAATTACATATAAAAAATTTAATAGCAAATGTATACCTCCACCACTGGGATGCACATCATGCGAACCTTCGACATCCACAGATTGTGTAGAAGGATTGTCAGGCTGCATTCCAACATCCTACACATTGTTATCATTGCTTGCTTAAAACAGATATACTCACTTTATATTGGAACTTAACATCAAATAGACTAATTGGTAAAGTATTCAATTTGAAATAAATTTCATTTAGCTTATTTACCTGTGGCTCAGATGCATCAGTATTAGAACCTTGCACACTAATTTCAGCTCGTAGCTGTTCAGCCACGGCTCTATAGCCTTGTTGGAAGGCAATTCTCTTATCGTCTTCTGTGAGGCATCTGTTGAACTCTGAGCCCTGCATTTTTGCGTGGTATGGTGAATTTTACTTGCATTGTTTCATCAACCAATGGAGGGTAGTTAAAATATCAACAATAAATCATCTATATCCATTATAATATAATAGGAGAAAAATCGAGCAGTTTTGATGGAGCAATCTACTATATAAATGTTGCGTGTTTGTATGCTTTGCTTGTACCAACATATTTTCTCCAAATTCTTAAGTTGGGTAAGAGTTAGTTCAGCTCTTTGGAAATAAAAATGGCTGCAAGTGCTGTTGCATTCCCTCATTCTTTCAATCACTGCCTTTATTCTCAACTATTGGAGGAAAATTTAGTCAAGGGTGAGATTTTAAATAATGTCATATTAGTGAATCACAAGTTTTCTTCACTAATCTAGATTGCAGAGTCTTGACTTCAATTATTGAATTGTTTATATTGAATATGAAAATCCACTACTGTTATTATATTCTATTGACCTATTTATAATTGATGAGCTAAATAAGGGAGTCCTAGCATTTCCTTTCACATTATATAAAAATTTTGATACAATTTTTCATTTACTAATACTTACAACTCTTGCTTGAAGTTTCGAAAAACCACCAGAGCCGAGCTTGTGTGTCCCGTGCTTTTCTAGTCTTGCCTTTGTTGCCTTTGATGTGTCAGGCAATCTATGAAAAGTTTGAAATATGTTAGATAGTATAAATATGGAGGTTAATTAGTACATAATTAGATTCTCAACAATATCACATACCTTGTTGTACTCTCCACTGGTGTAATATTATTTTTCATGTCAGCTTTATACTTTCCATCCAAAATCAGAGCCTGCCACTCAACCTCAGGAACATAGGGTGGACGCTCGTACCTGGGGTTATCCCGTAAATTTTTTCTGTACTGGTCCCTAATATACTTCAAACATAAACCAGCTTTTTCAAGGAGCTTGTTTCTCTTGAATGCACGAGGTCCAAAGAGTTGGGTCATGCTCTCTATAAGATCATCCTTCAACGGTTTGCGTTGGTGATTCCACCATTTAAGTAAAAAAAAAAATGTTAGACTCATAAATGAAGTGAAGCTACCTTTAATATAGTTCAAGAAATGGATGAAAAGGAAAACTATTATAGCAATGATATGAAATCAAAATAGTGGTTTGGGGTTTTAGTTAGGATATGATGTTCCACCAGGTATGCATGGTGGGCCCAAATATTCGCAAACACTCATCACCAAGTTTTCTCCAAAAAAGATCATTCCCTACAAAACAATCATGAGATCATTAGTCGATGAAGAGTGATCAAAAACTAAATTATTATTATATCACTATAGAATAATAATAACTTTAAAGTACCTAGAACTTTGGCTACTTTTAATGGAATGGCTTCATCGTCGATGACGATCAATGTGACATCCTTCACTGTTCCCGTACTAGGAACATAGGAACATCCAGGAAATGATGTTGCAAGTCCTATTGTAAAAAGTTTCATAAGTTTCATAAGTCTTTGTCACGATCGAAGTATAAAAGAACAAATGATAATTGATGTTATAAAGTTGTAAAAAAGAAACTGTTTGTTGCTGTCATAAGAGAGAAAAAGAGGGATTTGTGTACCAGCAGATGGTGCAATAGTCGATGCATGTAAGCTGCGTGTTGATGACTCAGCAGTCGAAAAGAGATTTTTGGTTGTCCTGGATGGAGGTGGCGTCATCGTAGGATTCAATTGATGTGAAGTTGAAGAATAAAATTGTTAGAGCATGCATAAATATAGAACGCATGGACTAGCATGGACAAGATTGTTAGAGCATTAAAAAAAAGGATTGTTAGAGCATGTATTGTCAATGATTATGATCATTCCTATATATATTCAGTGGAAAATAGAAGTGGGGAATGGAACATGCGATCTACCTGAACCACCTGCAGCACCCTCATCATGGGAACGAGGCTCGAAATCAAGCAAAAAACTCTGTAAAGACAACACATCCATATTTTAATTAATGCCATAAAAGAGCATAACATAAAAACCATTATTGAACTCTTGTTATAATTAAAAATTTCATTAATACTTACTTTTAAGGACTCAGAGGTGTGCAACAATTCAGATGCCCTATCTTTTATTTGTTGAGTCATAGGCTTTATGGTTGCCAAACGTAGAATTTCTTTGCTAATTTTCTTTAAATTAATTTTAATCGAACCGATCGGGTCATCGGTCTCTGCTAAATCGATATAGAAAGGGTCCTCCTCAAGGGGGGCCTGCTGAGGGACTGCAGGTTCCTTTCCCTCCCTCCGACCACTAGCCCTCTGTGACAACAATAGTATTATTATTATCAAAATTACTCCAAAACAATAAAGAAAACAACATTAAAAAAATAACATTTTGCTTCTATCTAGTTTGCACAATTACAAATGAGTTTTACCTGCTCATGTGTAGATGAGCCGGGAGCATCGTTAGCATCCCCTCTGGGCGGTTGCTCCATATTGTGCCCCTGTGTCAAAGATGAAGTATAAAAATGTTAGCCAAAAATTTATTGACTAAATGGTATGTTGGAGTCATTGATTAGAACTTGGTTTAATAGTATATACCACCCCCATGAC
The DNA here is from genome assembly GCA_028749045.1 of Cupressus sempervirens. Taxonomy (NCBI): domain Eukaryota; kingdom Viridiplantae; phylum Streptophyta; class Pinopsida; order Cupressales; family Cupressaceae; genus Cupressus; species Cupressus sempervirens. Next base: position 591,090,140 of record CM053790.1, read on the forward strand.
AGTAGCCTCATTTGTATCTATGCGGTTCAAATTGTAATCAATAAGAAGCTCTTCCCTTGCACGTATTGATTTCATCGCACAGATGAATACATGATTTCCGTCGTGCGCCTCAAATATGCAATTGGGTTGCTTTATAGTTGACCTAGGTCGTGTACTATTTATAAAACTCGCAATATTCCCTGTTGCTTTTGGCCTTCCATCAATGTATATAGCCACACTTTTACTTTGATTATTGTCTTGTTGTTGTATATAATTTTTCGAGAGGGCATACCTACGCATACTTTTTTTATATTTAACAATATGCATCCAACTTTTGTAATCGTAACATGGTCCAACATACTCCATCAATTCAAAAATTTTGTTGTAAGACACCTTTATGCCGTCCATAGAAAATAGGCCCAAACCATGTAGTGATGATGGTGCTATGCGATATATCCTCTCATTAACACAAAAATCAGTGTTTATTGGAGGAAGTTCCTTGGGTACCCAATGTTTCTGTAGATGTTGGTACCTCAAGGGCACCTCGATGTCGCCTTTCATCTCATCATCATAAGAACATGACCCCCCTTGAGCAAGGAAAAATTTCATGCATTTATTGAATTTCCTTCTAGTCCTTTGACCTCTAGTTAATCTCCCTGTTCTAGATAAATTGCATGTCTCACTTTCCTCTTCTATTCTTATATTTCCCTCACTTGAGGAAGACACTTCTGACAAATACCTATTCGCTGGTACCTGCAAATGGGAGAGATCTTAGAAGAAATCAATCTTACTATTGATAAGTGTATTAAATAGACTGTCTATAAGGAGTATTGACTTATACCTGTCGATCCATGAGACTATGCGGGATGCTCTTGAAAGGGGTTCAATTTCCTGCAAATGTAATTCAATTATCGTGAGCATAATCACATCATAATCATAATCACATCCATCATTAGCATCACATAAAAATTAAAAAAATTAAAAGGTATAGAATAAAACACTTAAATCAGGCTCACATTATAAGCCTACTAGGGAAGTAGGCCTAGTGAAGGGCTAAAACTGGGTTTTTGTATTAGTTGATGAGTTGAGGGCTTAGTCACCTTGGGGACATGCTATTTGAAGTTTTTTGATGTGTGTGGAGGTGGAGGAAACACCTAGACTAAAGCCACTTGCATAACATTTTGAAATTCAGTTAGATATTTTATATTAATTAAGATAACTGTAATTTCTTCCAAAACCCATTATAATAATTTTAAAATGGATTACTGGTTTCTTTTTACTTACCGTGTAAATCCCATAGATCCAAATACATGTACTGAAATAAGTTTTCTAATTTTAGTCTGTAAATCAACATACTAATACAATGTTATTCCTATTCTAAAATGAAATGTTAGAGATACTTGAATTATTAACCAACAAATTGGGTAAGCACTTATATTATGTTTTCCCTATGAATTTTATTCTAGGTACAACTCCCTTTTATAGATATTTAATGAATTCCCTTTTCTAAACTAAACACTTACAAATGCTTTTGACCTGAAAGAAAATAAGGCTCAATACATTCACGCATCAATATGTGTTTTAAATAGTTTTATTTAATTAATTTAGATTAATAGTTAATTTAGATTAGCAGTATTCTATTTGTAGTTGAAACTTGTAGCTTTTAAATAGATAATGAATAAACTATGTAACCATATATATAAGACAAATATATTTCTATCAAGAAATGAATATTAAATAGATTAAGGATTGATGGCATACCTCTAAATTCCATCATCATCATCCTCGTCATCATCATCATCATCATCATCATCATCATCATCATCATCATCATCATCATCATCATCATCATCATCATCATCATCATCATCATCATCGTCGTCCTCGTCATCATCATCGTTGTTGTCATCATCATCCTTCTCGCCATCATCGTCGTCGTCGTCGTCGTCATCATCAACATCATCATCAACATCATCATCAACATCAACATCATCTTCATCATCATCATTAGTAGCAGCATCATCGTCATCATCATCTTCTTCTTCTTCATGAAAATTTGTGTTACGAACATCATCTAATAACTGTCGATCGTGATCACCATCTACATCATCTTCTACTTCTTCAGTATCTTCTTCTTCCATCGCATTATACTTTATTGGCCTTCCTCTCGGTTCATGTCTAACAACAAATGACCAACCCGATTTATGTGGAACCTCTGAGTAAAATACCTGCTCACATTGGCTTGGAAGAACATAAGGCTTATCCCCAACTGGCTCAAATGACCTTGTATTAACCATTGTAAATCCATTATCATGTTCAATAACAGTTCTATCAGGATCATTTGGATTAAGTCGTAGCCTGTACCATTTGACAACGAAGAGTACTAATTTGAAGGAACTAAAGTCACACTCAATTATCTCATCCAAAATGCCATAGCATCGATTTTCAGACTCTTGAGGATGTAAGTCGTTTCTAGATGAAATATTAGTCACTTGAAAGACTGCAGTTATTCTTGAATCACAAGTTTTCTTCGTGTCATCCAACACTTTGACGCGAAATTTTTGACCATTACAGAACATAGCCTTGTGGTGTTTAACCTGCAATAATATGTGAAACATATCAAAATTATTGTATCGTGAGTTGATAAACATACGGGTGATTAATAAATTTGTACATACTTGGAAATCTCTTGAACCACGTGCTAAATCTATTTCCCTTTGCATAACATTGGAACCTCCATTATGATGAGCTTCTTTAACCAATGAAGATACACCTTCCCATGTTAATGTGCGACCAGAATGTTGACATCGTTCAATCCATACCGTCATCCAATCAAGATTGTTTGCAATATACAAATGTAGTGCATCCCACTCTCAAGCACCTGTACAAAAAAAAAATAGACAACTTACAACCGATTTATTTTGAAGATTAAGAAATAATTTATTACAATAACATCTTATAATTTATTACCTCTCACTTTCCTCAATGTACCTTTCCCCATCAAGTACTCCCCTTCTAATTTTTTAAAAGGCTCGAGATCCCAAATGCGATCTACATGGATATTTGATGCAAACTTAGGAAGATATTCAATAATGTACACCATAGTCTGGTATACCATATATCCCTCTACCATAGAACCCTCAGGATGTGCTCTTTGTTGAACCAAAGCCTTCAAAGATTTCAAATGCCTCTCGACCATCCACATTGACCTAGTGTGTACAGGTCCACACAATTCAATCTCCTCAACTAGGTGTATGAGGTAGTGTTCTTGTGCATTGAAAAAAGTTGGAGGTAGACAGTTTTGCATTTCACACAGTAAATGAGGAATTCTTCTCTTCCAATAGTTTATATCTTCTTTATGGATTTCTTTAGATGACAACCACCTACATTAAGAGATTCAAGTCACAAAAAATATATAGATACGAGACTTTACAAAATAACATACAATAGATTACATAGCAAGAAAAAAAAATCACGAATATAATAAATATATACAACAAATTGAACAGATATTACTGCTTACCTCATATATTTTCCAAGATCGTATATCACTTGTTTGATGTTATTGTTGAAGTGCTCTGGGAGAGATAGAGGAAGCACGTACTGCAGTAATTATAAACCAATCATTTCATTGTTTTCTAACATAACATAACGAAAAATTCACGTAGTTTATGAATATATTGTAAATACAGAAGAACATAACTTACCTTGACGAAAGTATGCCAATCATGCGTTTTGAGCCCTGGCCCAAATTCACTTTTTTTTGATATGAGATTGTTTATGTTCGCAGCAAATCCTGTGGGGAATCAAATTTTTTGTATGACTTCTTTTATGGCATCACTTTGCTGCTCCATTAATAACCATGGAAGGGCACTTATATTAATCTGATCTCTGTTGCTATTTGAGTGAATGAAATTTTTCAATGCATGATTGGATTCATGTATGTCATTACAAATTTTGACAATTTTTTCTTTGTCACGCCTTCCATCCAATATTTTCCACAATGTCTCTGTTATATTCTTTCCAATATGCATAGTATCAAACAAATGCACAATTTGTAAGTGCTCGTAGTAGGGCAACCTACCAAATTGTCTGGGATAGCTTTTTAGTCCCTTTGGAAGGTTGTCAGTATTGCCTTGACGACCTTCACGATCATCAATTACACAATTAGTCAACAAAAATCACAATAGAAATATATAAATTACAAACATAAACCATTAGGTGGAACGACATTACCTCGACGATTAATTCTATTATATTCCAACTTCCATAGGCGAGGTGTCATTCTTCGTGGCTTTGATGTAGTCTCTTCTTTCCCATTGAAAAGATGTTTTTTCGTACTTCGATACTTATGATTCCTGTGGAGGAAGTGTCTACACTCATCAAACATCTGCTTTCCTAAACTTTTTGAATGACAAAATTTCATCTTTGGACCACAAACTGGACATGCAAATTTTCCCTTTGTTTGAAGACCTACAAGATAATGATGTAATTGGATTATTAAATATGTTGATTTTTATAATTAGAATAATTGTGCGCAACTTGAATTCACTATAACATATCACAAAAATGTGTTAGCCCTGGGGCATCATGTATTGTCCATGCAAGTATTGCATGGAATTGAAATTGTCTTTGTCATATTGGTCTAGACACGTCATACATAGTGACACCGTTCCATAACTCCACCAACTCGTCGATAAGAGGCTCAATATATACATTCATATCTTTTACTTGATATTTACCTACTTGAATGAACAGTAACATTACATAGTTATTGTGACCGTTTTACTGCAAGATTTGTAAGTACGTGTAAATTAATAACTATCAAATGATAAGATACCTGGAACAATCATTGCCAACATAATGTGCTCCCTCTTTATTGACATCCACGGAGGAATGTTATTGTTGATAACAAAAACAGGCCACACCGAGTAAACAGACCTCATCTCTCCAAATGGATTGACACCGTCCGCTGCCAATGAAAGCTTGAGATTACGAGGTTCTTCTTTGAAGTGTTGCCACTTTTCCTCTATGTGCATAAATGACGAACCATCCGTAGGGATTCGAATAATGTCATCTTGACTTCTATTGCGTGCATGATAATCCATAAATTGAGCCAAGCTACTACACCTGAATAATTGTCGCATCCGTGGAATAATGGGGATGTAACGAAGAACCTTTTGAGGCACCTTTTTTGTTAGTCGATCTATTCGATATCTACTCGTATGACATATAGGGCATTGTGTTGCAAATTCATTATCTTTATAATATATAATATGATCATTGGGACAAGCATGTAGTGCTTCATACTCCATTCCAATATCTTTCATAACAACAGTTAATTCTCAATATGAGCGAGGTAGAATATTTGATGATGGTAACAGAAACTCGCCTATCAATCTACAACAAAAAATATAAGTTGTTAATATAAACAATATTAGTGGTACATTATTCACCCTTTGTTAACTATAAAGACATATATGACATACCTTAACATATGTGACATTGTTATGTTGGATAAACCATTCATAACCTTCAAGTTCAACAACAACAATACAACAGAGAGAAGAGTTGTTTGGGAGTCTTTGTATAGGGGCTCGTATGCCTTCTGAAGTAGAGGTACATCGAGGCTATCATCATCATCATGATCAGATACGCTTGGACTAGATGTGTCATGGATCAATGTATTTATACCATCCTCTTCAATTGTGTTTTCTGGCGCATGATCGTCATCTTCCATGGGATCATTATCTTCACCTTGGATGTTTGCACCTCCATGTTCCTCCACTTCGAAAACCATATTCTTCGGATTGTTGTGGTTCATATCATGTACTTCCCTGGGAAGATCAACCTATATAAAATTGATTAACATAAATAAACCATGATCATCAACTCATCATCAAGTGATTTCATATGTATATAAATTGTTTAAATGATATAATGAACGACTTACCAGTGGATGATAGTCATGCCCCCCTTCAATGTGACCATTCTCCCTACAATGTCTCTTAACTGTTTTGATTAGCAGTCTTCTACGATTTAAGCCCTTAAAAATATTGCAAGGACAATAACATTTTCCATCACCTTTTCTTTTCAAGTTAGACCACAATCTAGCGATTGTCTCCTTGTTTTGTTCTTCACTTATATTATCTGACATGATCGTTCTTTGCAGGAAGCAAAAATCGGGCTATGAAAACTTCGGTCTACAACTTTCAAAAACTAAGCAAAACTGTCGAAAGTACACAAATCTTCTTAGACCTAGCTAAATACTTTAATATTTAAAAAATACTTTCTTTGACTTTATTCCTAAGATTATTTGTAAAACTTTGACCAACTGCCTGAAGGTCTTATTTCAAGAGACCTTACAACATTAAGCCATTAAAAGCAATTTCAAAACATATAAGCTAAAAGTCTAGTTAAAATATATATTAGAATTAAAAAAAAACAATTTTCATACCCAAGCGCACGGCTATAACTCATGCAACGGCCTTCTTTCTTAGTTGTAGAAGCTCTCCAGCAGTCAAATTATACAAACTACAAGGCCTAACAAAAATTTGAAAACATATAAGCTAAAAGTCTAGTTAAAATATACATTAGTTTAGATTCAACAATAGCAAGCAATGTTATTCAGAATTAGATTCAACAAACCTTAGCAGTGTAAATAGCCATCTCCTCTAAATTGGACTCTAGAAACGAGGGGGCATTCACATACTCTTCCCCTAAAGGTATCCTGAAGAACAAAAGCCACTATTCTTGAGTTTGTGAATTGCACCTCGAGATGAATGAAGCTTAAAGGGAATGAAAATTGTTTTCATACATTTAAATCAGGATGTAATATTTATTCATAAGTATATACCTTGCAAGCACTTAAAATTGTTGTTATATGTGTTACGAAAAAAGAAGAAGTTTATACTTATGTGTATAGATGCACTTCCTGTATGCGATCCAAAGCTCGAATGTTATGAAGTGTATCCAATGATGGGGAGAGACCTCTATGCAAGCAGAAGATCTGCAATGAAACAAAAGAAAAGAAAATTTTCTTATAGTAAGAACAAGTTTTTTGTGCTGCACAGGGTACCAACAAAATAGTATATAATATCTTTTTCTTTACCTGGCTTTCAATTTAGCATGAGAGCCTTTAATAGAAAAGTCAAGTTGATAACATATTTAACAAGAGCTGTAGGGCAACATAGTTCCTGCGTAAGTCCAAGAAAATGTGCGAGGATTCACATAGATTTGCGTAAGTGCAAGAAGATGTGTGAGCATTGACATAGATTTTGTGAACATTTTCTATGTAATGAAGATTTTACTGCAAATGGAATGAACCTAGGGGTCGATTGGTAAACTGATTATTTGTATCAAATGGTGTAAAATTGAAACTAAAACCATTTCAACTGGCCACGCCACTCATGGACTGTTCCTCCATATGTTATAATACTTTCATCATATATCACAAATATGAAATAGAATATGTAGCACACTGAAATAAAGCATTAAAAGATAGTGTCTAAATGTAATTAAATATATGGAACTGGTTATAAGAATTTGTACAAATCAATCAGAATGGGTTGAAATTAGTGCATCTTACTTCAACATTTCATGTAACACAGCCAAATCCAAAAGAAATCTCGCAGACAAACTACCTGAGATTTATAACCTTTATCTTCCAATATCCAATGGATCCTTATAGGCATTAATACAAAGAAGCCAACTGTCAAAAACTGTGGCAGTGATAAACATTTTGAAAAATAAAATTGTATTAGGTATAAATAAAAAACAGTGAAGAATGGTGTAGACTTGTAGCCAGAAGATAACACAGTGAAAATTGATGAGCTCTTTGTTATCACCCACCTTGAAAAGAAATGTGCATATCAACTCCAAGTGTCAAATGTCAACTGTAAGTGCAACAATGCAAGTTTTCATCTGTGTAACTTGTTTTTCTGCTACAGTCAATGCTAATACATCCTGCTTTAACATAAATAGATTAGTCACCAAACAAATTATCAAGAGACCCTACGGTCATCGTCATGATTATTTGCTAAGCCAATTTCAACATCAAAGCCTCTAATATGAATATAGAGGATCATAACTAGATCCCATATGATTGTCATAGAGTGAGATCTGAAACATTGTGATTCAAAAAACATATACAATCTCTTCTAGAAACAACATCAAGTAAAATCTTGGATAGCAGAAAAATTGTTATGTATAACAGAAAGTTGTTTTTAATTCACCAAATAGAAGGATGTTTACCAATGAATAGTTAATATATTTTGTTGCACTGACAAGTGTGGGCGGGAAATTCTTGGGCTGCTACTCCTAAAGTCGAATATGATGATGTTGAATGCCCTAACTCATGGAAAGTAAAATCCTATTGTGCATGTCTCCAAAGGCACCATTGGAATACATCTAATGATGTTATGAGATCTTATCTCTTTGTATTGGGTACCATCTTTGAAATACTTGATCTCTTCTCATTCCTTAGCTGATCGAGACTGCAGCCACAATACAAATAAGTAACCAACTATTTCTGAGTTTGATTCTGCTCTAAAGGAAAATGCCAGAACCACTTCTTTTTCTATCACTGAGTTTTTCTGCATGTAATCACCAGTTTGCCAAGTTGTTTGAAGTTTGAACCATGCTCCATATATGCCAAAGTAAAATAATCAAGTAGGATGCATGTGAGCGAGAGATAATTATGTAGAACCTAGATGTAGAATATAATTATGTGCATTCTCTTGCATTGATGTTTTCTTGTATCGTACATATTATTATTTTGAATTGTAATACTGATAGCATGTTCACCGTGTCTTTTCTCTGAATTTGAATATTTCTTTTCATGTTTCATTTGCCGCTTCTTTTCATAGTACCTCTGAGTTGTACTTGTTTACTTAGCAGGTTTTTAGGGTACTTGCTATTTTTAAAGTGATAAAACGTTAAGAGAGATTATGTTTAAGTTTTAGTTTGTTGGATAGCCATTACCATCTTAATTACCCTTTCTCACTACTCTTATTAATTGTTCTCTTCTTAGAGTGATAGAGCATGAATAATCATTTTGCAAGTGTCATACCCTCAACTATGGGACAAATTTCTACAAAATTTCCATGTACCACTACCACTTTCAAGTTATCCTATTTTTAGAAATTGTTTGCTAGAAAAAGGTGTTTAGTATACTTGAATTTAGACATACCTAGTAATGGAGACCAATGAATGACTGGAGACATACCTTACCTTGCACACTATCTTCTTGCAATGGAGTGCCTAGTGCTTTCTTTGAAATCAACTCATTACATTACAAATTGGAAGAGCCAGACAAGTTTGAGATTCTTCATGCAGGCTGCACAAATTCATATTCTCACTACTAAATGGGAGATCTTAGGTTCAATTCCTAACTAGTCCATAAAAATATAACATAATGAATGTTGTCATGCCACACTTCTAGGTATATTAACAACTCAATGGTCCTTCTATTGCACAATTTGAATGTTACTTGATGTTAATATAAGAACAGATTAGAGCACTATATGGTTTTCATAAATGCAACTTTTGGTATTAATTTTTTAGCTAAGCTATCTATTGTAAAATAAAAAATTCAAGAGGAAGCTATATCCACATCAAGAGAAAGCTATTAAAAAACTATACTAAATAGTAGAAGCATATCTTTATACAATAATTACACTAAATTTGAATAGGTTAATAGTTTTTTAGTACATATAAGACATATAAAATGCTTAATACATGTGGCAAAAGAAAAAATGCAGTTAATGCCTCTTAGCCATTTAGAATTGTGAAGTTTACAATTATTGAAAGGCATGTATTGAAGGAGGAATGCCAATTTTCTTACATAGAATAAATAATGGTAAGGTTCCAAAATGGAGAGGAAACTAAGGTTTGTGCTTCAACTCAAAGGAAGGGGGCCTAGATGATTAAGGTATAAGTCCATCATGAGTTAAATCTAGCTTTTATGGACAATATCGTACCTGACCTAGAATATAAAAATCATACTAAAATCCATACAAAAATCTAAAAAATGGTTCTTTGTGATATATAAAATCTTGACATATTCTGCTTCAATATCACCAGTCTAATGGAGTTGTACCACTACCGATCTCCTTGTTACAATACCTGCATTCTATAAAATAAATCTGTATGGAAGAGTATGCTATTACGATGTTGTCTTTTCACTTGATTTACATTCAATTTGATGCCTATTGAAAGGATTTGCTGTGTATAATAAATATCTCTTTCTATGAATGTGAATCAGTTTTCTGTCACTTTCTTCAGTTTTTGCCGAGAATGAGTCGTTCTCTTACTCTTTGCTTGGTCTATTCGTTGTGTTAAATTCTATTTTTGTGGGTATCAATAAACGTTTAGAAATATTTAAGCATATATGTAGGAGACGGTTATAGTTAGTAGTAATATTAAGGATTTTAGGAGAACTGAATATGCCCTGATTCGAAGATAACTTGATAGAATGTCCATAGTTGTGTCGTTGAACCAGACAAAATCTTGTTATTAGTGATTCCTGTAAGGTGTTAGCTAATATAAATATCTATTTCAAATACAAAAATCTTGTTATTAGTGTACCTTCACTTCCAATGTTATGCGAAAGGCTATCCTGCAATGTGCGCGCCTTTCCTTTCAGAAGAACCCTGTGTCGCGTGATTTCATTCAAATGAGGGTTTTTGGCTTTTTTTTTTCTCTTATATCTCACTGGCGTCGCAATTGCGATGACATCGGGCTAAAATTGAAAAAAAAAAGCCAAAACCACATTACCTTTTCTTGCTGTCGCAAATTGACCCCTAATGTATTAGTGATCTTTTCAGGTTGGCGTGATTGTGGATACTTATGTACAACATCTGTAGGAGATCTCTTTCAGTTTTGAGAAGGCTGTTGGTTTCTTGAAATAGGTTCTACATCACTCCTTGTTCAATCTGTACTTCTCTTCAGTAGTTTTGGAGGAAGTCATCATTAGTATCAACACAGTGATATTTGAACAGGTTTCAAAGACACCAGTCATCATTGAGATTCCTTCTCCATATAGGGGACACATCTTACAGGTACCCTTGCATTTGTTTCTTCCAAAGGGAAGGAACATCATTCTATGGTCATGGATTAGCTTCTACATTGAAGCATTACTCACTGATCGACACACTACTTTTAAAGGGGGGGACTACCTCGTCTCCTCTTTTTTGGGGGGGACTTTTTCCTCTTAAGGAGTTTTGTCCTTCTCAATTTTTCTTTTGTATATATTGGATGTATGTCATAATGGGGGGGTCTTGATTACTCCATCCGTCCATGCATCCCTATTCATCTCTCTTTTTGGGGGAGGGTTTTTCCCATGAGGTTTTCCCTCTTTTCCCTCTTTATGAGAGATTTGCATATCATTATGTACATGGGTACCTAACATGGCCTAGTAGCCGGGACTCATTATGCATCTTCATCCTAGTTTTCGTAAGCTTAAGGGCATTCCCCTAAGTTGCACTTAAGGGGGGTTGTTGGTGTAAATAAGTATTTACTTATTACACTTACTTAAGTTTACTTAGGTTAATGCATATTTTTTATTATTTATTTATTAGCCACCTAGCATTATGCGTACTCTTGTGAGTTGTCATGTTGAAACATAGGAGTTCACACCTCTTTTATGCACATGGTTTCTACAACATAGGAGTTAGCACACTAATTAAGCACATGGTGTCTACAACCTTATCATTCTTCTCCATTCATCTAGAATGTTGGATAAGGTGTGTGCTTAGTTGTCAATGCTTATCTTATCTCCTTGTTCCTTCTAGAGACATTCTAGGTGCTTCTTGAGAGGCTTTTATATACAAACACTCCTAGTGTGTTTGAATATCATATATTGAACAGAGCAGTGTATTAGGACATACTTTGATTAATAGATCATATCCATTTCTGGTCTACAATTTTGCTTGTGTTTGAGTTCTTAGTTCCTGGGTGAATTTTTCCCTTAGGCAAATTCTTACATGGTATCAGAGCTATACCAAATTCTTACAGAAATGAAGAAAATTGATGAAACCTGTCATGGAATACTCATTATTTTTTAATTGATGTCAAACCTACTGTGTTGGTGAGACAATTTTTTACTTTAGTCTAAATGCTATCATTTGATTAATTGATGAAGAGAATTTGAAAATAAAGGATAACAAGAGAACCTAGAGAAAGGTTGAGTTATATGATGTATAAGAGGAGCACTAGACCAAGTAAGACTTTGATGATATAGTGTATTGTTTATCTACTTAAGGCTATAATGAAAGGATACTTGAGAAAAGACTAGAAGAAGGCTAAGTAAAGAAATATGTCTACCAAGCTTGATTGAGCAAATAGTGGAAGCCGAGCAAAACTTAGTGTATGCCGCACAAACTAGTGTTGACTGAGCATTGGAAGGTAGTATTTGTGAAACAAACAACATGTTATTGTCAAGTGACTGTAAAATGAATTTGATCCAAGATTTGATGAATTTGAGCTAACAAAGTTAATCTCTTGAAATGTGTGAAGCATGTGGAAGATAAGTATGATGAGCCGGTGGCACAAAATTCAAGATAAACCATTTTGAGATGAATTCAAAGAGGCTTATAGAGGAAGTTTCTAGAAGGAATAAAATGGAAAGATGGGTAGGTTTAATGAATCTATCCTAACCCTAAAATGGATGATTGTGGTTAAGTGGCAAAATACCTAAATTCTCTATATAAGAAGATAATAGGCTAGAAGCAATTTTTCAAGAGTCCAAACCTGAGATAGACACGAAGTCTAAGGTGTTGTTTCATATGGTGGCTGAATGAAAGAGTCTACAATTGGCATACTAAGTAAGAAGGTTTAAGGAGATGAAGGCTTGAAGGGTTAATAAGCTATTAGAGACAAAGAGATTGAATGCCAAGTAGAACGAAGGACTGAACAAGTGATTTCTAATTTGAAAGTGAGTTGTTTTTGTTATCAAGATCAAGTCTTTTTATTACTTCCTAACAATTGTATCATTCTGGATAAATCCTTTGGACTAAGGTTGACCTAATAGTCATGAATAAATCCTTTAACAGGGTGACATTCTAATGGAATCTTCTAAAGTCCTCTAACAAGGATCACTCCTAATAGGGTGATTGAAATCCTTAAATCAAGGTCACATTTAACAATGTGCATTGTAACCTTTAACAAGGTTGGATCCTCACAGGGCCCACTTTAGAAGAGTGAAAATTGGTAGCATGTTACTGGTGGTTTTTCCCAAATTGGGTTTCCACATAAAATCCTTGTGTCAAAATGTGCATTTGGTTTTGTGGTATTTCATGTTTACATTTTTGCAAGTTATTCTGACCTAGGATAATAATAGACGTTTAAGATATTGAACGATCAATGCATGCATAAGTATAAGTTCAAGTACTGAAAATTTTTATTTGTACATTTGGACCTTGGATAACTGATTCACCCCACACCCCACCTCCTCTTAGTTATTCTAAACATTTCAACAACATGTTCAACGTCTCCAACTTTTAGCCTCATGATATGACCAAATACTTGTTCTACATCAATTATTTAAGGCCTCTTATGCAAAGGATACATGGCCCATAATAACATGGTATGTTCTTCCTCAAAAAATCTTGACCCAATGAAAATATCATTTACCCCTTGTATGTCCAGCTTGAATTACTTGTTCTGAGATTTGAGCATGCTATCAAAGATGAAAGAGGCACTTAGGTCCCAACCTGAAAACAAGATGACACCGACTTCCACTAATAGTTTTTTCCCCCTCTATGGAGTCATGATATCCATCTCTACCTTGATATCCTCCCTAAGCTTTAGCAATAACGCTTCTTCATTTTCTGGGGTTATGGTTGGTATAGATTCTCTAAGATTTCTCCCTCTAAATTTATACAAAAAGGTAGACAATTCCTTGGATTTATAAATTTATCATCAAAGATAAAAGAGTTGTATTCTTCCAACCTAGTATCTTTATTCTTCCAACCTAGTATCTTGATGAACATTCAATTTAGTAGAAATTGTATCATCTCTATCAAGCTCCTCTTCTACTAGTTCAATTTCACAAATCCTTGAGATGACATCATCAATCATCTCTTCCTTTGAATCATGAGCTTCTACAACAAACTGTGTCAATTCTTGCCTTTTTCAATTAATTCCATATTGTATTCATCAATTACTTTATGGACTTTATCTTCTTCTAGGTTCTTGAATAAATCTTCAGTTTCAATGGCTACATGGAGGTAATCTCCCAAAAGTTATAATTTTCTACATGTATGTATATACCCCTCTACCTCATAGTTTTTTCTAGGAAAATTATGTAACAGGTGATATGCCTCCTCTAATTATCTATCTATCACTTCATAAGGTTTTGATGAAATGATGGTAAAGTCTCCAAAAATGAGAGTCCCTGGGAGAAACATTTGTTTGCGTGATGTGCCTCCAAAATGCTTCCTACTTGAAATACTCATTTGCCTAACAATTTCTAGGTATGCAATTCTACTTGGCATAGATTTAGAGATTTTGTACGGTGCATCCTCAAATCCATAAACTCCTAAAAAAGTGTATTCACTATATACATACCAATCCCCCTACTTATGATTGACAACCTCTACTAGACCAAAATCATAAGGTCTCAAAATTTTTTTAATCTCATCAGAAATGGGTTAGTGAACTAGAAATTTGAACATGTGATATAAAGGGTGAACAATTTATTTTTAAAACTTTACATAATATGAAGATTTATACCTGGAATCCCAAATCAAGGTCCAAATCTACATAAGTTGGTCTTCTCCATCCTTGTTTTGCAAATTTAGCCTCAATTCTTTTGGCCAAATACACTTTTGTTGAACATAGAACAATAACATATGCATTAATAGTGAATAATGCGTAAAAATGAGATTTTCGCTATCATTAAAATTGATAAAATAATCATGAATTTTTCTGCAATATATGTTGCATAATCATATGGCCTTGGTTCAAACATCTGCAACTAGCACCATAGGGTCCTCATTCATTCAATCTAGAACTTCAAATCCTCCTACTTGTCCACATGACATGTATGTGATATGGAGGTAAGTTCTAAATAAATTGATATTAGAAGGAGGGTCATCTTCCTCTTTCAATGCACCCCACTCCTTATGTAGAAGCTAGTTTCCATACATTATGAGTAATATCATTTACGAAATATTGATTCTTTAGTTCAGTGGAGGAAAGCTTTTTGTTAAACCCCAGTTCCAGTTTGAACACTTCTTCAATGGCTTCTATTGATATAGTCATAAACACTTCTTTAAATCCATCATAGATACATCTCTATTCCTTTTTATAACTGTCAATCAATAATTTTCAGAAAATTAACATTCACAAATTCATTTGGCACAATCAGTTTACCTAAATTTGTCTTCTAGGGAATGCACAAATGGATCACCTTATTTATCTGTAGGTAATGGAAGAGAAAGATCTCATAACCTCTAAGCCTTGTCCATACATCACCTACATTTTTAAATATATCCTCTAACTTATCTCTAACAGACAAATTTATCTTTGAGTGCCTTGACCTAGGCCTTGAGAGTTACATCTGGTTAATTAGATCTTGGTTTAGTTTCCTAGGAGGTTTCTCATCCTTTACTTTTTGTTTCTTTCCTTTCGATTCAATACTCTTTGTAGCTTTCCTCTTACTGGATGATGACGATGACTTCATTCTTCTATAATTTTCCTTTTCATAAGATTGTTTAGCCCTAAATTTGTTTGAACTTGCAGCCACCGGTCCACTTTACAATCTTAATGAGTTATTCCTCTTCATCTGCAATGTGCATTTAATTCTCTTCCTGTGCATTAAGTGTTTTTTTATAATACCGATTGGCCTTGGAATTTGAATCAGACATGACAATGGGTTCTTTATCGATATACATCCCTTCGATGCCCTTTGCACATCTCAAATTATCGCCATATAATATATTGATATTCTCATCGTGTATCGATATAGCCCTAAATATTTTTATCTAATGACATTTGTATATTTTGATGATCGATATATAGTACAACGATGAGCTTATCGGGAATCAGTATTACATATTGCATGCATTCTCAAGTCCTTAGTCTGATTGTTAAAGTTCATCATTCAGTGTATGTTTTGGGCCTTGCACATATCTCCATCGGGGATCAACATAGAAGATAACGGGCTTGATCAATGTAATACACAAATCAATATATTGATCGAGTATCGATAAAACTATACAATACCTATATCGATAGTTATTGCCAAGATGATAATACTCTCGCTATGAATTTTCCCGATAATAGTTTAATTTATGCTGCCCAAGATTTATCGGTACCAATCTTTCTGATGAATTCATTGGGAAATGATATAATGTCTTGCAGGAATTTCCAAAGCCCTTAGTTTGACTATTTTGATATCGTCATATCTTTTGGTGGTAGCTCAATCGAGGATCAACATAGTCAATAATGTGCTTCATCAATGGCTACACTGTGATGATGATTATACGATATCATTTGAGCATCACTTCCGTACCGGCATGATCTATACCAATAACATTTGAACATCACTTCGCTAAGTTTTTTGGTAAAGATCTTCCCAATAATTTCATCAGGAATTAGTATAACTTCTTGTAGGCATTTCTGAAGCCTTTAGTTCTATTATTTTCATATCATTGTATGGTTTGGCGATGTCTCCATTGTGGATCAACATAGAAGATAAGATGCTTCATTGTTGCTATACTTTGATAAACTATATCATGTAATACATATTGATTACTCAGTCGAGTATCAATAGTACTTTATATACTTAAAACATCTCTATTTGTTCTCACGTCGATAATCCTATTACTATGACCTATTTTACTAACATCTATAAATCACTTAGCCATGATTTATCAGTAACACTCTTCCTAATCAATTCATTAGGAATTGATATAACATCTTGTAGTCATTTCTGAAGCCCTTAGTTAGTCTGACTATTTTGATATCGTTGTATGTTTTGGCGATACCTCAATTGGCGATTGACATAGTAGATAATGTGCTTCATCGATGCTATAAAAAGATGACTGATATCAGTGACACTTATATCGAAAAGTCCATCAGGTATTGATATCACTATAAAGTAACAATAGCAATATTTTTTATCATGGGAATAATATTGTCAATATGGTCTATCCTGATAATATATGAACATCACTTGACTTAGTTTTATCGGTAACAATCTACCCAGTAACTTCATCAGGAGTCGGTATAATGCTTTGTATGAATTTAGAAAGTGCTTAGTTTGACAATTTTGATATCACTGTATGTTTTGATGATATCTCCATCAAGGATTGATATAGAAGATAAGTTGTTTCATCGATGCTATACTATGATGAACGTTATCGGTGAAACACATGTCGATGGTTCGATCGAGAATCACTATCATTTTAAAATAATAATAGTGATAGAAATTTTCTTGTTGATAATACTATCGCTATGACTTATTGCGCTAACATTTGAATTTATATCTCAAGTTGGTCAGATTCTAAGAATATTTCTATTTATTGTCTTTACCTACAAACTGGTGGAATTTATTGCTCTTACTACATTTATTACTTAGTTTTTTTTCCCTTTTATGAGATTAGAGGTTAAGCAAAAATGGAGATGCCCAAGACAGGATAGGGAGGGGTCAAGACCAAATTCTAGATTTTGGACTTTCAAGGACATTCTTGAAGGTGTTCTACCCATTCCAAACGACACGTGCTTCTTCAGGCATCATCAACTAGAACCAATTCAACTGCAGGAGGGAGGTAAGGTTCCTAGTATCAGCCCTTCTGTTATCAAGTCAAATGTGCAAATGTGCATAGCAATAGAATCTAAAAGAAATAGGCTAAAAGATACATCTATATTCTTGGTAACCCAAAATCTAAATTCCATCCCATCCAGAAAGTTTATACATGATTGGGTTGTTACTATATGGAACAAAAAATATGCTTCCACATTTCATTGTTTGCCTAGTTCAAAAAGGCTTCTTTTTCATTTTCTTAAAAAACCCTAATCATCATAAGGAAGTGGTAAGTAGGAATTATTCAAGAATTGGTTATGTCATTCTTGATGAACTCATGGCACTGTCGTGCCCTAGATGGAACTTCATTCCTCAAGCCCTTTCTCCATTTGAGTTTTTTTATTAGAGTTGATCACACCACTAACTTGCTCACTCACTCTAATGTTAGGGTTTTAGTTGTTATTAATCTAGGTATTGAATCGCCGATATGATTTTATTAGAAATGGAAGGATGTCAATTTGCATGCCTTGTTACCTTCCTTGGTGGGCTTAATGTATGTTTCCTGTGCAAAAAGGAGAGGCATAGAAGGAAATAATTACCTATTATCAACTCTAAAAATAGACCTAGACCTAGAAAGCAAGTTAGTAATTTTTCCTTGACTTCTAATTGATAGGGTGTAGCTTCAAGTGGAGCTAGGTGCCTTACAAGAAAAATTTGTATATA
Organism: Cupressus sempervirens; assembly: GCA_028749045.1. Classification (NCBI taxonomy): domain Eukaryota; kingdom Viridiplantae; phylum Streptophyta; class Pinopsida; order Cupressales; family Cupressaceae; genus Cupressus; species Cupressus sempervirens. The sequence goes on from CM053790.1 coordinate 591,108,591, forward strand.
CAAAAGTAAGAGTTGAATTATTCCAAACCCCCAATATATAGTTGGTTTCCAGATTTAAATATAATTTATTTTGGTCTTGATTTGCAAGGCGATAAACCTAAGCTTAGATTCTCAATGCTTAATAGCTTTCCCTTCATAAATTTAGGAGAATTTTGACAGCTGTTAAAAGTAGACCAAAGCCCAATGTTTGCGGTAGCAATGATGCTTTTCATCTATATGGTTTGTGGCATAGACCCATTGTGATCAAATCTAAGAAAATATGCTTCCCATGGTGGCTCCTTTTGCACACACTACCTATACTTATGCCAAAAAAGGAATATAATTTTTTCTCATGTTGTAGGAAACCAAAGACAACATTGCAGAAGTTGTAGGAAACCAAAGACAACATTACAGATCTTCTTTGAATGCATGTTTGCTAAAGAAATTTGGGCTATATTGGGTTCCAAATGCATCATAACTTCAACCTAAACATTATCATATCAGGGAAAATAGGGGCTACCAAGAATAGTTGTAATTCTTTTTGGTCTATGATAGCAGTTGAAATATTATGGCTTTCATGGAAGAAAATAAATGATGGAATTTTGGTTGGTATTGATAGGAATCTTAAAGAGTCTCCTATCTTATGAGACTCATATATTTTAACATCTCTATGTAGTTTACTCTTGTTCTTAGGGTGGATGTAAGAAAATTCTAGGAGTTCTTACAGGAAGGAGCCACCATTGTGCTAAAAAGTGAAGTAATATTTGGATATGTTTATGAAAACATCCTAGTTATTCCTCCAATGTTCAAGAAAGCATTTAGGAGAGCTCATAACATGATTAGAGTAGACAAAGAAGAACCTATTACTGCAATCTTAGTTACTGTAAGGCCTCCAGCCTTGGTCATCATTTTTAATCCAAGCCTCCAGGGCTAGATTGTTGTTGTCTCTAGAGATAGGGTTTTAGAATGAGAATATAGATAAAGCTAAATATTTGGTAAAATTTTGTATAAGTTCGTATGTAACTATGTAAACTCAACTGATAATATGGTTAGCAGACAATGTAATCTTGTTTACTCTTTATGCTCAATACAAAAAAATTGATTCGCCCACAAAATTAATGTTTAATTTTGAAAATCAAATTATTTTCCAATGTATATATTTTCAATCAAGTACATTACAATAATTTGTACACAAAATTAATATTTCAATATGAAATTATTTTTTATTTGCCAATACATATTTTTTGTGGTTTAAAACAAAAAATAATTCTCCCCAAACTTTCACATTATTTGAGACACTATGAATGATTCACCAATGGAGATTATTATGTTTTCTTTGTAAGCCAAAAACATTTGCCACTAATTTTTTTTTTTTTTTTGGGGAATTTTACACCTTTCGCCAGATTTTTACACCTTTTCGAAAGGGTGCAGGGGGGGGGGGGGGGGGGGGTTCTTAAAATATACCCTATTTATGTGCATGAAGGAGCTTGATTCTTCTCTTTCCCTTTGTATTGCACTTGATGCAATTGATGCTTTGAATGTAGTCTCAACCTTAGTTGGTTGACTGATGTTGTAGTTTCTAAGATCAAATGCAATGAACTTTCCAAATAAGGCATCAAGCGACACCTCCATCTTGTCTATGGTTCATATCTCTTGAATGGTTGATAGCATTATGGTATATTTGGGCAGCAAGGTTCTCAACACCTTACTTATGCACTCATCTTCAAATATTTCTCCTATGCATGCTCCAATGGCTACCATGATATCCTTTACTCATTTTCTATATGCCTCGATCTCTTCTCCCTCTTGCATCCTTATGTCATCAAACTTTCTTCTCAAAATTTCATCTTTGGTTATCATGACATACTTTTCTCCACCATAAATGACCTTAAGTTTTTCCCACATCTCATATATGATTTCCAGTTCCTCCACATTTTTATACTCAGAGTATGACAAGGTGCTTGCTAGACCATCCATTGTAGAAGTATTCATTTCTTGATCCTTCAATTGGTGTGCACTGAGTTAACCAGTTCATTCCACATACTTGACATCCACATGAGTCCATTATGCATCTCCCAATGTGTTCAAATGCATATGAATGTTTCTACACCATGAGTTGTAGTTATCCTTATAGAATTTTTCACATCTCTTTTGAACATCCTTATCTTTTCCTCGAGCTGTTAGACTCTTGTCTCCTAAGGACCTAGGCTCTTATACCAATTGTTGGTCCCAACCATTGGTTAGTATACTAAGAGGGGGGTGAATTAGTATACTTACTATTTTCAACTTTCTTCTTTTGGATCACACTTCCTTTTAATCTACTAGTTAGCACAGGAAGAAACTCTACTGGTCAGGGCCAAACAAAAACACATTAAATGAAAATACCAACAAATAACACTATATTTATCTCGTGAAAACCAAGTTAGGGTAGAAACCATGAGGTATGAGATGATCCTCACAAATTTTTACTCTTATGAATTGCACTCATTCAAGGTCTTATCCCTACTAAAAGATTATGACACTGTGAGGTGCTCCCCTGTTAGGGGATTTTGATGAGACATGTTAATATATTTCTTTATTAGAAACTGCTTGGTTAAAGAAATTTGGAGCACAAGTTAATGTGCCACCCTATTAAGGAATTTGTTCAAAGAACCTATTAGGGTTCACCCTTGATGGGATTTGTTGTTGCAATGTTAAGTAAATGATAGTGGAATAGTCTAAGAGTTTAGCTACTATAGTTAGCTTGGCTTAGATCCTCACTAGACCAATCCACAATTGTGCTCTGCCTTCTTTGGGATTTTCAACTACAATCTCTCATCACTTTTATGCTCTCTTTACTTTAGGCACACAAAACTCTTTTTTTTTTTTAGGTTCAATCTCTTGTTCTCAACACAACAATCACCTTGAAGAGTTGATCTCTCCTTGATCACTCTTCTTTTCTTTATGATATTCCACTTTAGCTTGGCTCTTCTAGCTTTCAAGCTAATCACCTAGTAATCTAACCTTCTCTCCTTCATCTTCATTTCAATTTATACTTTTATTTAATCTTTTCTTGGAAGCTTTAACTTGAGATTCCAAAAATTTTCAATTTGCTCTATAACACCAACTTAATCACTTGTTGCAATAGTGTATCGCTCTTGTTAGGTTGTAGCATGCTTGTACAAGAGTCACAAGTTCCACATATCTTCCATGACTTGCATTTTCTGGAAAGAATTCAAATTTGAATTCCTTTGACTATTCCTTGATCCTTTCTCCTATCACCATTAAATGTGACATTGAGTGCACTCTTTTCCATCTTTGTGGATGGGTATTCATAGATATCTTATTTCATGCTCTTTTTGTTGAGCCATCTTGTTGCTCTTTTTACTATTCATGTTGCTTTTCTTCCTTCTGCTTTTGTGGGCCTCACTTGGCATGCTTGGTGTGCCATGTCTAAGTGGATTGTCTTCTTTGTTGTTTCCACTCAGTATTTCATTTTCTTTCTTTCTATTTGGAGTTAGAGTCGTACATTAATGTGCCTTAGTAGTTGTACTAATCTACCGGTTATATTTATTTTCTTGTGTTTCTAGCAAAGACAACACCATTGATGACTAAGTCTACTGGTTTGTTCACTAGTTAGTCTTGAACACTTTAGTCCAACACAGTGTTCTCCTATCCTTAAAGGATTTTGTAGTGAGTAGCAATTGTTTGCAAGTTTTTAAACACATGCACAAGATGACATTAAATGAATGGGATATAATTGATTAATCTAAGATATGAAAATATGAGGTTATGACGTAGGGTGATAATGATAATAATATGGTAGCTTAAAATCAAGAGTTTTTCAAATCACAACTAGACTAGAATGCATAAATTAAGGAGTGGGGCACATAGGAGTCAAAACGAGAGGATACAATGTTGTTTTATAGAAGTCCTCATAAAAATAAAGGGCTGAGATTAAGAGGTGGAAGAATGAATGACTAAGACAAGAGAGTCAATAAGTATGAGGTGAGGGTTTTAAGAGATTAATGTAGATGCACGCATGAGATTGACTGGTAGATAAGAGTTGTCAGCTTTTCTTAATACATCATTAGATTCAATGAACCTACACATGTTTGGGTGAAAATGACAAATGAGGAGAGAAGTGAAATCTTTCAAGTGCCTATAAATTTAGAGTTAATCCATGTGATTGGAAATAATTGGTTAAAATTAGAAAAAAAATCATGAATCAATTAAATAAATAATTTTTTTTGTAAAATCAGTAGTAAAAGGATGAAAGTGAAAAAATAGATAATTAAATAAATGAATATTTATTTAATCATACATTTGAAAAAAAAAGAAATATTTATTTCAACAATAGAGGTAAGAAATAATGAATTAATTGAATAAATAATAAATATTTATTTATTTGATAGAGGATTTTTTTATAAAAATAATTAAATAAATTAAAATATATATTTAATATATGGGGACATTTAAGGAATCTGCATTGTGCCCCTCTTTGAGATAATATTGAATTATCTCAAAGAAAATAAATTAACTAATACATGACACAATTTGTCCTAGTAAGGAAGACATTATGCCACTTCAGAGATTGAGCAAAAAATTTGACAAAAATATAGACAATCTTTTGATAAGTCACAAGATAACGATTAGGCTAAGACAAGGCAAAAACAAGATCATTTAGGAGAAAAACATAGCCTAAAGGGTATTACAAAGGTCATATGGGACCATGCTAGGTTAACATGACTGAGTAGAGTTTCAACATCTGCAAATAGAAGTTTGGGAGCTTGTTTGTTGTCACTTGCAACCTTGAGTCCTAAGAGTAGAACATAGAACATATCAAAGTGCAAAGTGAAAAGATGTTACTAATTCCCATAGAGGGTTGTCTCTATCCAATTGAATGTATGTACCTAGTGTGATATATTAACAAATATTTTAAACATTTATTAATTAGATTAAAAACCATAGATGGTAGGTCTATGATTTTTAATTTAATTAATAAATGTTAACCAATGTCACATCACATACAAACATTCAATTGATAGACACAACCCTCATAGAGATGCATGGGTTTGAGAAAGTTTGATGTGTAATAATCCTTATACACCTGGGCATAATTTATCATGCATTCAATAGGTTAGAAAGTCAAGCAAAGCATATGCATGAGAAAATAGTTTTTATGCATATGATGCTTGAAATTGTGTGTGCAACTTGCAATTGGCATATGACATGGCTAGTTGCACATATGAAAGCTCAAGTTATGCATATGATAATGTTGCACAAGTGTTTAGGACATGTGCAAATGCAAGCTAATATTGTGCAATTGATGAGAAACTATGCATGTGATAGAAAGTTGTGCTTCTAATATGACATTGTGCAAATGATAAGAAGTTGTGAATTTGAATAAAGTATAGAAACTTAACAAATGTAGCTGAAAAATGATTGAATTAGTCAATATAGAAAGATAGATAGATGATTAACTTATTAGGACTGATTTTGTGGATGATAGGCTAATCTATTATTTGATTGATTGCAAGCAGGAGCACCAAAATTAATGTCAAGGGAAAGATACATTTCTATGCAATAAAGTTTTGTTGAGTGGTAGACATTGATTTTAGCATACTAGAAGCTAATAGCTTATGGTATGTGATTTTCATGTCTGAATCAATTATGTGACTTATGTTTCAAATTCCTCACAACAATCCATTATCATTAAGAGGGAAGTGAAGAATTAGATAGAGGTATAATCTTGAAAATAAGGGTATAGCAAGAAATAATAAGATGATTAGAGAAAAAGGGAGGAACGTGAGGAAGAGAGGTTGAGTAAAAGAACAAAATTAAGTTTGAGGGGTGCAAAAATCTACAAGAAATTAAAAAATAGCAGAATATAATCAATGAATGAAAATAAGAGTATGCAAATAAATGATGTATGTGAAGGAGAGAAACAAGTGAGTATAAATTCATTTAAATTGATTTGATCATAAGTAAATAAGTGTATTCATATGTATAAAGATATACAATATTTAGGTTATTATAATGGAATGTGTATTTCTACAAGCTTATACAAAACCTTACAAATATATCAACTGGTTATTATAATGGAATGTCCATTTCTACAAGCTTATACAAAATCTTATAGATATATCAACTAGTTATTATACTAGAATGTGTAACTATACAAGCTCAACCTTACAACTATATCAAGAAGCATTTGTATATATGTGTATATCAATATATGAATATATAAAGAAATGTAAGTAATAAATAAATACACCCTTCATATAATCAATTATTTTTGTATACTAGAAGCTACTAGCTTATGGTATGTGACCTTTATGTCTAAATCAATTGTGTGTTTGTTTGTTGATGTTCAAATAACTCACAACAATCTATTATCTTTAAGAGGGAAGTGAAGAATTATATAGAGATGTAATCTTGAAAATAGGGGTATAGGAGGAAGTAATAAGAGGACTAGAGAACAAGACATGAATATGAGGAAGATGGGTTAAGTGAAGGGACAAAATTAAGTTTAAGGGGTGAAATATCTACAAGAAATGTAAAAATAGTATATAAATATACAATGAATAAATATAAAAGCATAAACAAGAGTATGCAAATAAAAAAATAACATGAAGGAGAACAATAAGTAAATATAAATTCATTTAAATCTATTTGATCATAAGTACATAAGTGTATTCATATGTATAAAGATATACAAATATTCAAGTTATTATATGGGATATGTATTTCTACAAGCTTCTACAAAACCTTATTATTATATCAACTGATTATTATAAATGAATGTGTATCTATACAAGCTTATACAAAACCTTACATCTATATCAAGAAGCCTTTGTATATGTGTGTATATCAATAAATGAATGTATGAAGAAACGTAAGTAATAAATGAATACACCCTTAATGTAGGAATATATTTAGAAATAAATACTCAAAGAGAAACAATAGAGGATGGAGTAACAATATAGCGTAGACTAAGTATGAGGGAAGCAAAGAAATTAGGGAGAAATGTGACTATAAAATTGAAAATAAGAGATAACAAGAATTAAAATGTATAATTATAAAGAAAAACATAAATACAAAATAGTATATATGCAATTCACATTATATAAGTGTTGAATGTGGCCATTAAAAAGTATCAAAGTAAATGAAAACAAAATAGATTTGTATCTGCACATACAACTAGAATATATATATGTGTGTGTGTGTGTGTGTATGTGTGTGTGTGTGTGTGTGTATAGATGTGTATGTATACATATAAATGCATATGTATATATGTACATATACATATATACATACACACACACATATATATACATATAAATATACATATACATATACATATACATATACATGTATATGTATTTGTATATATCTAGTCAAAGAGAGGACAATAAGTGTGAGTGTACATGAATATCTATATTCATTTTCTAGTCAATGATAAACTTGGGTTGCTAGCATATTTAGGAAACTATATGTGTGGTAAAGATAGTAACAAGGCAAGCAAGATAAAATTTTGGTATACTTGGAATTTCTATAGATATGATGAGTAAGAGAGTCATCTTATTTTGTAATGATAAGGAAATCAAGGAAAGGAGATTGGTTGCTAGACTCCAATTCTTAAGTGAATTGGACACAATCAAATAAGTTATTAAAGTGGAGGCAAAAGAGGCCATGATAATCAAGGTTTTGAAGCCTATATATATTATTATCTTTGACATGGTGCTTTTATCATTTGGATTTAAAGGGAAAGGGTTTAGGGAAAATCTATGACTAGCTTATAACAACTCCATCAAATTCCCCATATAGAAGGTTTACTAAATTGATAGTTTATATGACGAGAATGATTAACTATGTCATTACTTCTTTAGGTGCATAATGTATGCTAGTTTTAGAGTTTTAAATGCACGAAAAAATTTAAAAATTATTTAATTTAGCAAATTTTCCAAACATTGTAGAATTATTTTTTTCATTTTATGAGTATGGGTTGCTTGTATGTTAGCATACATTTAATCATTTATTTATCATGTATTATGTAGGTAATAGAAGTGGGTTATTTTAGGTACTATGCGATGCTCAATTTTTAATTAAACTATTCATAGTTTTTGTGAAAATTCTATATATTATGTAAATTTATACTACATTCTAAGTATTATTTTATTCAAAATATTATAAAGAAAGTTTAACTCTTTTAATGGTTGAATCATAAGAGAAAGATATGATAAAATATTATTCTTTTAGTGGGGGGCCCACCCCAAAATAATAGGCAAAGGGGAATAATCTAGAAGGGGCCCACTGCACCCCACCCGACCCCACTATTTTAAGGTAAGGGAAGGTAAGGTAAGGGTAAGGGCCCCCAAACAGATTATTGTAAGGGTGTTCTTGTCCTATCTCTTAGAGAAATAAAAATAGTCTACTTTGAACATATTTGAGTAGATTGACATGTTGAGGCTTCAATAACATAAATTTTGTTGTTGAAAATGATAGCTTTGATCAGATAATATGGATGACAATTATCAATAGAATGGTATAATTATATTCTTGTGTGTGGGTGTGTATGTGATATATATGTTTAAACTAATATCATTATACTGATCTTATATGTGAAACTAATTATCATCCATAAAATAGATCGAATCATCATTTATTTTGTTCCAAGCATAATATCGATTTGCACATTTTTATATAGAAACTAACATTGTAGATTAACATATTGTTTGATTGTATTCCAAATACAATATCGATCTACATATTGATCAATAGTGCATAGATACACATTAGATCGGGTCTAATATCCTTGTTTAAAATGTTGAATGTCGATTATGGTATCGACTAATTATAAATTCCCTTTGTTACTTGTATAACTATCGATAACCATTTGCCATTTTTAAAGTAATGAATAGACATGTCTCCAATTACGTGGAGGTGTGTTTATTCATTAGAATGTTCCCTCCCTTTGATTATGTTCATATATATATATATATATATATATATATATATATATATATATATATATATATATATATATATATTCTGATCAGACTTGGAGGATGTACAACAACCAATTAGTGTAAATCCTATTGATGTTCGATCATTCTTTGATATTCATATTCAGACTTGTAAATGTAATTATCAAAATTGGTTATTATTGTTTCTATTTCATTTCAATATTTGTGAAATATAATTACTATCTGCATTCTTATTATAACCTACAAAAGAAAGATCAGTTAATAAGCATGTTTTCAAGAGACAAGAATTTTACAAGATATACACATTCTAATTTGTAGTAGATCTAATCTAATTTAAAATGGTATCAAAGCCTACAAAAGGAAGATCTAGTAGATTTGAGAGTATAGATTACTTAAAATATAAATTTTCTCTTTAAAGAGTGATCACATTACATTGTTCATAATTTCAAGTGTAATCAGATATGAGAATCATCTTGAAGGATCATCCAACTTCATATCATGAAATTTTAGAGTTATGATGATATTGAAAGAAAATGAACAAGATTCTATTGTGAAAGGAAACACACTTGAACCAGAGAATGACACTAAGGAAACTTGATGGATCAAGAACAATGAAAATGTTATGAAAATAATTGTGGATGTAGTTGGGGACCATATAGTTCCTATTATATAAAAATTGTTCAAATCTCTTGAAAATATTTATGAAATAAACAACACTAGTAGAATCTTCACATTGAAAAGATAACTTCACCATGTGAAGATGAGTAAGGGTGAAATTCTCCCAACATACTTAATGAGGATCATTGAATTGAGAGTTCAACTTTAGACAATTAGTAATGATTGAATTGACAATAAAGAGTTAACATTGATAGCTCTAGGTGGCCTCCCAACATCTTGGGAATATATTCATGGAATAAGTTCATGGTCAAGATTCTCTAAATTTGATAGGTTAAAAATGGATTTCTTACAAGAAGAACCCAGATTGATTATTGAAAGAAACAACCAAAATTTTAGAAATGAATATATTTATGTATTAAACACTAATACTCATAAGAAAGAAAAGAAGATGATTTTCAAAAGGAAGAAAAGTACCTATGAAAAAGGTTTTTCCAAGAAGAGGAAGGACGTCTCAAATGCAATGTTTTAGATGTGATTAGTATGGACATTATGCATTAAAGTGTCCCTAATAGAACAAAACAACAAGCTTCCTTTGCTAAAGTCGGAAAAGCTAATATAGAAAAATATTTAGAAAAACTTGTTTTCTATTTAGGATTATCAAACTAAGTTTCAAATAAACTCAACACCTGGGTTATAAATAGTGGATCTTCACACCACATTGTAGGATTATGAGAATATCTAGACACTTTGGTAGAATAGTTTGACAAAGAAGTAACTCTTAGGGATGATTCAAACTACCTAGTAAAGGGGATCAAAACCTGCATTATAAATTTGAAATCGGGTATATCCCTTCAACTCATTGGAGTATTAAATGTGCCTGGGATAAAAAGAAATCTAGTCTTTACTTTTGTACTTGAAGACAAAGGGTATAAAATTACATTCATAGATGGAGAAGTTATGTTATGCCAAAGAGTTTTGCTATCAAGAAAGCACATAATATAGGAATAAGACATGAATGTCTATACAAACTTTGCACTAATTCAAATCAAGCCCTAATCAATGAGACATCTAACTCAAGTGAAATATGGCATATAAGGCTAAGACATCTTCATTTTTGTTCTCTATGTTCTATAGAGAAAATGGTGACTAGATTTCCCAAACTAAATCAATCCCATGAAGGAACATGCAAAGGTTGAGCTTAAGAAATAATACAAATGGGACTTTTCAAAATAATATTAGCAAAACTAAAAATGTACTAGTCCTAGTCCATTTTGATTTGTGTGGACCCATGTTTGTAACCTCTATGAGATGATTCTTGTACTATATAATTTTTGTAGACAATTTCTCTAAGAAAACATGGATACAATTTCTTAAGTGTGAAGAGTCTAAGGAAATCCTTCAAAGATTCAAGGAATTCAAAGCTCTTGTAGAAAATATGTTTGAATAAAATCAAAACACGAAGTATGGATAATAGGAAGAATATGTTGGATTATTATGAAAAGGTAGGATGCTAAGAGGGGGGGGGGGGGTGGGTGAATTAGTATCCCCCAAAATTTTAACTCTCAAATTAAATCTACAATGCCCTTGTCCTTTTTTGTAACTCGGTAAACATATAACATTAACCACAATACTTGTAAATGAAAGTGATTTTGTCTAATCTAATTTGCATGAATCATGAAACATATATCATAACATCATCACTCATAACAGAAGTATTTGGTCACACAAAAACCCTTGGTTAGAGTAAAAAATACAGTGGGGATGGTACCCACAAATCCATCACTAGTACAGTAAGAGGGTACCTTGTTATGCCTACGATGTGGTTGCACTTCTGGTGACTTACTCTGCTAGAAGTAATACAAATAGATCTATTAGGATCTACCTTCTTTAAGGATTTTTAGAACAATACACTAAGTGTGTAATTAGTTAGGAGATTTTAAATCAAGATTGTTAAGTCTAATAAGTGTGAAAGGGTTATATCTTCTACAATGATCAGAGAATAGCAGTATATTAATTTGTACTAATGCAACTTACTTTGTTGATTAGATTCCTCTTCTGCTCACTTATATATCGCCTGTTGTGACTCATAAAGAAAATCCTTCCTTATGCTTCTTAAATCTCTTCTCATACATTTGAATTATACCCTTCTCATCATAACACTAATTATAGTAGAAAGTCTCATCTCAACAATAACCATAAATTGTTCCATGCAGGTCCTTAAATAGTTTACTTTTGTCTCTTACAATCTCTAACCTAATTAGGATTTTGGAATTCTCTAGAACATGGTAAGATAAGATAAGATAAGATAAGATAAATTTATTAATGTCCAATAGGATACCAATGAGGGTCTAAGGGACTGGAAATAGTACAAAGGGAAAATTCCAGCAGGGGGAGCACCAAACGGTGTTTGCAAAAAGAATGTGAAAGCAAAACAACAAAAGAGCCAAGAAAAGGAATAACAAGAACTAAGAACTCCTCACAGGTGAGAAGTAGTCCCTAACATTTGGAAAGGTGGGCATTAGAGCAATTAGGCACTCTAAAAGGTTGCTACCGAGTGTGATCTTTGCAAGATCTTATAGATCTAGTGTAACCCGAGATAGTATAGGGAGGCCGCTTCAATCCTCGGGCATGGACTGTAGTAACTGATGAAAGAGGTGATGAGTTGTGTAGGGGTCAATGTCAAGCAAAGTTGGAGTTGTATAGTGTGCTCATGAAGCTACATGGTCTCCTAAAGGTGGGATGCAAGAAAGTGCTGGTCAATATATCTGAAGAATGAGAGAAGAGACTAACACACTCTGAACAAATAGTAGAATCTCCCTCGAATCTCATACTAAATGGGACAACAAAAAATAAAGTGAGACTTGGTCTCAACCTACCCAAGGTGACAAAGCTCACAGATCTTGTCCTTCCTGCTGATCTGGTGATCAATTTGAATACGTAGCTTGTGAGATCCCACTCTAAAATATCCCAAGGAGATGCGAAGAGCATGAGTACAATGATGAGTGAGGTACCAGGACCGTAGGATGATCTTGTACTGGATATCAAGGAAGTGCTCAACATAGAAGGCCATACATAAGCGAAGCCCACTAGGGGGATTCCTCTAGGTCATGATAACATACTGTCTATGGATGTCAAGTCTAACATGCTCATCCAACTCCTATTGAGGTGGAAGAAGATGGGTTGGAGCTTCTAGAGAAAATTGAAAGGGGGAAAGATGATCCAAACTAATACAAATCAAACCCAACATGACAGAGACCTTGATGTACTAGCAATGAGACCTGTGTCCAGCGTCCGGACCCACAACCTCCATAGAGGAACAGTAAGCCAAGTAGGAATATTTGTGGTGACCATCAGAGGAATCAAAAAAGCTCTAAAGTTGGTGAAGAAGCCAAACTAAATCAAAGATGGTCCCCAATCTAAAAGGGTGAGCACAAAACTCTACTAGAACGATGTTGTGCTTTGTGGATTGGTGACACCTGATAATGCATCGAAGGACAAGAGTTTGGACTCTCTCAATTGAGACTTAGTCAAACTCCAACAGGGAGGGGCCCCAAACAGTAGAGCCATAGAGGATAGTTGACTTGACCAGGGAGTCAAGAAGGGAAATCTTAGTCATGGTGTCATGAAAGTGGTGTAAAAAACATTGTTGCTCAAGAATAGTGAGGGAGCCGAGCCCCTTATTGACTCTGGGCTGCCTGGTTGGTCTCAGGCTGATCTCAATCTCGGTTCCCTGGAAGTAAAAATGGAGGTGTGCTATCCTCAAACAATTGAAGATCATAACACAAGTCTTGCCCAAATTTACAACAAGCTCACATGAGTCACAAAAAGAGGCCAAGCCATTAAGGAGCTACTGAAGACCATCGAGGGAAGATGCTAGGAGAATCACATCATCAACAAATAGGAGAATAGGGATCAACACTTGATGCAAGTAACAACCATCACCAAGGAGTGAGCAATCACAGAGAAATACCTCAAGCTCATCGATGTAGATGTCAAAGAGAGTGGGGGAGAGAGGGCAGCCTTGTTTCACCCTGATAGTGCTTTGGATAGGGTCAGAGAAGCCCCGTGGAGTCTTGAACCTACCCACAACACACTCGCATAACCTCATAATAGTTGTAAAAAGAATCTCTGAGATCTTGATGTCCCTAAGATGCTGAAAGAGAGCCGCTCGAGGAACAAAGTCAAAGGCTTTGTGAGAGTCAACAAAACAGCAGTAAACTTTCGTTGAATGGTGGTGAGCCTCCTCAATAATGGCTCGTAAGGTGAAAATGTGATCAGTGATATAGATCAAAATCAATGATCCAAAATATAGTATGTATTCCATGTTTTTCCTTTCTATCATTTTATTGGCCTTCTCTACCTTAAAATAATAAAAAATCGATTCATAATTACCAATAAATCTTTCCATATCTTTGCCTCGATCTGTGTAAATCATGTTTCCTTCTCAGTATGATCATTGTGTTGTCTCCTCTTTTGGATTAAGGAATGAATGTTGAAACCTGTAATACGTCGTAAGTTCATCATAGAAAATATATAGTTCAAATCCAATTATATGTTAGAAACATTAAGCTAATTAAATATTCATCTAAATGTTACCCTTACTAACCCTTTCAAATTCTTTGGGAGGAACTCTTCTCAAATCACCTAACCCTCTAATGAGAAATAATTCTTGATTAGGAAACCGTCATATGAAGAATGCCTCCCTAAGGCCTCTAGGATCTCTAATCACTTACTTGGTAGAGATCTGAACCCTAACCAAATCTCTTATCTTTGACGTATGCATATGTTTAACCTCTACAATATATATGGCCTCTAAGAGATCCCTTATAAATCTCTCTCTAAGATTCCCCTTGGGAATCCAAACATTCATTACAGAATGCCCTCTAATCTTTGAATTCTAAAGGAACTCGACATCCACAAATGAATGTCCTCAACTAAGATTAACTTGATCTCTAAATAATCATAAGCCCCATTACACTAAATGGTATCCTTCATTGAAATAATTTCCATTTGTTTGTATTTGACCCTTCTTATATTAATCAATAAGATTGATTCTCTTCTTATTTCCATACTCAATGCCTCTATTTGTTAAAAGTGACAATATTATAGTATCATCAGAAGATTATGAGGGTCGAGTCCTAAAATATAATTATTATCTTTGATAGATTCGTAATTTCCTTGTATCAATGATATTGATGCTTTCTTTTATTATTTATTATTTAATATCATCGTTGTCTAATACTTTAACTACAATTCTATGGGGGTCACTGCACACACCAAATTCACATTGTTAGATAAAAATTATTGTCAAAGTCCGAAATCATTTCTTAATTTAATTACACATTTCCATCATGACCAGTTTCTAGTGATTCTTATTCAAATGCCTCTCTTACTAATATAATGACATATAATGCTTTACTCTCTATGCTATTTATTTCCCCATTTCTCTTCCTTAGCAATTAGCAACTTCTTAGATTGATATCTTCTGAGTTGTTGGAAATCTGTGTAATGTCCATCAATAAATCACGTATGGTCTTGGTGATCTATCAATTGTCATTGTGTTTTTTCCAATATTGCATGTGTTCATTGACAAAATTAGTCCTCCATTTCATTGTTTTCTGGATAGAAATTCTAATCCCTAAACTTCTCATTTTTCTATTATTATCGTTTGGTTCCTGGAAGATGACATGAATTGGCTTTTTCAAAATTTGGATTTGAATTTTTTTGCATTTGTTTCAAAATTTGCAAGATGGAATTAGCTTACCGGACTTCCAATTTTGCCTCAAAACTAGGTTTTCCAACTTCCTACTAGCAAGTAGGAATTGAAAATCAAAACCTAGTTATGTTCATTAAGGAGTGTAAAAACAATAGATTGGACTACTTTTTGAAATTTGCCTTCAACTCCAAGCTTACACATAAAAATGTGTCTTCACATGCATCTTCTGAGTGAAACAAATGGTTCAAGTAAAATCCCAAAAATCAAAATGAAGATTGGCAAAACCTTGATTTGGCTAAACCAAGGTTTGTAGAAATCTAGGTTTTTTAAATTCCACTAACCAAACAGACTGCTGACATGTTTGGTTTTTTTGTGTGGAGTAAATAATATCATTCCAATGGTAGTGACCAATATATTGCTCTCCTCTATGTACGCTAGTTTCTATGTGTTTCCTTCCTTTGATTTTCTTGCATGATATATTAACTAAGTGTTTGAAGTTTAAGTTTCTTTGATCCCTTATCTGCACTTGCTTGTCTTAGTGATCTAATGGATTCTAAATTATTTTAATGTTTTCTTTTCTTTGTTGATTACTTCTCTGCCTATATTTTTGATATTTCTCAATTTTAATATTTTTCTTGTTCCTGAATAATCTTCTACTTGTTCTTATATATTTTCCCTCCCATTGAATGTCTTAAAGACCAGCTATAAATAGCTCTACATTTTGCAGTTGTGTCCCTTCAGTCATATGTGTTTTGGTCATAACTCTAATTATATTTTAATATCATTATTTAGTAATACTTATATTGACTTATATTTATTATATAATATGATAAACACTATCTTCTTTTAATATTAAATTCATTTATCTTTCATTTATTATAATTTCAATATTATTTATTTAATTTAATCAATGTAATCATATAATTACAATTATATATTATTTTATTATTTTAATTATTATTATTATTATTAGATTGTGCTCTAAAAAGGGGACACTACAATCATTATGTAAACTTATGTGCCTTTTCAGATGTGGATGTAGCTTTGTACAATTTCGTGTACACTATGTTCTTGCTTGATGGTTATGTTGTCACTCAGTGTCCTTAAGACTTGGTAATACTTTCTAAGCTTGGTGATGTTTGTGCTCGGTAAGACTCTTCTTTGCTCGAGCACTATAGTGTAACTCAGTGAATGCTAAGACTTGGTGAGTTCATTTAGTGAACCATGACTTATGTCTTATCAATTTATCTTTGAATTGTTTGACTCTAATGGTAACATGAATGTGTCTTACAAGTAACAAAATAAACTTTAATTTTTAAAAAAGAATTCTATGTGAATGCTACGATTAAGAGGGGTTTTACTATACTTTACAATCCACAACAAGGCAGAGTTGTTATAAGAAAGAATAGGACCATTGTAGAAGCTGCTAGATCTATGATGTATGATCAAAACATAGAAACTTCATTTTGGGTTGAAGCCTCTAGGACAATTGTTTGCATTCAAAATAGATGTCCTCATTCACTCCTAGATAAAAAAAACTCCTGAAGAAGCATTCATCGATGTCAAACCTAACATAAGTCATCTAAGGATCTTTGGGTGTCTTGTCTACATTCATGTACCCAAAGAAAATAGGTCTAAGTTAGAACCCTCAAGCAAGAAAGGAATATTTGAGGGCTACACTGAAACACCTAAAGCCTAAAAAATATACATACCTAGACAAAAATTGATTGAACTTAGTAGAGATGTCATCTTTGAAAAATACATTGCTTTTAGGAGATCCAAGAGCTCTCATGAGATAGAAATTCAAGACCTCACTGAAGATATGGAGGAGGATCATCTAGAATGATGATTCAACAAGCTAAAAATCATGCAACACCCAAAGGAACTTTTAGAGAAAGTAAGAGACCCCAAATATTCTTTAGTTATGTTGCCTTGATGAGTGGGATAATAAAATCAGAACCAACCTTTATTGAAGAAATTCTTAAACATCAAGTATGAAAAGATGCTATGTCAAAAGAGTATCAATTCATTGTAAAGAATGATGTGTGGGACATACTACCAAGACCACAAGGGCAATCAATTTTCAACAAGAAACAACCATCAGTTGCTCATAGCTCTATAGAAGCTGAATAAATTGTAGCTTCTATGGGAGCAAGAGAAACACTATGGCTCAAGAAATTGCTTATGGGATTATTTGGTGAGCCCTTGAATCCTACCATTATCCACTGTGATAATCAAAGTTGCATCAAGTTTTCAGTGAATAGAGTGTTCCATGATAGATCAAAGCACATTGAGATTCCTTACTACTATACTAGATACATGGTACAAAAGAATGTGATTTTGTTAGAGTATATTAGTAAAAGTGATCCGACAATGGACATTCTCACCAAACCTCTATCTTGGGTAAAAGTTGAACACTTCCGAAATAAACTGTGTATGGTTGAAAATGTAAGTCAAACTTGAGATTGAGTCTCAAATTATTATTTATTTGTACTAATATATAAAAATATGTGTAATGTGTAAAATTTTTTATTGGCATGTGTGTGATTCCATGGCTTTATGGGCCCCTGTGGACATTATTGAAAGGTGACAAATTTTCAAATATGAATACTTGTAATAGACATTGTAAGGTGACAACTTTACACTGATTTGTTTCACTATCATGATGGATACATGTTACTTGATATCTGTGGACATGTCATAATAGTTAATATCTCTTCAATATTTTGATATATATCATGAGACTTGAAGATGGTTATGACCTTTAAGAGATAATCATGGTTGATATTGTATCCATGGATATACCATGATTTATTATGGTAGACATCATGAGACTTCATGACAGTGCACATACCATAATGGATATTTTTGTTATAAAGAATGTCACGTGACTTGATATTCTCGAACATATCATATCTTTTGATATCACAAATAAGGTGATATTGTTGTGATCTATACTTAATATTTTTTATCTTCCCTAGGTAAGAGAGAGTGATGAAAATGATAGCTTCAGTCAAATAATTATGGATGGTAATTATCAATAGAATTGTGTGTGTGTGTGTGTGTGTGTGTGTGTGTGTGTACAAGCACAAGCACAAGCACAAATATACAATTTTAGTGTACATTGATATATACATAAAAATTTAAATGTTTAAACTAATATTGATAAATTGATCTTATTTGTGAAACTAATTATCATCCATAAAAAAATTGAATCATCATTTATTCTGTCCCAAATATAATATATATGATACATATTGATTGATAGTAGAGAGATACACATTATATCGAGTCTAATATCATTGTTAATATTGATCATCAATCACAATATCAACTAATTATAAATTGCCTTTGTTAATTTTATAACTACTAATAATCATCACCTATGTTTAAAGTAATGAACGAGCACCATTTAGGGGACATGTAAATGAACATACATGTCTCCACTTATGTGGAAGCATGTCCCCTCCCCTTGATTATATCATATATATATCAAGTCTAGTCAGACTTATAGGATATACAACAACTAATTAGTGCAAAGCCTCTTGAAGTTCAATCATTCTTTGATATTCATATTCAGGCATGTAAATGCAATAATCAGAGTTTATTATTATTGTTTGAGTTTCATTTCAATATTTGTGAAATATAATTAGTATCTTCATTTAGATTATAACCTATAGAAGAAAGGTCAATCAATAAGCATATTGTTCAAGATAAGATAAGATAATTTTATTAATGCCCAACAAAAGACCAAAACATGGGTCTATGGGACTAGAAACTTCTAACCAAGAAGATAGCAAACAAACAAAGCATCAAATGATGTTCAAAAAAGAACAAGAAAAATAAATGAAGAAGAAAGCAGGAGACATCACCGAAAGGATTAGGTATCCGTCCTCAAAGGGAAAAATCCAACATTGACTGATATGGTTGACGGCTACCAGGGGCCTTGCCTTGTGGTGTCATTGAGTGCTACGAGAGGAGTGTCATTGGCGAAGAGGTCCATCGCGAGGTCTCATTGATCTGGAATGGCCAGTGTTAGGGAAATTGCATGGTCGCTTCACACCTCGTGCTAGAGCTAAGAGACAAAAAATTTAAAAGATATACACATTCTAATCTGCAATTGATCTAATCTACTTTGAAAACAATAATGATGGAGTTTTCTTATAATAGCCTTGAATTACTATGTTAAAAAGTAGGAAAGAACTCTTGGTCTGGGAAGACACAAGGGGACACGAGTTTTCAGAGTTAAGGTGATTCCAACTATTATCAATATGTTATGTTCTAACATCATTTTTCATTTTGAAATTACTTATAGATTAACCCCTTTATGAATTGAATATCTATTTATCAATAAAGATCTTAAAAGGAGAATCTATTATAAAAAATATGAAGAGATAAGTTAAATTAAACAAATATTTTGGTTATGGGCAATACGAACAATGAATTATTTTAGTAAGTCAATGTCACTTCAACTAACTCCCAATATATTTATGTCATTTATAAAACTATAAACTAGTGTCTACAACTTTTAAAACCCTAAATGACTTTGGGTTTGTCATTGCTTAGGTTGGAAATCCAAGAAGATTAAATTTTGTCTATTTTTAGTTATGCTTGTGTTTAGTAACTTGTTTTTAGTTATATCCCACTCTTATGTGAGTGAGACTATCCCATATCTCATAGTACTTGTTTGGCATTTTTGTAGGTTGTTCTAGTGTACAAAGGTTTGTACCCTTCCCAGAAAATGTTTTTTGTCAATTAAAAAATAAATGTAAAACCCTTGTCCACAATGACAACCTACAAGATGAACTTACAATATGGATGATAAAAGAATCCTTCTGCGAGTTGTAGAACATTTTTTGTAGACAAAACATCTAGTTGTGATGTTCTAGATACTTTTCTAAACTTGGAAGCTCAATTTTAAGAATCTAAAACCCTTTACATTACATGTATGTTTATAGTGATAAATTTGTTGTTTGTATCATGCAATTCCAAAAGCATGTGATTGATGATCTATTTGTTGGTTCCACAAAACATCTAAAACCCTTGTCCACGGTTATAGAACCTACAAGATGAGCTAACAATATGGATGATAAGAGAATTCTTCTTCATGTAATTTCAAAAGCATGTGATTTATATCATGTAATTCCAAAAGAATGTAATTGATGATCTATTTGTTGGTTCCACAAAACATCTAAAACCCTTGTCCATGATGACATAACCTACAAGATGAGCTTACAATATGGATGATAAGAGAATTCTTCTTCATGTAATTCCAAAAGCATGTGATTGATGATCTATTTGTTGGCTCCAAAAAACATCTAAAACCCTTGTCTACGGTGACAAAACCTACAAAATGAGCTTACAATATGGATGATAAGAGGATTCTTCTTCATGTAATTCCAAAAGCATGTGATTGATGATTTGTTTGTTGGTTCCACAAAACATCTAAAACCCTTGTCCACAGTGTCAGAACCTACACGATGAGCTTACAATATGGATGATAAGAGGATTCTTCTTCTTGTAATTCCAAAAGCATGTGATTGATGATCTATTTGTTGGTTCCACAAAACATCTAAAACCTTTGTCCATGGTGACAAAACCTACAAGATGAGCTTACAATACAGATGATAAGAGAATTCTTCTACAAGTTGAAGAACAATGTTTATAGACACCCAACATCTAGTGGTGATGTTCAAGATATTTTTCTAAACTCGGAAGCTTAATTTAAACAATCTAAAACCCTTTACACTACATGTATGTTTATAGTGAAATTGTTGCTTGTATCATGCAATTTCAAAAGCATGTGATAGATGATATATTTGTTGGTTCCACAAAGAATCAAATTCATAACCTTCATGGTTGAAACAAAACCACCACTTATAAAAACTACAACTATCATCAAATAACAACTTGCACACCTAACCTTTGCCAACCTCAAGATGCTCTAGACCACACCAAGCCCTTCTTTGATATGGAGAGATGTATTTAAACCTCTAATAGTAATGAGCATTTATCTCCTTACATTTTATCATCTAATTATGAACTATAGCCTGCCTTGCAAATCAACCACTAAAAGATTTCTTATAGTGGTTTTCCTTTAGACACATGGGTTAGGTATAAAGTACAAGGAAGAAGTATCTTATTGTGGCATTAAGGGTTTCTTAAAGTGAATCTTGGTATGTTACATGTAATTATCAATTTTGTTTCTCTCCAATGATGAAGAAATGTTTTCAAATATTGAAACTATTGTTCATTGTTTCTCTTCAATGATGAAAAAATGTCCTCCAATATTGTAACTATGGTTCACTTAGAATCAATCAATATGAACATGTCACCAAACTTGTAACCATGCTGAACTTTAGACATAGTGTACCTATGAATTGTAGGAGCTTATACTTATAAGACACATTTGAAAGATAAAGTCTACATTATGATGATTGCTTGTTATGAACTTCTAATACTAATAAGTGAAAATTAACAATTTAGCAATTATCATTAAACAAATTGTTAAAATAAGAAATTTCCATACGCAACTTACATTCTCACACTCGTCTGAATGAAATGTAAGAGAACAAGGAGGAAGTTAGTAGACTTGAAAGAACATCATAAATTGTCTATTGTAAGTAATTTTGCAAGTTAGAGTTTGAGGTTAACGAACGACATACTTTTGAAATGAAAATAGGTGTGACATCTTTACTGGAGTTTCTCATTGCATTGAAACCCTTAATTTAGAAGTATGCTATTGGATTTTATTTATTATGTTTATTTTTTTTATCCAGAACTGTTGACCCATGCAAATGATGAATTATATTCTTTACTAATCTATGTTCTAAATGAATTATATTCTCTACTAATCTATGTTCTAAGTTTCATACATATTTTAATGTACAAATTTATTTACTGATAAATTGCATCTATTTGTTGATTGAGCATTATAAAACCACCATTTACGTTATATTCAATACCACAGTCCAACCAATTCCATATCTACTTCTCTTCTTTTCTAAGTTTCATACAAATTTATTTACGGATAAATTGCATCTATTTGTTGATTGAGCATTATAAAACCACCATTTACATTGTCTTCAATACCAAAATCCAACCAATTCTATAACTAATATATATAACATGACATGTACTAGAAAAGAGAGAGTTATAAGCCTACTGAAGTATGGAGGTCAGAACTAAATCTCAACATGAATATGAGGGAGAGAATCATTTGAATGTTTTTGATCCAGTCACAGACCTAACGATCTCGGCCAGGTTGCTGCCTGATCCTGCTATTGTACCCTACACTGGTCTAGCCGGTCACTAAACTACAAACCCTTGGTAACAATGTATGACTTATGGACTAGACAATATAACTGGACACGGCGAACTCGTTAAGCGCAAGTAGATCTTTGCACCACCTTCGTCGGCCATCTGCTCACCCTGCCCCTACTCTACTTGGAATCTGTGACTTTCTTTAGCTTAGGACTAAATACAATGTATAACAAGGTTGGCTCAAATCCCCAGTCATACATTCATGATTCCATCGTAGGTTCTTATGCCAAGGTTCATATGGATGCAGTTTTGCTCAAGTTAATACTGTTATCCTTCGGGTAGAAAATTGCACGTCTTTCACTTCTCACACACCTATGTTTAAGTGAACTTACAGCCTGAACAGAAGGCTAATATTGACTTATGAATTGCCTTTGTCTGCGAAAAGCTGGCCACATCTAGCTTAAAAACTTAATGCAGTCTATGCACTAAAAGAATCATATTGTGGAAACAAAGTTTGTACTTCCCCAGTTGTCATTAACATGTTACTTATTGAGAGAGGCAATATTCCAGAAATGCAAATTCATACTACAAACCTTAATTTTTTAAGCAGCATGATAAACATACGATCTGGATTTATTGAATGAACTCCTCACAATCGGAGGACTTAAGACAGGAAATGTGTTTCTGAAAACCGTCAAATGTTTGCTTAGAAGCCTAATCAAATTTCCGTATTTTTAATCTCACTTCAGTATAAGATAGGATATCTTGAAAAGGCTCTATTTTCTGCCAAGGAGTTCTTTTATGGATTTCAAGAAGTTAAAACAGCTAAGCTCCTTAGGTAATATCATAGCCTAATTCTATTTCAGATTTCAAAATTACTGGAAGCTGAGAAATGACTCTCGAGAGGTTGAGACAGTAAATCAAATGCCTACAACTCTCGATAGACTATAAATCAAATAACTACACCTGAACGGGTCAAGCAGTGGAGAACTTAAACTATTTAAAGAGAGGTCACAAATTCAAATCCCACCGGATGTAGAGTATGTACACCTCTTTTTTAGCAAAGTTAGGTGTCTCCCACAAGAAATAAGAGGTATTCCCATATAGTACAAGGTATTCCCATATTGACGTCACCATATATAGTCCCAAAAACATATTGTTGGTATCATAGACTAAAAGGATCTTTCCTTTCTATTCCTTTTTAAGTCAATAACCTGGAACATCTTCGTTTGTTTAATAACAACATAAATATAGCTATCTTGAACATTTCATTGTTCAAACTGGGCATCATAAAAGAAAAATTGAAACCGTTTCGTTCCTGTAAAAGTTCTAAGCCTCAAGTTTCAATAAAGGCTTCATTCGAATCAGAGTACATTACAGAAAAAGAAGCTTCATTTGAATCAGAATACATTACAGAAATAGAGGCTTTATTTAAATCAAAGTACGTTAGAAAATAAGGAAAAGTGTAAGGTTGATGTGGAAAGTTCTATAAATTCTGAATAATCAGATCTGAGATAATACCTTCTTGTGCTTGCTGTTCTGATCTTCCTCTATGTTTTATCTTGAAATGAGATGACAATATTAAATGTCCTTCTGAAATATATTTATCACAGCAAGCATTCGATTTGTGGTAGATTTTCTTAAAGGAGCAGATTTGTATTCTATTGTGTGCTCTTTAACTACAACAATCCCTCCTTATATACCATAACCAAAGGGCATGTTCCTTAAAGGGACATGACCCTATCTAGGTTGGCCCACAATGCCTTCTCATAATTGGCGCCTAGAAGGAGTTTTATTTTAATAACAAACGTAACTAATTTAGTTAATGTTAATGCTAACTTATAGTCACCAAAAAGATCACTGATCATGCCTAACCAAGGAGCAATGTATTAATAGCCTTCAAAATGGTTTTATATGAAATAAGAGGATTGTGCGATCTACACAGTTAGACCAGTATGAGGATCGAAGTTATAATTTTAACACTCCCTCTTAACTCGATAATCATACTGAAAGATAACATATCTAGCACCATCAATTACGATGAATACGCATAGAATGATACTCTATATCTATCTGAATCTTCTTCTTAGCATGTGGTATTATTGAACACATGATCCTATATCATATTGCTACATCTGTGATATGACATATCACTTATACTAGTGATAACAATATTGCAATGAATACAATATACATGATAACATCTGAAGAATAATTAAATTCTTCATTTATTCAATTTGTGACTCATAGGTACTGCCATTCCTATATCACAACATGATCCTAAGTTAAGATCTACTAGAACGTAGGATAAACTTCGGAGAATAATAAATTTTTTCCTTTATCCAAATTGTGACTTATAGGTATAACAATGTCTATATTACAATGTGATCTTGAACTCATCTAGATCTGACAGTAAATCTCTACTATTTAGCACATTATTTAAGAGATCATCATCTCTCATAATGTCTTTCATACAAGTGTTCATTATCTTAGAGATTGTCACCTCTAAAATAATGAATACAAATAGTGGAGGCCATAACAGTCAATAGCTTGACAATAAAATTATTTTATTAATAATTTAAAGAATACAAATGAATTACAATTCAACCATACCAAGTATATTTTTGAAGTGATCTATCTTCACTCCAGAGAGAGGTTTGGTGAGAATATCTATTGTCTAATTTGTAGTGCAAATATATTCTAATTTTACAGTATTCACGTCTACCATATTTCGTACATAATTGTAAGAAATTTCAATATATTTAGACTTGTCATGAAAACTTGGATTCACAAAAAGCTTGATTGAATTTTGATTATCACAATGAATAATTGTAGGATTCATGGCTTGACTAAATAATCCCACAAGTAACTTTTGAAGCCAAATTGCTTCCCGAGAGGCCATCGCTACTTGAATGTATTTGGCTTCTATGAAACTTTGTGCCACTGAAGATTGCTTTCAACATATCCATGATATCATTGCTGAGCCTAAACTGAAACAACATCATGAAGTGCTTTTCCTATCAATAACACTTCCAGCCAAATCTGAGTCTGTGTATCCATATAAATCCAATTCAACTTTCTCATACTTGAGCCCAAGGTTAAGAGTGCCTTGTAAGTATCTCATGATGTGTTTGACTGCAACTAGGTGAATCTCCTTTGGCTCACACATAAACTAACTTAATACATTAATGACATAGAAAATGTTAGGTCTTGTATTTACCAAGTACATAAGGGACCAAATCATCTATTTGTAAAGAGTAGAATCTATGGAAGGTGATTCTACTACTGCTTCCTTAAGTTTATGTAAATTAGTCTCCATGGAAGAAGACATAGGCCTACAGTTCCACATTCCAAATTTCTTCAAGATGTCTAATGTATACTTTCCTTGATTGAGTATGATGCTGTCAGAATTCTTCTATACTTCCAGTCCTAGGAAATAATGAAAGAGTCCTAAATCATTCATCTCAAATTCTCTGACTAGATCTTTTTTGCATTGATCTATGAGATGATAATCACCTATTATTATTGAATCATCAACATACAGTATCAAAATTACCATATCATCTTTATCCCTTTTATAATATAAATTTGGATAAGCTTCATTCTTAGAGAATCCTAAGCCATTAAGATATTTATCAATTCTTTCATACCATGCCCTTGGAGTCTGTTTAAGCCCATAGAGGGCTTTCTTTAGCTAGCAAACAAAAAATTTAGGGTTATGAGATTCAAATCCTTCAGGTTGCTCCAAATATACCTCTTCTGTAATCTTTCCATTTAGAAATGTTGTTTTTACATCCATCTAATGTAATTTCCATCCTTTCTATACTGCAATAGCTAGGACTGCTCTTACGAAGGTGTATCTGGCAACAGAAGCAAAGGTTTCTTCATAATCAATCTCTTCTTTTTGAGAGAATCCCCTAGCTACAAATCTAGCTTTATATTTTTCAATCCTACCATTAGCAACATGCTTGATTTTAAATATCCTCTTGGAAGAAACAACATATTTTCCTTAAGATCTTGGAACAATTTCCCAAACACCATTCTTCATAATGGATTGGTATTCTTTTGTCATGGCATCCTTCCAAGCTGTATGTCTAATAGCATTTGAAACACCGGTTGGTTCTGATTTAGATAAATCATTCATATTTGTTGCATAACTAGAAAATCTTTTGGGTCTTTTTCTTTCTCTGGATGTTCCAGATGGTGCAGTGAAGTCTTGTACTTCCTCTACTGTCTTAATGACCCAAAGTGGTCTTTTCTTAGAATTTTTGGTCTCTTCAAGATTTAGATTTTGAATTTCATCTTCAATGTTCTCCCTCTGAGACTCATATTCAATATTTCCTTCAGAACTAGGTAAGGGAGAGGGTTCTTCAGAACTTAGAGGTCTTTTGAATGCTAAATCTTCTTCAAAAGTTACATCCCTACTAAGTTCAATATATTTCTCACAAGGTATGAAAATCCTATATGCTTTAGATGTTTCACTATACCCAACAAAAATACATTTCCTCCCGGAGAGTTCTAACATAGTTCTCTTTTCTTTTGGAACATGTATATATACTAGGCACCCAAAAATTCTAAGATGACTTATATTGGGTTTAACCTTAGTAAATACTTCTTTAAGAGTTTTATCTCTAAGGTAGGCATGAGGACTTTTGTTTTGAACATAGACAACAGTACAAGAGGCTTCTGCCCAAAGATAATATTCTAGATTTTGATCAAATATCATAGCTTTTGCAGCTTCTATAATTGTTCTAGTCTTCCTTTCTGCTACCCCATTTTGTTGTGGGTTATAAGGAACAATATACTTCCTCTTAATTCTTGTGTCTTTACAAAACTCTTTTAAAAAAATGAGGTATATTCCCCTCCATTATTAGTCCTAAGAGCTTTCATTTTATGTCTTGATAAGTTTTCAGTTAAAGTTTTAAATTCTTTAAATCCCTTAAGGATTTCTTTTGATTCTTTACATTTTAAGAAGTAAATCCAAGTTTTTCTAGAGAAATCATCTATAAAAAGTGTATAGCACCAGAATCCTCCAAGAGAAGGAAAAGACATAGGTCCACATAATTTGAGTGGATTAATTTCAAAACATTGTTAGTTTTTCCAGTGCTATCATGAAATGGACTTTTGGTGTTCTCACCCAGAGCGCATCCTTTTCATATGCGTGAGTGATCTTTATTCAGTTTAGGTAAACTAGTAACCATCTTCTCCATAGTTGATAAGGTTTTAAAATTTAGATGTCCTAACCTTATGTGTCATATTTTGTTTATATCAACAGCTTCATGAATTAAGGCTTGAATAGGTTGACTAGGTTATGAATTTAATTCATACTAGTACCTCTCTCTTTGACCAATCAATTTTTCTTTCTTAAATGAGGAGTTCTTAGCCCAAGTCATTACTTTACCATCCATGAATGCACCATTATTTCCATCATCTTCAAGTGTTGTAACCGAGATTAGATTCTTTTTATTTTTGGTACATAGAGTACTCCTTTGAGAAGAAGAGAACTACCCAACTTTAGTTTCAAGGTGCAATTTCCAATTCCTTTGACGAAATGTGTTGAATTATCATCAATGGTGATTTTTCCATTAATTTTTTTTGATATAGAGTATAATGCTTCTCTATATCCTATAATATGTCAGAATGATCCACTATTAATCACTCATGCCTTACTTGAGACTTCATTTGATAGTGCTGAATACAATACACGATTCTCAGAATCATAGTTATCTTCTTCCCTAGTAATGTTAGTACAATTCACTTGCTGTTTAGAATTCTCAGGGCAATTAGATCTATAGTGTCCAAATTTTTCACATTTGAAGCATTTTATTTTGGATAGACCTTTCTTAGGTTTTTTATTCTTTTGATTACCATTCCTCTTCTTGAAGTGCTTCTTCTTACCTTTATAAGAATTTGTGTTAAGAACACGAAGTTCTTCATTTTCAGTTTTCAACTTTCTCCCTTTCTTAAGTTTTCTAGATTCTTTTTTAAGGCAATCTCCCTTAAGTCTATTGAAGTCAGAAAGATTGTCTTTGGCACTTACTCCTTGTGCAAATGTTTTCCATGAATCCGGTAATCCATCTATAACCATCAGTGTTAGTTCTATGTCATTAAATATGGTTCCTATACTTGCAAGTTCATCTCTTAGACTGGCAACCCTTAGGAAGTAAGAATTCATCGATTCTCCCTTCTTTATTTGTATATAATTTAATTGCCTTTTTAGTGCGAGAACTCTAGTTGCATTGTTAACCTCAAATGCATTTAATAATGCATTCATCATATGAAACATTGTTTAATGTTTCGTTAGCATGGGTACCATTTCACTTTTCACTCTATCTAATATGATTTGTATAGTTTTCCTGTTTCCTTTACTCCAGATAGTTTTATGAGCTTCAACAACAAGTTGTCTGGATGCTGAATCAACAAATTATTTTACATCATTTTCTTCAAGAATCATAATGATTTTGAATTTCCAAGCATCAAAGTGTTCTTTCCCATCAAACCTATCATCGGGTTTGATTGTGTATGCCATTGAAGATAGAAGAATGATGCTAGATATATATCAAGTTTGATTATTTAATTTGCAGAGCCTAGGTTTGACTACCAGAGCTCTAATACCATGTAAAGTTCAGTAAAATTTGAATAATAAGATCTGAGATAATACCTTCATGTGCTCGTTGTTCTGATCTTCCTCTATGTTTGACCTTGAAATGAGATGACAATATTAAATGTCCTGAAATATATTTATCACAACAAGTATTCGATTTGTGGCAGAGTTTCTTAAAGGAGAAGACTTGTATTCTATTGTGTGCTCTTTAACTACAACAATATCCTCCTTATATACCATAACCAAAGGGCATGTCCCTTAAAGGGACATGACCCTATCTAGGTAGGCCCACAATGTCTTCTCATAATCGGCGCCTAGAAGGAGTTTTATTTTAACAACAAACATAACTAATTTAATTAATGTTAATGCTAACTTATAGTCACCCCAAAGATCACTGATCATGCCTAATCAAGGAGCAATGTATTAATAGCCTTCAAAGCGGTTTTAAATGAAATAAAAGGATTGTGCGATTTGCATAGTCAGACCAGTATGAGGATCAAAGTTATAGCATTAACATGATGCTTGTAAATAGAAAGGCTTACTTGTTGAGATATAAATCACAACCACCCTTTCTCTTGCAACCTTCCAGCTCTGAGACTTCTAGTAAACCAAGGAATTCAAGCCAAGGATAACTTTAGACCTCCACAAACTATTCCAATTTGTTTATGCTCTACTCAAAATCCAATTTCATGTACAACAAAAATAAGATTTTTCACCTTCCTTATGATAGTGCAAAAGCAAGAATGATAACTAACTCTTCAAGCAAGTCTCCATCAGTAACCCTTAGATTTTAGACTTAATTAAGACTCATATTTCACGCTTCACAAATCACTTACATCTTTAATGCATTACATCTATCCAAGGATTGCCATGTCATCCCATTATATTTGAAATGAGAAACAAGAATCGATTATTATATTATTTTGCTTCACCTATTCTTCAAGTGTTAAACTTGTGTGGAAGAGGCCTCATCAACTAAATGAAAGTAGTAGTTAATCTTCATGGAAATGACATGCCTGATTGACTTGGTCATGGTGAATGGAATTAACAGATTTATAAGTAGTTTGCTTTTAACTTCAAAAGCCATTTGAAGGCTCAAAATAATTATTAAAGGATTTGGTATTTTAGTCAATGTTGATTCATAGTATTGAACCTTGACTATGCCTATATATATTGTTGGGATTTGGAGCCCAATAGTCACATGACTTTCCGTTCTCCCTCTTGACTCTTTGTATTTGAGAGCTCTATATAATGGTGGAGTGCAACCCATGTACTATATCGTTTATTCATTAATAATAATTCCTTGCTAGAGTGTGGATGTATGCAAGTTTTTCCAAACCACGATAAATCTATGTTATTGTGTGTTTCATCTTCTTTGATTCAATTTATTTTCTCATTATCATATTTACAATTGGTATCAGAGCCGAGGTAAGGCTAGAGTAGAGATGGAAGAAGATAAGATTGATTCTGTTTACAATGAATTCCTTGATAATTTAAGAGATGTTGTATATCTGAAAGTCATAAAGAAATGTTGTGTACACTGGTGGGATGGATGGAAAAGTGAGGAGGATTCACATGAAGGAGAGGAAGATTCATCTAAAGAAGAAGATGATGGTGAGCTTATTCTTTTCCCTAGTATTGATGCAACTATGACATATACTCTCAACAAGAAGAGATGGCCTCGTGGGATGGGTTTCAAACTCATCGTCCCCATGCAAAAGGTGGAGATCACTTCTTTGAAGAACAAAGAATGTTCATAAAATGTGTCGGCTATGAAGTTTTCCTCTCCAATTGAGGGGGATGAAATTTGTAAACAGGGAGCTAGGAACGGAAAATTTGTAGCAGATGAAAATGAACTTGATTTAGTTGAGGCATATGATGCCAAGAATTGGGCATATGAAAATGAGATTGCCTCGCCAAGTTCGGTTACCAAAATTCTGCAAGCTAGAAGTTTGAATGTTACCACTGTGTTCTCACCAACAATGGAATATACAGATCCTTCTATGATAGCTATTGTCTAGAAAGGAAGCGTGAGAGTGAACCTCAAGAAAAAGAGGTGATTCAACCATCATTCAAGAAATCAAAAGGAAGAGAGAATGTTATTGGTTTTGAAAGTGAAATGGGGAATGATGTCAAGTTGTCTAGCAATAATGGTGTGGAGGCTTTGGAGATGGTAAATTCTTCTCCATCACACTAGAATTCATTTCACCATGTTCTCTTGGCAAAGATAGTGAAAAGTGTTGGGAAGATGATTCCAAAGGCTAGACTATTGAGGAGCCAGATGAAGGTATTTCAGAGAAGCTCCCACTACTCAAGATTGCACAATTGTAGAGGGAGTTTCTGTGGTTAGACCATACAATTGGGTCACTGCGATGGAAGCTCGAGAAGTTTCGGGGTAGGTCCAATGATCAAGCCTTTGTAGGAAGTGCTATAAAGACAACAGATGGAGAAAAGATGGTCACATACGTGAGACCTGAGAGAATTTGTGTAGAAAATGGATGTGTGAGTGGTGGAATTGACAACAGAGGATGAGGTCGAGAGTTGAACCCATTATTTTTCATTCAGGAAGATCCAAACTGGGATGTGAATTCCCCTGACACCATAAATCCTCACATTCTCACTATTCTCATGATGAATCATCTAAATCTTGTCCATAATCAAGCATGGTTTATCGCTGGAAACATTATAACATCAGTTGAGAGGTCAAAATCATTTATTAAATCCTCAGAAGAAGAAAACATTTTTGGTGACAAGGGAATTATTATTTTGGAAGAGAATACCATTAATGTTCATGATGTGTGAAATGATTTGATTGGAGTATTAGCTCGAGCAATGGGTCCTAGAAAAAATTTATTTTCTTATACGTACATGTTGTGGAAGACTATGATGCATTGCCAAAACGTGATGCATAGTAATGTGGACTCTATCCATACAAACATTCTTCCTTCAATGAAATTTTCTCTCAAGAAATTCAACATAGAATAAGAAAATGCTCAAGGATCTGAGTATATGTTTGTGTTCTTTGCAGACAATAATATGGGATCCAATCAGGTGCAACTTGAAAAGATGCATAAATTAGAGGAACTTAAGGCCGCACTAACTTACCATTTCCATGGGGCTCTTCCTAAAGAGTTTGAGAGGCTAAATAATGAAAGGGAAGAGCTAATTGCAGAGCTAAGAGAAAATAGAAAACATCACAGGGAGATGGGTACAGTTGTAGAAGGGACGTTGTTTGCTATAACTTTGGAGGAGGAGAAAATATTAAAATTTGACAATGGACAATTTTATGTTTTGGTTTAGAGCCAACTAATCTTGTCCAAATGGGAAGCACAAGAATAGGAGAAGACATTTTTTATTTTGATTTAACTTGGAGAAGGCTCATTTGGACTGTGTTGGAACAAAGTCTGGCAATGTTGAGATCTTCTCATAGTCTCGTTGTTCCCTAAGATGCAGCATAGGGAGCAAGGGATGCCATGATGCATGGCTATGACTGTTGGACTTCACGGGGGAGATTGTTGGGATTTGAAGCCCAAAAGTCACATGACTATCCATTCTCCCTCTTGACTCTTTGTATTTGAGAGCTCTATATAATGGCTGTGTAGCCCATGTATTGTATCATTTATTCATTAATAGTAATTCCCTGCTAGAGTGTGGATGTAGGCAAGTTTTTTCGAACCACGATAAATCTATGTTATTGTATGTTTCGTCTTCTTTGATTCGATTTCTTTGCTCAGCCATTTATCTCCCCATAGGTCCACTTTGGATCTATGACATGCTGATCATATAGTTGTCGCAAAACAAAGCCCATTGATCATGTTGTCTGCTAACTCTATCATATATGTCACATGCCCATGTCACCATCCATGTGATGGTATGTTTAACTAGATTCCTGATATGATGTATTTAAGAAGCCACTAATTCATGCATGTGGGAGTATAAATGAGAGGATTCAATCAATTGATGGGTTGGGTGAAGCAACTATAAGGACTAGCAAACCTCTGCATGCATGCTAAGATTTAAGTGTGTGCAGCCCCAACCTCTTCCTAGCGAGGAATCAATGAGCTGCAAATTGGTCTGGAAGGCCCCTGGGTGAATTGGACTATCATGTTAAAGGAACTGGTTCAAAAGGTGGTGTCTTGCATGCTGAGGCTGCAATTTTGTTCCCTTGCAAGGTGACATTCTTTACCATAGAAATTGGCCGTGACCTATCTCACTCGCATCAAATTAAAAACCCTAACAATGACATTAGGGATGGGTGGGTGGGTGGCTAATTTGAGGGACAATATCCTCCACCTTGCAAGGTGCCATGAATTGATGCCCCCCTTTCTATATAGTTATTTAAGGCACCTCCCTCAATTCCCACCCAACTGTGAGGGCATATAGTTTCTGCTAGGCTAATGAAATGAAGGTGAGGCCCACAGTTTCTTAGGGACGATTGTTGTTTTCCCTCTTAGATTAGTCAAGATTCTTGCTGCATTGGCATCAAAAAGATTGCTTGTTGAAGCCAATGTGAATCATCTCAAAAGTTAGTAGGGACCCGATTAGCTAGTAACATGCCTGTGAAAATGTCTTGCAAGCACAAGAAAAACCATTGTGGGAGGGTGGAAAAGTGAGAACCATCTCCTAGCAAAGCTTGCTCTCCCACCCATATGATGTGTCCAATCACTTGGCCTAATAAGAACATTGCAACAAGGTCTACAACATAATTTTAGAGGTGTGAGGGGAAATAATCTGCTATTATAATAGTTGGGGCTTTTAGATTCTATGTTGTACCATCAAAGACACCCTCCCCCCACTAGGGAACTTCCAACATACATTTTGGCCCAAGGATGGTTCTTATGAAAAGAAACCAAGCTACTCTCCTACTGCTATCTCCTCCCACCTGAGTTGGGCTGGGATTAATAGGGAGGTAGATAAGTAGTTGGGGATAATACTAGAATAGTAGGGGCCCATACAATAGTAGGGAAAAACACACTTGTGGGTGCAAGTAGATACCAATCAAACTAGGGTTTTGATGGGAATTGTATTCATGATAATATTCACAATTTCGGTTGGAGGCAAACCACAACATGAACATATTCTCCTTTTCCCCCTTGTAGCTTGTTGGAGTTTGTTCTGGTAAGGAACATATTAGGTAGGTTTAAACCTAATACTAGGAAGCATAAGATAGGGACAAGCCCAAGGATCAACTAAATCTTATATTCAGTAGGGCTAAATCTTACTTATGGGCCAGCATTAATAGAGTCATCAGGAGTCACTTCACTTTAGGATCTGCAGGGCCAAGGCGGAAAAACATTAGGGATTGATCTTATTAACTTGATACTCTTCTCTGCAAGACTATCCCCTATAGTAGAAATGGTCAATATTCTTCTATAATTTGATGATAAATTTCCTAATCATAGTAGCTAACTACAACCAAAAAGTAACTGCAAATAAGCAATGACAGGCACTTTTAGTTCTTAGTACATAAAATGGTAAATTGATATTTGATTAATGATTTGGATCTTAGCATAACCCAAGTATGCAAGAATAGAGAACATGCAATCTCTCAAGCTAATCAATCCCTTATCCATTGGGCATAAACTAAGTTATAACATACACCTGGATATCCTAATATACTCATATACTCAGACATCTGATCTATCTATCTAGCTTGTAAACAAACATCAATCTTCAAACAAAGTTCGTACTTATCAAATCTTCCTATGACCCCTGTAGTTCTGTTAATGCAATATCAAGAAAATTACTTAGGTCCTTGACCCAACAACAAGACACACAACAACATTCCTTGACCCAACAACAAGACACACATCAACATACAACTTCGAAAACAAGCTGCAACTAGACGGTATGCACTTTGGGCATATATCAACAGAGAACTATAAACCCATATAAAGAGGATAAACTTCATAATGAAACTGTAAATGGAACTCTGTATTAAGTTCTTTGAAATCAATACATCATGGTATGCAAATAACTCAGAGAAGAACTCAAGGGATGACTGTATAAGTTAAAATGCTTCAAAGAACATTACACTACTGCTACTAATAACAAAAGAAATACTGAAAAATGGTTTCACAATAAAAATTGGAACCCTT
The DNA here is from genome assembly GCA_028749045.1 of Cupressus sempervirens. NCBI lineage: Eukaryota > Viridiplantae > Streptophyta > Pinopsida > Cupressales > Cupressaceae > Cupressus > Cupressus sempervirens. Next base: position 591,143,838 of record CM053790.1, read on the forward strand.
CTAGTCTCACAATAGTGAGAAAATCTCAAAATTTCAACCTGTATAATGAGCAAAGAGGAAAAATATATAGGCAAGAAGAGAAGAAAATTCCCAGATTTGATTTTTTGCCATGTGTCACGCTAAATCTCCTCATCGTGTTGCTGTTGAAAATGAGCTTCCTTCATCTGCCGACAATCAAAACCATAAATGTTGTTGTTGAAATATCTGAAAAATATCTCCTTAAAGTAATCAACAAAACTCTTTTCTGAAAGAAAATAAGTTAGCTGATAAGATTTAAGAAGTTTCAAATATGATCTTACTTGTTCTACTTTTGCTGTGAAACTCAACTGTACTATCGACAAACCCTGCCACTTGCAACAACTTGCTTTAACACATTCAATTCATCTTTAAAACGGTCAATGCAATCAAATCTGATGCAAATATGATCATATTTGATTTCATCTCAAGCTAAAAACATCAAAGCTACACCTGAAACTGAGGAGCCCCCAGAATTCACAAATCATCCTGTAGCTATTTTTGCTGAAAACTTGTATAAAAACCAACTACAGAAATGGATAGTACATCTTTTGTTGATTGCAACGGTATATTATAGTGTACATTTTGGATTAAAATCGTGCTTCTGAGACTGATTTGAAATTTCAGGTCCCAGGCCATAAACAAAGTTTAAAATGGAAAATTTAAAAGAACTATATAGTAAAAACTATATAGTATCCTAAATTAATTCAAGTCTTTCAACTTTGAATGTATGCTCAAGTTTGGAGAATATCTTATCTAAATATTTCATTTTGTCTTCCTTTTAATCCATCTCCCTGATCCTCAAGTGCCATGTGGCAGAATTTGATTGGCCATGATCCTCAAGTGCCATGTGGCAGAATTTGATTGGCCATCACCATCCGGGCGGGCCCCACACAATTTCATACAACTTTTTCACAAATTTTGAAATTTCTTTTCATCACTACCGTAATATCATAGCCTTCAATCCTCAAGTGCCATGTGGCAAAATCTGATTGGCTATCACCATCCGGGCCCACACAATTTCATACAACTTTTTCACAACTTTTGAAATTTCTTCTCATCACACGACAACTTCATAACGTCATACTATTTTGAAATTCATCTCCCAATCTTAAGGATTTGAAATTGGGCCTCCCCATCTTATGGGGTATCGTAATATCATAGCGGAATCTGATTGGCCATGATCCTCAAGTGCCATGTGGCAGAATCTAATTGGCCATCACCATCCGAGCGGGCCCGACACAATTTCATACAACTTTTTCACAACTTTTGAAATTTCTTCTCATCACACGACAACTTTGTAACATCATAATATTTTGAAATTCCTCTCACAACTTCGTAACATCATAATATTTTGAAATTCATTGCCCAATCTTACGGATTTGAAATTGGGCCTCCCCATCTTATGGAGTATCATAATATCATAGCCTTCAATCCTCACCGTAACATCGGAACCCTCATTCCTTCATGTCTTGACGCTACGATGGGCCTCCTCCACATGCCAATGTGGCAACATCCTTTGACCTGATCCTGATTACTCAAAACCATTTGACTATAACCACTGCGGGCCCCTCCTTTAGAGCTTCACCCTCAAAACTCACCGTGTCCTTAAGACACTTTAGGGACACTAGTGTACTGGGCAACCATGTATTTATGTATTGAAAGGTCTCCCCCGCCACCCCAACCAAAAAATATGGGATAACACAATATTTAACGCAATCCCCTCCCTCTCTACATTAGTATCGTAGGCTGCATTTCTCTTTCTGCCGTGGCCTATTGCTTCACTCCTCACGTGGATTTCTTCTTTGGCCTGCGGGTTTGCTTTGCCTCTTCAACATGAATACAATGGTAGTGGGAGTGCTGGCGAGATGGGGAACACAACTGAACCCCGTGGTGTTCTATGCATCTCAGGCATCATTTCCAAATGACCGCCCAGATTCACTCTCCCAAGCGGTCCCCTTTCCATGCAAATTTTTCATTGATAAGGAGAGCTTTGACTCAGCATGCAAGAAGAAAAAGGCACATATTCCTCCACCTACAACTCCAGTCTGTCCAAAAAGGGGACACCGTAGTCATCTCTAAATCGCAAGGAAAGGGCATTCCACATGGTATGCAACGTCAGTCCAAATGCGAGTAAGTTTGGGAGAGGAGCTTAACTGTGGTCTATGTCATACTCAAGAGAGTCTCCATACAACATGGCCGCCGGTACAGTGGTGGGTGAGTTTCATCAAAAAATTGTGGAGCAGGAAAAATCGAAGCATCCAAAGTAGGCCTATTTATTGCTGAAAATTGACATTCGTGATTTGTCTGCATTCACCCCTGCTCTTTGCTCCACCCTCTTGTATCTCAATTTGCTCACCACCTCCAAAAGATTGCCAACATTGGCAATGGAAGTGCTTGGAAAAGGCTCCACTGCCACCCAATGATCCTTAAATTCCAACTGAAACAAATAGTCTTCAAGCAGGCTGGACACGTGCCTCCCAGAGGTAGTGAAAACCACATAGAGCTTGCCACGACTGAGAGGAAAGTTGGGACATTTGGTCAACACTACCAAGTTGGAAGTTATTTCTATACGGAGGCTCCTTCCTACAGATAAGAATGCTTCCAGAATTCAAGTCACTCGATGACATATACCCTTTTGAAAAATAAGAATCATAGATGGCGATACTCAATCTATCGAGCCTTCATCAACATAGTCGTGACAAAAAATGGACAACATAGAAAATGATGCACAATTTCTATCCCTCATATCACCATATCTCATTTGTACTTAGGTCCTGTTTGGTTGCTGGAAGATGAGGGCCAAAACCGGGTTATCAGGGGTAAAACCAGGTTTTGCAAAAAAACTTTGGTGTTTGGTTGGTTAAAATTATAACCTGGTTTTCAATTTCATCTTCCAATTTTGGTCAAAAATTGGAAGAAGTTTCTTCCAACAAAAAGGTGGAATTCGAAATTAAAACCAGGTTTTGAATTTTATGACAATTTTTTTAATAATATTGTGGGGTCCACAGTATATTCATCTTCCGTGTCAACCAAATGGACTATTGGCTTTCCAAACCACAAAATTAGGTTTTCAAAAACCTGATTATAAGATAACCTGGTTATGGCATAAATTTATCTTCCCCAACCAAACGGGACCTTAGTAGTATGGAATGCATCATGCATCTAATGCCCAACCTTGTTGTAGATTGCTCCTCTGGCGCCTTGAATATGATTGTTCCCTTACCTTTGCCATTGGATGCTCAGTGATAACTTTGATGAAGAAAGGGGGGGCGACATGTTTTACTTTCAAATCCCTGTGAATCTCTTTCTTAGTGGCATCACAGTCCAACTGCAACATTTAAAAAAATGAAATATTTAAATGCTACATCATCAAATATCACATGGATGGAGACATCACAGATGTATTGTATTGATTATGCTTACTCTACTAAGGAGATTCATATGGAAAAGGCCTGGACAAATCGACACGAGAGCCTAATTACAAAAGCCCCTAGACCCCCTTCTTATAATCATTAGGATATTCTCATTTCTTTTAACTTCCCAAGTTCAAAAAGTGTCAATGTATTCTTGGGCGCCAGTCTGGAAGAAAAACCTGAATATCCCATTACTAAGTTTATGTTAAAAGATATATGATCAAGAAATTTATCAGCAAATCATAGAAGAATATTGAACATTTCTATTACAGGGGATAGTCTTGCAGAGAAGAGTATCAAGTTAATAAGATCAATCCCTAAGGTTTGCCCACCTTGGCCCTGCAGAGCCTAAAGTGAAGTGAGTCCTGATGACTCTGTTAATATTGGCCTAGAACTAAGATTTAGCCCTATTGAATATAGGATTTAGCTGATCCTTAGGCTTGTCCCTGTCTTATGCTTCCTAGTATTAGGTTTAAAACTATTTGATATGAACGAACTCCAACACTAATTATTGTTGAAAAAGGATTTTATAAACTACATATTCTTGAAAAATGAGTGTATAAGCTATTTTTTTCTGAATACAATCATTTTAGTTCTAGTTTTTTGGACAACTTATTGGAAATTTGACCTATTTTTGGATATCTTTTTTTATTGGAAACTTCCATTTTCCGATGCAATTAATTACGATTTAAACTACATTTATTCATTTTTAAAAAGAAGAAAAAAATGGACAATTAGTTTTAGTTGTTCTTAATTTTAGGATTGACATTGATAATCAATGCTTTCAGGGATTTGAATGAATAGTGAGTTATGTTTTGCAGGTTTTTATACAGGCATGGTTCAGTCATGTTCATTCTCTTCATGAGATGTCTCTGGCTTCTCTATTGAAATTAAAGTAATACTTTGCAAGTATTTTTGTCTTCAGTTGTGTAAGTGTTAGACATGGCCCAATCCATGACAAAAATTGGTATTGTTCACAACCTGAATTGAACCTAATGAAGAATTCTTTGAAATTCATGGCAATGGCCTTATTTTTGCATTCATGGCTTTGCATCAATGTTTAAAATCACAATGGATGATGTATCATTGAAGTGAAGGAATGCTAGTAGAGTATGAATCAGATTATACACCAGTGAAACTACATTGCAATCATGTTGAATGCCTCTAATCTATATATCGAAGTGAAAAATAACTAAATAGACTGAGATTTTTGAGGAAAGAAAAAACTTTAAATCATGAAATGCTAGAACACTTATTTATCCTCATGATGAATAATAAAGCATGATCTAAAACACATAAAAATCTAAAATAGAATCAATCTAAAAAAAAGTTTCAATTAGCTCATGAATTGTAAAAGATTAATAGAAAAAAAAACCATTATATATTGCCAAAACAATCTCCAGTCTTTTAACTTATCATTGGAGAACTTTTGGTACGAGATAAATCCCCATCCTTGGCTTCCTCCCACCATGTAAGTACGCCCTTCCATTGATCTCCATTGAAAGTTCATCAACATAACAAACAAGAGCAAAATAACTGCACTGTCTCTTCCATGGCTGCCCATTCTCAGTTATGAACAAGACTCATATTATACTCCAAATTAATGCTAAGATTTCTTGGAGCCTTCTTGTTAAGATTCAAAAGAAGCCATGGAGATATATAGGGAAGATGAGGTCTAAAACTGTATGAAATAGTTTAATCTAAATATTTCGTTGAGATTGGGAATTTCAATATAAATATTTCATTGAGATTGGGAATATTTTTCGACTCTATTATTCTGATGAAATTTAGTAGTCTTACTAATTCATTGAGTTGTTGTGTTTTCTTTGTGGGATCTTTCTTGTGCAATTAGAATCTTATTCATTTGAAAATTGAGGAAATCAAAGTTGACAACGTGACTTTTTCAGTTGTTAAGAGGAAGATTATGGATTAAAATATTTTCAAATTCCAAGAATTGCAATTTTCATTGGTGCAGTGACTGAATAGGTCATATTTTTTCTTCTTAATTTGATAATGTGCTATATGCACAGTCAAACCAATCTATATATTGCCTTTTTAAAAGATATTGAAAACTTTTTAATTATTATTTTGTAGGTACAGCTGCAGATCATGTTTAGTGTTGTAACTATGTTGGTGATGCGTATGCTAGACTTTGTCATGCATTTTCTTTAGACTCAACAGAAAGAATTCTTTAAACAAAGAAATTGCTCATGGCCTGTTCAACTAAAAGCAACTATTGATAATATTGATGTTGCAGCTATTTCCATTCCTTATTATCCATAACAAACGTTCTTTTACTATGTGAAAATTATGAGAAGCACCTTTTACTCATCTCTTACTTCCAATCTGCTATTTCAGGTAACACACTCAACAGTTTCCCATTTCCTTGTATTTGGAAGCTTTTGTCAAAACTCAAAACTAATGATAGTAAACAATATCTTTGTTTACATTTTCAATTACTAACTGCTCTCTTTACAACTCCTTCTCTATGAGTGCTTTCAATACTCTCAGTAACATATGATTTCTTTCTAGTTCTAGGCGCATGTGTAATCAACATGGTTCCTTCTTTTGAGTTATTGGTTTCATCTGTGTTTTAGCATCTATAATTAAATTTCAATTATCACCTTTTCCTTATAGTCAGTTTATGTACTATTCCATTCAACCTTGTAGAATTATTTTCTCTCTTCAATAGTTCAAAATCATTGCCATCAAATTAAAATTCGCAAAACTGATTCCAGCCCTGCACTTCACTAGTATAGGCAAGCATTCTAGCCTTGCTTATATCTAAGGCAAGCTAATCCAACTCTGCTCAACTAGAAGCCACCTCTCGCATGTGCATTTAAATACTATCTTGCATTAGTCAATCCAACCCAACTACTAGTTGTCTTGCATTGGCTCATCCAGCCCAACTACCAACCACCTTGTAGGGACTAGTGCTGCGCGTACCCCTTGTTTGTCTAGTTTCTGGGAAACTCTTTTTGTGTGAATATATTTGGAACTTTGCTTGGATTTTCAAACTTTTAATGTCTGTGAATTTTTTTCAGTCTTTGTTAGTGGTCCATAAGCATACCATTAAATAACATAAACATTTAATCTATATTTTATGACTTGAATAAAAAATTAGAAAATAAGTATTTAAAAAATCTATTAAATATGTGAAGTGGCACTGATTTATAGTTGGCCATAGGGTTTTGTTAGGATTATATCATCCAAAATATTAGAAATTACAAGTTATTTTCAGTTGCTTGAAGTCTATTTCCTATTAATGGGGGATCTGTCCAATTCTTTGTCCCTTTGTTTGACCAACCACTTTCTAGACATGCGTTGCTTAGAGAAATTTCATAATCTTGTTGAAATTGAGATCAAAGTTCTGTGATAAATTTTAACTAATGAATTCCATAGTTTTCCCAGATGTTTAATTCCTGCAATATTTTTGAGAAGAACTTTGAACTTTGAATTTTGTGTTTCCACTAAAGTGCTTGGAGGTTTCTCTCATTAAACTAGCATCTTCCTTTGTTACTTTTCCCTGCTCCTTTTTTACCTTCCTTGTTCTTTTACAAATTGTGTTGATCATCCTTTCCTATCTTAATTGATTCTGTCAAACTAACCACCCCATTGCTTGGTGCCTTCTTTTGTTCTTGTGAATGCTTGTGAATGGTTGCAATAAATTCAAAAATAGAAGAATTTAGGGAATTCCTTGAAAGGGGGATAGCGTAGGCATTCCTTCCAATATACATAGGAAATAGATTCAAAGGCCATGGTCTTCACAACATGATCATACCATGATTTCCCTCTCGTATAAATATTGGGAATCCTCATCATGTAGGATAAAATGGGATGTTCATAGATGTTTTCAAGATAATTCAATGAAATGTTGCGCCTCCTATCTGTGTGGAAGCATACATCAACCGTGTGCAAATCATCATGGCTATGTAGAGGAAGTACACATATCATTTGACAAAGTTTCACTAGTACCAAAAATAGACCAAATACAAAAGGGGAAGTGATTGAGTTAGTCTCTTATTGAATTTGTTCTCGAATTCATATATTGACTCTGGTCGAATACCTACATGCACCTTGAAGCATCTTGAACCACCTAAGTGACTTGGTGGACTGCTGTCGGATTCCTTGGAACCTTCCTTTGAACTAGGTTTAGTAGTGTTAGGTACTTTGCACAATTCTTTGGAAGTATCTTCCCCTTTATTTGGCTTCTTTTTCTCTTGAAAAGATTTTATAGATAAGACTTGACTATGTTTTCCTGTCAGGATCCCTTTATACTAGTATTATCCTTGGTTTTTTCTTCATTTGTTCTTTTGGGATGTTGTTGCTTAAGATAAAAGCATGTTTTTCTTTGCTTGGTCAAGTTTTAGATTCCATGGAGACTCCCTTGAAGCTAGTTGTGCCCTTGTTTGTCTGCCAATTTTGGTCCTTGTAATTAACTCAAGTTGCTTACCTAATACAATCCCAAATTCCTTGGCACCTACATTTGTACTACTTTCCCCCTTTGTTGCTTTGTGTTTATTTGGCAATATAGGCATTTCAATGTTGTAACCTTCGATTCATTAACTATTTCTAGATTTGTAGGCATATTCTTGGTTGCCTGTTCTTTCTTTGATTCATCTTTGAATTTTGAATCTCATTTGGGAGGTTCCTACTAATTACTAGTACTTCCTAGAATTGCACCTTCCTATTGATCTCACATGTTTAAATTTCTTGAATCCTCCAATGATCTCTTATTCCTCATTATCAAAGATAGACTCTGTTGATTTGGTGGTCAACACTTCTTCAGGGTTCACGTAATGACCCTTTTTGGTCATTCATTTATTTAGAACTTTTTCTTTTCTACTTTTCAAATTTTAATCATTCCAATACTGCCAAGGCTTAGCCTTAGGAAAAACAGCCCCGTCGAATCCTTCTTATCTTGCATTCATACATGGCACGATCAGTTATACAAGTTTATTCTCCATGCTAGCAGAATGCGTGAGATTTGAATTGCCTTGGTCCTCAATATTTGACAGTCAATTTCCAACTATTTGGTTTGCTACTCAAGACAAAGTTTGATGTTGTGTACATCCATGAAGGGTAAGCCCTTGTACATCTTCCTAACACCTTACCAATCATGGTGAATATTGATTCCACGGTGAATAGTGAATGATCAAATATGTTATGAGGTTTCCTAGTTACATGGAAACCTTCGTCATTTTGTTTGATATACCTTCCTATATTCTAGCTTTGTCTTATTTTTCGAATGTCTTCCCATCTTCTCAAATCAATGATGAATGTAGTGGTGTCAGGCTTATTTCTTTAATGACTGCTATTTCAAACTGATCTTCTCTTTCATTTGACGTCGACCCCTATACGTCTTACACTCTATCCAATTTGGAATCAACTTTATCTCCTATCTTGCTTTGTATGCTCATTACGTGTGGGGGAATCATGGGTACACGCTTGTTGGGTAGAATACAACTGTATGTATGATCCTCCTATCTTGTTGACTGATACACCTTTGTCCTTTGATTTCCTATGATTGGCCGGTGAGTATTGTGGGTACAATGTAACTTTCTTATAATGACCAAAATGTAGTTTTATTTTTTGAGCCTCTTCCTTCCTATTATATATAACCAAGAGGAACCTTGTGACTCTTCATTTAACAATCACATCTCTTCATTTTAACAACCACATCTCTTTGGCTGATGAATATCGACTTCAATAGATTGTATCTTTTCCATATCATAATCATTATCCGTAATCTATCATCGGCATTCCCTTCTAATCATAAATATAGTTTCCTTTTATATCTAAAATTTGGCCCAAAGAGCCATAAGGAATAATCACACCCCTTATTGATCATAAACTTGCACCCTTTTGATATTTTGCCATGGATATACTTGTGAAGTTAGTCTACCATGGCTTCCAAATTAGATTACTTTCTTTCATTATAAAAATAGTATTCTAAGGTATTATTATTGTTTATTTATTAATTATAATTATAAATTCTAATTATATTTTATATTAATTATTGTACCATTAACATTATATTGATTAATTTATTAATCAATTTATTAGTTATTAATAGTGTTTATATTTAAATGTGATAATAGTTAGATATATTATCGTCTTATCCATTTAAAATGTAATTATAACAGTATTGTTTTTATTATGTGTACAATTGATATCCATGAATCTTGATTACCTTACTAATATTATCAATCTTTTATTTATTATATTTTAATACTATTATCACATTATAATTATAATGTAATATCATACTGTATGATAATAACATTATTATTAGTATTATTATTTTATTTATTAATAATTATTTGACCTTTAATATTACCTTAGTAACGTATTATTATATCCATAATATATTATTATTTATTCTTTAATAATACATTATACCATTAATAATATATCAATATTTCTTTTAATATATTATAACATTAAGAAATAATATATTTACTTATATTACTCTAATTAGGGGACATGACAGTTCATGACATGGCTTAATTGCCTCTCGTGGATCTGGGTAAGTCTGGTGTTTGTGATGTTCGTTGATAGCCCAAGCTTTTGGTTCAATGGAAAACATACCAACAATTGGTATTAGAGCCTTGGATCACGTGTTCAAATCTTGAGAGGTCTCCTTCATTCATTCAATGTGGAACCCTCAGTTGGTGCTGAGGGGGAGATTGTTGACTTGGTGATAAACACCTCTTTTAGGGTCCGCAACATGGCTTAACCGCCTCTCATGGATTTGGGTAAGTCTCTAGTGTTTGTGACGTTCGTTGATAGCTCGAGCTTTTGGTGCAACGACAAACATACCAACAAACTCTACGTTATATTTAGCATGAATGAAATGTGGATCATAATAGCTTGGGTTGATGTTCTCTTCAAGAGGCTCATCTTCATCATCACCACCATCAATCTCCCTTAACCAACTACTAGTACCACCATTGTCACCACCTCTTTTAATTTCTTCAGGGCTATCAAACCCATTTTGGTCTTCATCTCAATCTTTTTGTGGGCTATCCTTGGCTGATTTGGGCTGATATCCACACATGTTGTCATCCATTTTCCAAAGAAGGTATAGAAATCATCCACAATTTGTATGATCGTGGCATTTGAGTTTCTTGCATACTCTATACATATACACCTATTTGCATTTTCCACATCTTGATGAGTTTCTTTATGTTAACTTCTGATTTTGTCTACTTTAGTGACTTGCCAATGACATATTGAGGCTGTGAAGCATGACACAAAAGCCATGGTTTGAGCAGCTTATCAACAAATTTCTTCCAACACTCCTCATCCTAACGAGGTCTGTTGAATGAAATTGCTGAATGAATCTTGTTTGAGCCCACATCGGACAATTTTAGAGACTAGGAATAAATTGGGTTTCCAAGAAAACAGAGCTGGATCGAATGAACAATTTTTATATTTCAAGATTAAGTTAAGATTAAGTTACTATTGATAAAATAAAACATAAACATGATCATGATCCACCTTTTTTTTGGCATCAGTTTCCGGCTTTCATCCTGCTATGAATCCTTGTTTTTGGAAGAGGAAAAGGAAAGGTTGTTTTTTGAGGGTTCAACAATGAGTGTGAAGAGGGAACTAGAGTTGCTTCCCTTGTTTCCCTTGCACTCTTCAAGAGAATCCAGTCCCTGATTTATAGTTTGTATATGGAAGTGTAGTTAGTTTTCTTATGATTGTTAGTTTTGTTAGTTTCCCAAATTTTGTAATAGTCATATCTAACATCTCTTCTATTCTGTAAAAATGGATAAATCACTTATATTCATGTGAATACATTCCTTTTTCATTTATTCCTTATACTCTATTTTACACATTCAGATGATGCAATTTTTTTTTACACAATTGAATTTAGAAACAATAGCAATCTACGCCTCCTTTTGTTCACTTAGAAAATTAGATTTTCATAATCACATTGTTGTTCTTAGCTAAGGTTCTTTTGTATTTTGTTTCCATGGTTGTTTATGAGATGCTATCATTATGAATGTGAAGTGTAATATCTATGAGAAAAGATTAGCTAATTATGTAGATGGAATGGCTGCAATGCCAAACCTGATTATTTAATTCTGGCATTGAAAATTATTTTTTAATTAGGTTTTCATAATCACATTGTTATTCTTAACTGGGTTCTTTCATTGAGAACTACATTTGAATTACCCTTACGGTATTAATAACGACCTCTCATGTATGTCTACTATATTTTCACAATTATATTTCTAAATTTTGGTTATGTAATTGTTCACTCTATTTCATCACTCACTTTATTTGACTGTTAATCATGTTTTATCTAATGGTCATCATATGCTTTCTACAATTCATAGTAATCTTATCTCAATTTTCATCTTTTTTTTACCTTAATTGTAAGAATGTTTTGATTTTTTTTCATGTCTAATAGATTTACTTGTACTTATTTTTATGTTCTTGTTGGTAAAGCTTCCAGGAAGACACTGAAAAACACTGAAAAGTAATTTAAACTAGCTTCTTTTTATTTATTAAATTTCTTTCTTTTTTTAAGTCTTATATATTTGTTAAGTTGCACAATTTATTTATAATACAAAAATATTCAGATCATTATGTTTCAATGTATTCCTTGATTACGTATTATTCAAGTTATGAAATGCTAACTATAATAGCTTAGATAATTTGTAGCTATCATAACTACTAGTGGCCTGATACATTGAAAAGAAGCTGAAATTGTTGAAGTTGATGAGTTTGGTGTTGCTGGAAAGAATTAAAAAAGAGACATGAGACTTGGTATGTACATATCCTCAATATTCTCTAAATTTTTTAATGACATTTTTTTCAACTATCTACCCTTCTTATAAATGAAATTGCAATTGTCATTGAGAATGATAGGTTGAGTGACTGGCTTGATAATTTATTTGCTATGGTGTTATATCATTTTCTCTTTCTAAACGGTAGAAGAAAAATAGGAAAATAGAAAACTATAAGGTCTTTAAACCTGAATGGTTTTCTTACTTGCTGAGTCTAGTAGCATCTTAATTTTAATGTCTAGAGAGATTTTAGATTTGCCTACATTAATATTTTACTGTATTGATATTTATTGCATTAATCTGATTGATTTATAGTTAAATTGACAATAATTAGATGACTGGATTACACAAGATTGTTATTGATACAAGTTCATTAACCCCATGGATAACCTTAATACACAACATATTGAATCTTGTTATATATTATCAGCTCTCTTCTTCTTGTCATATCTCTTAATTCTTCTGCCATACAGCTCTGTGATATCATTGTGAGGTAGAATCCTTCAGTAGTCCTCCACAAGATATATTTCTACTCTGAAATTTTTAGCAAATATCATGATAACAATATACCAAATGTGTCCTATGATCGGAAAATTTTCCTTCACCAGAAGGTGATAAAATTTAAACTATTTCATTTAAATGAATAGCATGAAAAGAAAGTTTGCACCACTATAATCAACACAGGAACAGCAAGATTTTTATGTGGAGAATCGATTGAGGGAAGAACCATGGTGATTGTCAACTCACACTATATGAAACAAGTGTTACAATAATTGTTTTAGAACTCACTGCCTAACGAAAATCACTCCTCTTGGAGAGGACTTGTTAAGCAAGATACAATAATATAATAACCTGCTAAGCAAGTACACTATCTCAGAGCAGGATACATTAGGATTATAATAAAAATAGAGGCATAAACTACTGTAGAAGAAGCATCTTATATATGGTGATGTTGTAGCCCATTTGTAACACAATTATCTTTTTAAATTAACTTCTGCACATTTCATCCTTATCTGATTTGATTCGTAACTTTTTTCAACAACACTTAAGTTATCCGTCCTTATTTATAGTTATCCTCAAGCACACTTCAAAAGACTAATTAGGTCGGCATCAATAATACCAAAGAAGAAACTTGTAGTATGACACAGGTCGGCCTGAAATCGATTGATCCACGAGATATAGAACATGGTAGACCATGCAAGGATGTTAACAGATCCCAAAAGAATCTAGTTATGCTGGCACACTTGATACAAGACCGATGGTATTGTCCACAAAATTTCAACAATTCCAATTAAGTTGGCTCAATTATACAACACCTTACCAGTCGGCTAACAATGCACCAGAACTGTTGTGAGTTGGGAATCAACTTTGATTCTAGAGTATAACTTTTTCAGCACAACTGTCAAAGAAAATTTCTTATTAAGTCGATAGGCTTCACTCCTTGGGAAACCTTCATCGGTTTGTTCAAATTTCCCGACGGTCTTACGCCGGAAACAAAAAAATGATGTCGTCACGCTGGGTAAACAGAACAATATGAATGATAGAACATATGTTAGATTTTCCAACGAGACAGCTGTTAACGTCTGAACATCATCCCATTTTTGTGGAGGAGCTCGCAGGAAATAAAAGTGCGGCTTTAGGTAGATATTTTTGGGAGAAATTAGGTTTTTTTTGCAGAATGCAGGTGAAGGGTTCCAATTTGTCTTATCTTTCTTCGACCCTTATAATGGCGGAAGCCAAGGCGCTCTGGAATTCTACAGAAACTAGGAGATCTGAAAGGAGGAATCTACCGGATGATTTCCTTTGATGAATTTTGCGCTCGCGTCTATCATCAATATTTTGGTTAGCATGGTTGTGTATATATATATTTGACAATGCCCGCTTCGGATTAATTACCAGTTGCGGCACAACATGGAAGATCTCCAAATTCTCAAGTCTCTTTTCTCGTTAAAATTATCAGCCAATTGATGTTTTGTTTATGAGAAAGAATTATGCTTTATATTATGAATTCTTAGATGTACAATGTCCAATAAAATTTTCTTCTGATAAGTCGTTCCAATTGATTAAATGTACTTCTTCATGGTCTTAATACAAAATTTGCCAATTATTTGCCAGTTAGCTAACTATAGGATGGCTTTAACGGGTTAAATTTGAAGGCGGGGAAGGGGGTATTCATGCAATCACTTCTATTTTAACCATTCTGTCACTGCATATATACTCTCCAGTGAAACGTAGCTTCATAGATTTTTTCGATACAGTCCAACAACTGGCTTTCATCATCTTTCTGTCCTGAACACACTATAAACAGTTATTCCAGGCCGAGGAGCTGACGTCACCAAAGGTTACCTATGTGAGGCAAGTGAGAGTGAAGCTCTTCTTTAGTGGCATACCTGAGCCCATCACTTTGATATATATATAGAACTCTTTAAACTAATATTATTAGTTTTCAAGAATACTTATGCATTCATGTCAATCCAAATATGACATTAACACTAACCAATCAAATTTAAGAATTTAAAAGATTATATGTGATTTCAAATGTTTATATCTTTTTCTAATTTTTCAATATTTTATAAATCATATTTTTCATCCATTCTATTGGTGGAGAAAATTAATTTTCTTCAAAACAAAATACAAATATTTTCTAACAACTTCCTCTTGCATTAATGAATGTATTAATTATAACTTTATCTTTTTCACATTTGTGGCAAGTTGATAAGATTTTATTTTTTGAAATCATTTTTCTTCCACCTCACACAACATGTCTAATCAATATTAATTATCACAATCTATTAAATATTTTTAATTTATTATTTTAAATATATTTATTATTAATTTTACATTGATGTTTATTTTTGACTATTTGATATAACTTGTTCCTAAAACTTCAAATTATGCTCTTATATATATATATATATATATATATATAACTAATAAGAAGAAGACTAAATTGACTCGAGGGGACATTGAGAGTAGCATCCCTAACAACAAAGAATAGGCTATTATTCCCTCTACCTTGAACCCTAATAGGAATGTTGATAAACTTTCTGGTCCTCTCACTGGAAAAGGTGATGATAAACCCAACACTAATAACTTTATAGTTAATCAACCCAGTAAGATTCAATACTCTGCCATCTTTGACCAAAGAAACACTTTGAGGGATAATGAGGGTTTTCAAGCTGTTAAAAACAAGAAACCTAGGAAAAAGAATGCTCAACGATTGGCCCTTGATCAGTTCCGTGTTACCCCTAAAACTAACCCCTGTGCCACTTTGGCTTCTCCTTCTTTGTTGATTAAAGATGGACCCCCTATTGATAGTATGACCTCCAGTAGGACTACTTCAGAAGACCAGAGCTTAATTCATGGTAGGTCTGATGATGCTACCATGAGTGATGTCACCACAGACTCGGTTAGTTGTTCTATTCTGAATGTTGTCCCCCCTTCTCATGATAACACCATCAGCCCTCCCACCTCTACCCTTAACGAATTGGATGATGATTTCCTCATTAAAGTCATACTTGCTAACAAAGGTCCTATTAATACTAAATCTCCGATTCAGGTTGGTGCTAAGTTTAAAGGGAACCTTGGACATTCTGATTGCATGATGACCCAGACCCTGGATGGATCTCATGCTATTGAGGATTTCGACTTGTTTGGTCCCCAGCCCAACTTTACCCAGCCATTTATTGGTGAGAAAGAGGATGATTCCCTCACACGATCCAATAGCTCTAAGAAAAAAGGCAAGCCCGTAGGCTCTAAAAATAAAAAGAAGAATGGGGAGATATCGGCTCCTCTTACTGGCCCTTCTTTGCATTCTTCATCATGAAGTGCATATCTTGGAATATAAGAGGCCTTGAGTCTCCTGATAGGAAATCTATCATTAAGCGATTTCTATAAGGGAATAAAAAACATAGATTTTTTTATGATGCAAGAGCTTAAAGCTGTTAACTTTCTTCTTAGCTCCTCTCTAGACTTTATCTGGAGGGATGCTATTAAAATTTTCACCAATCATCCTAAAGGGAAAGGTGGTGCTGCTTTACTCATCAATCCCTACTGGGAAAATTATATTAACTCAGCTGGCTACTCCCCTTGTAACCGAGCAACTTGGGTTGTTATTGACTTTAAAGGTTCATCCTTTGGTGTTTGTTCTATTTACGCTCCTAATGAGGTTAAGGATAGGATCACTTTATGGAATTGGTTGTATAATCTTCCTGACATTCCCTGGATCCTTTCTGGAGACTTTAACATGGTCGAGGATCAAGATGATAAGTTTGGTGGTCTTCCTTTTGCCTAGAAACATCAAGAGAAGTCACATTGGGATCGCTGTAAACATAAATTTAATTTGTTTGATCCTATGGAAGGGTGTAAAAGGGATACCTCTGGCCTTTGGTACACATGGTGTAATTTTCAACAAGGGTCTAAGAGGATTTACTCCAAGCTTGATAGATTCATCATAATGAAAAAATTATCCTTAATACTTCATTGCTTAATGACCAGGATACTTGTGTTGCTGTTAAGATGGTTAGGTTGTTTAACCTTGCTAATAATTTTTCCTCCCAAGTTGATAGGTGGAATAGAAGTGTCTCCTCGTGGAGGAAATTTTTTTGAACCCTTGGCCAAAGGAAGGCAAAAAACTATAGAAGAATGGAAAGTGTATTAAATGAACGCCTTCATCTTGCTGAAATAAATGTGCAAGCTAATCCCACTTCCATTCCTCATGCTGAACGTGTCTCGATTGCCAGAGATACGCTAAGGAAACATCAACATATTAAAACCATTGGAGCCTCTGTTAGAAGCCGTCAGCAATGGTTGAAATATGGGGATAAGGGTTCTAAATTTTTCTTTAATTACCTCAAACAAAGGCAAAGTAAGGAGAAAATTGATAGAATTGTGGTTGATAATCAGGACCTCAGTGATATTAATGACATTGTTGCTGCTTTCGAGAAGTTCTACAAAGCCTTATTCAAGTCTGAGGACAACAACAATGCCAAAAATCTCAGAAGTAGATGTCAGAAGCTTATTCCCAAGAAAATTACTGAGGATGTTGCCTCCATCCTTAAGGCTAGGATCTCAGTTTAGGAGATCTCTGATGCTATATCTGCTCTCAAAAAAGATAAAGCACCTGGGCCAGATGGTCTCCCTGCTGAATTTTACAAATCCAATATTGATTGGATTGCCAAGGACTTATTTGACCTATATTCAGAAGCCTATGATTATGGCACGCTTGTACATTCTATCAATATGGGGATTATCAAACTTATCCCTAAGGATGGAGATAAGTCCCTTATCAAGAATTGATGACCAATTAATTTTCTTAATGTTTCATATATAGTTATGGCCAAAGCCTTGGCTTCTTAGCTTGTTAATGTTCTTCCTAAGTTCATAAGTCCCACTGAGACAAGATTTATTAAGGGTCGATATATATTAGAGAACCTTGTCACCAATTGGGAGTCAATGGATTGGGCTAAGACTTCACATCAAAACTCTGCTATGTTTCTTCTAGATTTTGAGAAAGCCTATGACTGCGTTGAATGGGAATTTATCTTCTCTATTCTTCAGGCATTTGGATTCCCTGATGAATTTGTTCGGTATATTCAAGTCTTGCTTAAGGATTCATCTGCTCGAATTGAAATCAATGGTTTTCTTTCTAATCCTATACCTTTGTCCCAATCTGTTCGAAAAGGATGTCCCCTTGCTCCTGCTCTTTTTGTCATTGCTTTTGATGCCTTGTACTATATCCTTAGAGATAACACTATTTCTCCCAAAGTTAATGGGATTTCTCTCCCTGATAAGTCTAAGCTTATTAATATCCAATTTGCGGATGATACTTCTCTTTTCCTTGAACTATCTTGTAATAATATTCAGCATCTTAATCTTAAACTTGACCTGTTTGAGACCATTTCTGGAGCTCGCATTTCCAAATCCAAATCTATTATGCTTGGTTGGAAAGAGGAGCCTCTTGATTGGTTTCTCTAGTTTGGATACTCATGGGGTGGACCTAATAAGCTTGTCAGATATTTGGGGATTCCCTTTTCCATCTCCCCATCTCTCAAAGACATGTGGGTTTGGATTAAGGATAAAATTGTTAAGAAGCTCTACAAATGGGATAATAGGGTGTTGTCACTTGCTGGTAGAGTGCAGGTGTGTCAGAAAATCTTGTCATCCTATAGTATATACTACTCCTCTGTCTAGATGTTTAGTAACTACCAAGTGTTTGAGATTCAAAAAGCCATTAGGAGATTCTTATGGTCTGATGGCAAAGGTCACAGGAAGAAACATGCTGTTAAATGGAGTTCGTGTCATGTTGCCAAGAACTCTGTGGCTTAGTCCTAATCGATCTTAGGATCCAAGAAGTTTCCCTTGTTGCTAAGTGGATCTTTCAGGCTCTTGATGGTTAGGAACCTTGGAAGATTCTTCTTAGAAACAACATTCAGTCTGGTTATCCTAAGTAGCCCAAACATTGGAAAAACCTTCCTTTTACTGATCTGGTTGCTGGGTCATTCCCTGTCTCTGTCCAAGGTTCCATGGTTTTCAAGTCTATCTGGAAAGCTTGGGAGTTTGTGAGGGGTTTCATCTATAATTCCAACTTTTCCAGTAATAACTCTATTCATGGTGAGCGTTCTATATGGTGGAATCTGCATCATAATGGTAAGCCTCTTGCCATGACTCAAGGTTGTTCTGCGAAATTTTGGAACAACCTTGGCATCCAGAGCTTTATTGACATTTTGGAAAATGATAATCTTGTTAGTTGGCAGGATATTAGAATCAAGTTTGATCTTCCTATCTCCCATAAACGTACATATAATATAGTTGCCAATGCCTGCTGCACTCTTATTCTTCCCTGCAGGTGTAATGTGGACTCTCATAGATTTCTGAATTTTCGTTGGGATGATGGATCTCTCCTACATAAAATTAAAGCTAAAGATATATATAAGGTTCTCAATAAAGACAACTCTGTTATTTCTCACCTTAATACCACTTGGTATATGAATTTGAACTCTCTTGAATGGCAAAAAATTCTTGATAGATTTTGGAAATCACATATTCCCCCGAAAATCTCACATTTTAAATGGCAGCTCCTTCTCGATAGACTTCCTATTAAAAATCATGTTGGTGATGCTGAACTTTGTACTATTTGCAGGGTTCCTAAAAATTTAAGGCACATATTCTTTACTTGTCAATTTGCTAGGATTATATGGAAGTTTTTTGGAATTTCTATAGCTGATCATGTTCCTGTTTTAGATACCATTCTTGGCAACTTATTTGGTCTTAAAAAGGATGCTAATTTTTTCTGGAACATTCTATCCTCTCACATTCTTTGGTTTATTTGGAAATGTAGAAATGAGGACAAATTTCAAGATATAGGTAGATCCCTTACTTTGTTTCATTTGAAACTCATCCGTTTTAAGATTGTCTCGCAAATTTGTTGCATTATGAAGCTCGAGATGAACAAGCTAAAAAGATTCCTCCATGATGGGCTCGCTACGATATTCATTTATGAGATGAAGCATGGGATGGAATTGGCCAGCATTCTTGATAACCAGACTGCTTTTGGAAAAGCTCTTAAGGAGCTGCTCAAGGAAATACATGAGAACAAAGGCCCCTTTTCTGATGAACATGACTTCTTTGCTCACACTCTCGAGTGGAAAAAAGTCATGTGGATGGAAGGAGAGTTGGGATGGATCATGATGATGTTTTGGAATAGCTGTTCTATCTACTCTTTTTGTTATCTCGCTAGAACTACTACTTAATGTGTTAGTTGGCTATTTCTAGCTAATTGTTGGACTTTGATCTGGGTGGTTAAGGCTAGCCTCCTCCCCTCTTTTGATATTGTACCTCTTTTTTGTTCTCTCGATTATTTAATTTAAAAAAAAACTAATAAATATGTCTTTTTAACATAATTTCAATATGTTATATCTTTGTATTTGAATTTCAATTTTTTTAAAAACTTTGCTTTTTTAATAAAAGTGGTTAAATTATTACTATTATTTTACTTTTATAAAAATAAATTAAATAATATTATTTTTTAATAATATTTTATAATAGTGTTTGTAATATGTATAATTGATAAGTGTTACAAATTTTAAATTATAGTATTTTTTATTATTAATATTTTTTATTTAAACAATTTATCATTTAGTTTAAATACATTTAAAACTTAAATATATATTTTAATATTAAATTAATAATTATATTTTATATCAAAAAATATACTAAAGAAATAATCACAAAATAGAAATAATTCAATTCTAAAAGATATTTAAATTATTATTAGGTTTTTATAAACTATGTATTAAAATTAAATAGTAATATTTTATTTCTTATTTATTACATCATATTTATTCATCAACATCAAATTTATATGTATTACATCTATTTATTATTTATAAATGTACATATTAAATTATATAGATATTATTTCATAATTAAAAATTACTTAATTTAATTAAAAATTTGGAAATACAAAACATTAAATAGTAAACCTTCTCTAATTGTGTAAAATTAAACAATTAGTTTTACTTATAAAATATTTTTATATTTCAATACATTTTATTTTTTCTTATAGAAATGTGAGTTTTAATATAAAAATTAAATTCTTAGTTTTATTAATTAAAATATAATATATTTTAATTCTTTATTATAACCATCATTTTATTTTGACTATTTGTTTTATTAAGAAAAATAATTATATTTAATTCTCTCTCTCTCACACACAACTTATGTTGGTATCACTCTATCTTACTATTTTCTCTCTTCCTCTTCCTCCTCTATATTATCTATCCTTTTTCCCTCTGCATATATGTTTATGCTGTTGTTGTAAACTATTATTTATCTCTATCTATATCTTTATCCTAGTTTTTTTTTAGTGCTAATGATTAAAAATAGCGTGAGTTCCATTTGATAATCAAGATGAGAATAATACATAGTTGGGAGAGTTATTCCAACTACTTATGGTTATCTAGTAGCATGCATAGTATGCTTAAACATATAATGTGATACTCCAAATGCTTCATCACTTCTTCAAGTTCCATAATTCAAATATTGGTATGGATATCTTTCCTCATTGCACATAATTTAAGTTGTCAACTTAGAAGGTACAAATTTGTCTAAAGCATATGTATTGATCATAGTATGATATTAAGTACTCAGTGCCATATTGAGAACTTTGGCCTCTTATTCTTGGGCTTAAATGCCCAAAGATATAATAATATAGCATGAGAACTTAACAACAAAATATGAGCCATCCTATCAGATCACAAGTACATTTCTAGGACGAGAATTTAACAACAAAATACGAGAAATCCTATCAGATCACAAGTGCATTTCTAGGAAAAAATCAATACATTCATAATGTTAATTTAGATTCTCACTCATCTACACCTCTACAACCATTATGCGTTAGGCAGGAACTATGACGCATTGCGTCTCTTGTTAAAATTTGTCAAAATACTATCAAAAAAAGTTGCCACCTCCTATAATGATTTTCTTTCCATTGTGATATCATTGTAAGAGCAGGCTTGGATTTTGACAACCACCTCTACTTGTCATATGATATTTTTTTTAACGACGATTAACTTATTTTAATGACTTTCAACAAATAAATTTTTATAATATAAACATATATAATATAAAATAATATATATTTATAAAGCATATATATTATGCCTATAACATCCTAAGTTACCTATAACAATTATTGAAGTTTACTAATAAATATAGTTATTGTTTTATAGTCAATTCATGTGGTCTAACAAGATTTTAACATATACGGTTCAAAAGTGCAAACTCCAATAGTAAAAGAAATCGTGTCCTCCTTTTTGCTTTTGTTTGTAATTAACTGCAGTGACAAACTGTGCAATATCATTTGATTTCTATTTCAAATTTTACTATTCAATGATTTATAGTTTGATATTATAAATATATTTAAAATTTCAATAAGATGTTTTTGTAAATATTGGAACATTATTTTTGGAAGATCAATGTCTAGCCAAACAGTTGTATTACCCTCTATACACAACATATCATTGCATCGAACATCTCAACGCAAAGAAACTAAATAAATTTAGATACAAGTTTATTCCATTTTGTATCCTATATTGGGGTACTAGTTCATGCTTTAAATTTGATCAAATAAAAACACACATTGAATTATTGAATGTTCTCATACATTTAATTTAATTTAATTTAATACTATATTAATTTTAAATATTTAAATTAATTTAATCTTATATTTGTATGTAAATTGACGTTGAATAATTATTTTTAATAATTTAAAAATAATAAATTAAACTATTTTCATGTTTATATTTAAATTTTGTAAATATATTTTGCATCATTTAAATTTTAATATTTAATTCAAATAATTATTCATCTTTAAAGAGCAAAATCTAATTTGTGTATTTAATGAGTAACATGAAAAATTTGTGATTTTAGATAGATTTAAAGATGTAAGTTGTAAATTATGTTTTGGGTGGGTGAATTTTTTGTAGAGTTGTAGAAATTCAAATTAGATAACTACTTAATTAATATAGTGAATTTTTTATTTTGTATGATCTTTTGATAAAGTATCTTTATAAAAATAAACATTATGACATCAATTATGTTGAATGTGTAGATTTATTTGAGTAGGTCAAAGAGTGGCACAAGATGGAGAATGTAATGTTGATGGAAACACTCAATCACAATCAAATCCAAAAACAATAATTAATTTCCTATAAAGAAATTTGTCAAATCAGTGTTATGTTCAAAGAATTTTTTCAGCCTTTAGGAAGCACTTATATTTCTTTGCAATCTTTGCCTTTTGATGATTGTTTATATAGTGATAAAAAAAAAACTTAACATAATCAAGTCCAAAAGTGATGTTAAAACTTGAGATGTAATTTGTTTTTCTTGGTAAAAAATATCTCTCTAAAGAATTTAACGTGTCAAATCAAACTAAAATGCCCATCAAGAAGAAGACAAGAAATCTCAATGAAGTGTCATGTTGGATGAAGTAGAAAATGAGGAGGATAGCCAAGAAGAAATAAAAGCTCGATGAAATGGATTGAAAATGACAATAGTGCAAATGATACTAGATTGCTTTTTTTTTTTTAGAGCCTAGCACATCAACTTGAAGGTGACCAAGAGAAACACTCAAAATATCATGTTATGGTAGAGGAGTACATTATGGAGCATCACTAATATTTTGAGCCTTTATTTTCTTAGAAAAATCTCATGAATTTTGAAGAATACTATGAACAAATAACAGAAGATGGAACTTGGGAAGATCATTTTGAGATTTATATAGCCTCCATGGTGATTCTAACTAACATTCATGTACACCATTTAAAGGGCCATGTATCCCAAATCTACAATTTTGATAGCTTAGATACTCCCACACTTCATGTCTCATATCATGATGGAAATCACTGCAATAGTTTGTACTTCATCAATAATAATGTCAACGACCCATGCTTTTGAAGGAGGCGAATGAAAATAAAAACCATAATGACCAAGAGCCTATAAAGTTCATTATGGATGAAAAAGGGTGCAAAGATATTAGAAAAACTTATGAAGAATATAAATTCTTGAAAGACGGGATGGACCTCTATGAAGGAAACATCTATCAACGTGTACTCCATGGGTACCAAGGAAGAGAAAATAATAAAGCTAAAAGTTATCTTAGCAATATTTTACTATGTACATAAAATGTTATAAGAAAACTTTCCATGTCAAAACTACAATAGAAACATTTGATATACATAAAACTATCGGCATAACCCTTGCAACCTTCAAAGATGCAAGTGCTAGTATATTATCAGTTGTAACACCAGAGCCACATATCTAGAACATTTAATGCAACAAGATGCTGACCTAAACACAAACTCCCAGTCATAGAAAAATGCATCTTCAAAGCCTTAGATAGATTTCCTTGATTAAACAAGTATGCATTTCGTCATAAATATAAACCACTTACTTCCGTGAAGATGAGACCATTAACAAATGGAGTTGCATCCTCTAACAAAAGATTAAAGCATATGTAACAGAGTGTTATCATATACTTACCAAACATCCATACTAATATTTTGCTATGGATATAATTGATGAACATTTAGACCATCTTCAGTCATGTTGATTATATACCAACCTATCTCTTCAAGGGTCCCAACCTCTCCAATTACACTAATGACATTAATGAAAGTATGTATTGAGTTGACATTAATGACCACACATTACAATACATATTGTCAAAAGCTCCAATATGACATATCAAAATTGAAGCTCGACATTTTATGCAAGAGAGCGGCATGGTTAAATATTAATTGACATTCACATAATTTAAAGACTTGTGCAAGGGGAAGTATTAGAATACTTGAACCAACACATCATTAACACTATTCTAATGGAACTTTTAATATTTTCATGCTAGAATGCAACCATCTTATAACTATTGGTGGTGCATAACAATTAATCTGTGGATATTTAACATTAAAAGTTACATTAGAATAGTTACATATAATTGAGCATCCCATACAGTTGTATGAGAAGATATTCAGGCTAGGTTTTTTCTATGTTCAAGTTGCATTATGAATGAGATTAATCTGTTCTCAGCATTTCATGTGTACATCCAATCTCAAATGTGATTATGGTACATTTTATATTAGTTGGATGATATATTACAAAACATTTTTTCTATATTAAATGACATGATATGCATGATTCCAAGAAAATTATGTAGAATCTGAACAAATCCAAGGGGGTGGGTAGGGCTTTCCCTTCATTCTCAGGTCGAGACATTCAATGTTTTACATTGTGGGGTTTGATAGTCATGTCTAAATTTCCTACTATAGTTTCTACAAGCTAGATGATGCTTAAAATTTATATTCTATGTGAAGTAACTTGATGAACATGATTTCAAGAAATTTGGTCTGAATGGTATTATATCATTTTATATCATTTTTTCTCTCTAAAAGGTGGAAGAAAAATAGGAAAATAGAAAACGATAATGTCTTTAAACCTAAATAGCTTTCTTACTCTCTCAGTCTAGTAGCATCCTAATTTTAATTTCTAGATAGATTTTAGATTTGCCTACATTTATATTTTACTATATTGATATTTGTTGTATTACAGTTACTGATTTATAACTAAATTGACAATGATTGAAAGTCAGGTTTACACAAGATTGTTATTGATGCAAGTTCATGACCCCCGTGGATGACCTTATTGCACAAAATATTGAATCTTGTTATATATTGTCAGCTCTCTTGGAGAATTTATCCAACATGGGTTAGAACCTAGCATACTATGAGCAACTGCAAAGACTCAATAAACATACACAAAAACCCTTCTAATCTTCCATGAAAGTCAACTAAAACATAGAAAGAAACATAAAGTAAAACTCCCTCTTTAATTGTAGTTCCCATGTCCTTCTTTCTTCTCCATTTGATGTAGTTCCAATTGCCTATAGTGCCTGAAAGAAAATGACTATGCTATGATGATGCTATTGAGAGTACTAGAATTGTGGTTTTGAACCTAATAGATTATAAGAGATAAAGATATTGAAGACCGAAAAAGGGAGCAAAAAGGATCAATTTATAGCCAACGTGTAAGAGGAGAGAATTGAATGAGAGGGTGGACACTTGTCATTTGAAATCCACAACTTGCCATGATATTCCTTAGAATATCTATGACAATCATGAAACAATAGGGTAAATATGAAATTCTATGACACACGAAGTCAACATGGCTAAAAGTGGAGGAGAATCTATGACATGCATATGCCACCTCCAAGCCACTTGTAGGATTCTATGGCACATGAGAGTCAACATGGCTAAAAGTGGAGGAGAATCTATGACATGCACATGACACCTCAAAGCTACTTATAACCAATAATTGATGACAATGGAGGCTTATTATATACATGTGTAAGGAATAAAATATATCAAATATGACATATTTTAGCCAAGTGTGTATAGGATCTATGATGCATCATGTCCATGTGTCCAGGCTAGGTGGAATATTTGAATTAAAAATTTCTATATCCACGCAAATGAAAATTAGAGGTGGAAAATAGAACTTAGAAAATTGAGAATTCCCATAGTTTGCGAAGGTGAATCAATTGATTAATAAAATATCAATTAATTGAGAATGTTTGGTTAACAAGAATAATTAGTGAATGCAAGATGAAAATGATCGAACCAATATAGGATACGATTATGGGTTATCTAATCCTATAGGATAAATTAATAAATGATTGGCTAGTTTGATTAGAAAAATGTGATAATACCCTTTGATGAAATGCAACGATTATGCAGATTGACTAAGATGATGATGGGTAGACCAAAGCCATGATCAAATTGATTGATTGATTAGGATTGACAACATGCCAAGGACACATGACATGGATTAAGAACATGTGGCATTTAATGGACCTTGTAAGTGTCACATGATTGAAATTGATTGATAAGGTTGATCATAATAATAATGACGAGCATTGTGAATGTTATTAAATTGATTGAATAATGCCACGATCTGACACTAAGGGACTTGAAAATGTCAATGATAGGATGATAAGAATGAAATTTTGACCTAGCATCAATGGACATGACAGTACTAAGGTTAGATTTGATGAGTTTGATAAGATATGATAGGTTTCCAAGACACTATGAGACACAAAAATGCCTAGGGTTTGACAAATGATGATTGATTTGAGATATCTGACATGTTTTAGGTTAATTAGGGTTGGTTTGGGATGATTTTAGGTTGATTTGGGATGATTCTA
Source organism: Cupressus sempervirens (assembly GCA_028749045.1). Lineage (NCBI taxonomy): Eukaryota > Viridiplantae > Streptophyta > Pinopsida > Cupressales > Cupressaceae > Cupressus > Cupressus sempervirens. The sequence continues at coordinate 591,170,834 of CM053790.1, forward strand.
AGTTGCTTTGGGATGATTCTGGGTTGATTGGATGTGATTCCAATGATGTTGAAATGGTTTTGGGTTGATTCTAGAAAGTTTAGATAAAATGGGAATCAATTTCGAAGCGATCTGTAATTGGTTTGAAAGGGGATACAAATGATGAAAGATATTGTTGAAATACACTTGAATGATAATCAAGTTGGCCAAAAGATTAGAATTAGTGAAATGAGAAAATGGGACGAGTTAGCATAAAAAGTGGTGAAACCTTAGATGCAAACCATTTTTGAGCTTCTACATTTTGCCCCTCTTTGATACAATGCGATTTAGAGCATTGTGTCAAAGAATAATAGATGAGAAAGCCATAACAACTTGCACTGGTAGGGATGATATATATGGGTGCACCCTCAATAAATTAACCAAATAATAAAAATGATAGGTCAATTTTTTGACAATGAAGAGATGAATCCAACACAATTGGTAGATAAAAAATTGGAGCTCAAACACAAAAGTTATGGGGTCTAGAGTGCAAAATGAGGGTCAATGGAGGCCCCAAAAGTAGTTTCATGGGTGCTCCCTCAAGAAATTGACTGAAAAATGAAAATGATAGATCAATTTGTTGAAAATGAGAAGACGAATCCAATGCAACTAATGGGTTGCAAGTCAGAGCTCAAATGCAAAAGTTATGGAGTATGGAGTGCAAAATAGGGGTCAATCGAGGCCTCAGGAGCAGTTCCAGGCATCCAACTGCCCCAAGTGCACCCAAAATGCACCCAAGTGTGTAGAGGGCACACTTGGTCATGCCAAGTGCACTCTAAGATGATTGAGTGCACCTTGTATGCACTTAGGAAGCCCAACTATGCTCTGACAATGTAGACTACACCTAGAAGGCTCTAGGGGCCAAAATCAGCTTGACTGGACTCAGAATGGCCTAAAACTTAATGTGCATGCCCAAAACCATAGAAAGAGGTCAAAAAAAAGGTCAACCTAGTAAAAAAAAGTTAAATTTGGTCAAACTTAGTCAAATATAGGTCAAACTTGGTCAAACCTAGGCCAGACTTGGTGGAAAGCCACAAAAGGTTGATAGTTAGTGAATGATTATGTGGGGATGTTGGAATGCAGGATGAAGATGCTTTTGGTGTATTAGAGTATGAGACCATGGTGGTTGAGAATGAGATGGACATGAGAAGATGAAATAGATGAGACGAGGACCAATTAGTTATGAGGTGATAAGATAATATAAGATAAGTTTATTAATGTCCAACAAGAGACCAATGAGGTTCTAAGGGACTGGAAATGGTACAAAGGGCAAGTGCTAGTAGGGATAGCACCAAACGGTGTCTGCAGAAAGAATGGTGTGAGGACTTTTGCTTTCATAAAGTGCACTATATGTCAATGGAGCTTTATTTTGATATGGCAAATGGGATGCAACACACATTATGTTAGTACCTACCCCTAGTTAACTTTTCCAATTTTATTGCCGGACTCTTTTAGGCCAGTTTATGTTTGTGCTTGATGATTAGTAGTAGTGCTTTCTAGATTATTGGATATTGTTTTCATACTCAGTTGATTTTATGATGAGACTATTTTGGTACTAGTTACTTCATGTATGCATGATTATACTTTGATGGTGATTATTTATAGTGATTTCAATTATTTGATGATGTTAGTTAGATGGATTATTTGTATGTGTTTTATATGAATACTTACTCCATATTGCATGTGTGTGGTGTGCGTGCATGTTTTCTTTATGTGTGACATTTCTGACATGGTTAAGGAAGAGAGTCATAGTCACTTGCTAGTCGGGATCTACATAATTAATTTATTAAAATTTTAATTAAAAATTAATTTAGTTTAAATGTTAATTTTAATAAGTTTTCATTAATATATTTATTTATTTATTAATATATGATAAATAATTTAAAAAGGGTTATTATTGAAATACAATTATAAACAATTAATTTAATTAATTTAGTTATTAATTAATTAATTGTTGATAGAACATTATAAATTGATAATGGGAATTTCTATTTAAAATTTAATAATATTAAATAATTGCCAATTAATTATTTAATAATTATTACACAAAATTTAAGATCTTTTTAGAGATAACGTTGTTTTGCGAGTTATGGTAACGATGTATTCACACTTAAATGTGTTAATCGGTTAAACTTATGGGGAAATATAGTAAAATTTATCAGACCAAATAAACCTAATTGTAAACTCAGACTTTGTGTCTTCAAAATTAAATAAAATTATGAATTACACTATTTGTTAAGTGCTTTCTTGTATGTCAGGTTTGGGGATGGACTAGAGTGTTGACCAATCAGGTTGTGTTACTAGAGGCTCAAGAGTTTTGTGTTTGTGATGTCATGATGATGATTTGATCTCAATCTTTTATATTCAACCATGGTAATGTGTTTGGTATGCTCTATGATGAGTTTGGATTTATTGTTCGCTATTACTTTCTAGTGTTCTTGTGTGAAATTGAGTGAATGGTGTGACCTATTTGACTTAACCTTTGAGTCTTCGATCAATTATTTTTTGGGATGCTTTCCAGCTGCTTATAAAGGACTAAGGTGTTATTGTGAATTATCTTTTGATGCTTTCTAGTCACTTGTATAGGACTGAGGAGAAAATTGTGATTCTTTAAATTGTATTTTTATGAGCCTAGGGTAGGTACTCTATATGTTAAGTTGGGAAGTGGCTTGCAATGGAGGCTGAGGCCCTAAAGATTCTGATGGGTAACCCATTGAAAGTAGTTAAGAAGTGAAAACACTACACTAAATGAGAGTAAAATGACTAATAAGAGTCTTTGTCTTTCCTCACCTATGCCTCAAGTTCTAGTACAGATTAGGATGGGAGTAGAGAGGACACTTTGTTGCAACCATGCATTGTTAGTATGTCTTATCAATATGAAAGGATACTAGTGCCACATAGAGTCACTATAGGGGCAGAGGATTAAAAGACTAGCTGAGTAACCCTAGAGTTGGTTTGTGTGATGACACTTGCCCACTAGCAGTATAGATTTCCTACATGTCTTTCTTTGCCTTTGGGTTTAGATGTCGATTTATCTTGGAACCTTTGAGTTAGATTACTTTTAGGGGTTTCCTTGACATAGATATTACTTTTGATTTTTGGGATTGATATCCTATTTGGGACTTGAGACTATCTCTTTAGGACAGTGGGAGTAAACCTTTTTGGGTTACCATAAGGTTGGGTGGTAATGCTTTTTACTTTTACCATTGAGATCCGTCTATAGATGTCATGGCTAGAATTCCTTGTTTTGCATTTCCTTTCATTCTATCTTTGTGTTTTATGATGGATGGTTATATCTATATGATGGATGATTTTACTTATTGTATGTACTTTGTTTCATGGATGTGAAAGGGATGATGTAATCTATTTTTATAAATGTATATTCTTTCAGCCTTTCATACCCTGTGACATGTACAGTGGATGATTGTGCATTCTGAATTTATTGCCGAGTGGCATTCAAAATAGATTTATATTATTTAAATGGATTGGACTTGTAGTTATTCTTTCATGTGGTTGTGTTATTTATTTGACTTAGTATTAATTAAAATTAAATGTGACTCAACATATTGGGATCCTTAAGGAATGTAATCTGTTATGTTTGCTTATCTATGATTGTATGCATTGCTTTCACTACTTTATGATTGTTGTACATGTTATTTTTTTAAAAAAAATGTTTGGAAAACTTAGTAAAACTTTAGGTTAGTTCTTTTGGATCCCTTAGCGGGGCGTTACATTATGGCCATAAAAGGCTAGAGTGTAAAAGCAAGCCTTTTGCATAAACAAGAATGATGTAGACAAAAAATTACCATGTCCTTCCTAAGGCATATATACATGCCCTAGACTCTCAAAGGTGCATTAAACAGATAGAAAACAAAAGATGACCATGAACCATCTTGACCACTCTCATAGACTAGTTTCTATCATCGAGTGGCATAGGAACATGATTGAAGAACAACAAAGCAAAAATAAATCACTTACTAAACAACGTGAGCCAACAACTATTCTTGTCCATTATTACTTTTTTTTTAGTGTTTTAGGTCTTCATAGAGTGCTTGACAGATTGATGATGAGATAGGTCAGATTGTTGGTTCACATTGCTCAGATAGTGTGATTTTCATTCAAGTGCAACCCTTTGAGTTGTAGTCTGTGAAAGTGAAAGTGTTTAAGAAAAAGGGGTGATTATCCATAGTGAGTATTTACAATGTATTACAAATTGGCAACATGTTTTGTGGTTTTTAGGGTTTTTGAGGATATTTGATATTTTTGTGTTACTCATTTCTTCTCCAGTGACACTCCTCTCATAGCACTCAACTTTATCATAGGGCCTTTGGTAGTTGCATTGATCATTCGTTGTTGGACTTTTTCCCAGTGAGGATGGATACCTAATCTTTTTCTCTTGCTTTCTTATTCTTGTTCTTTTGTGGTCACTATTTGGTGCTCTGTTTGTCTGCTATTTTCTTGATGTAAGCTTCCAATCTTATAGACCTCATTGTGGTTTTTTGTTGGACATTAATAATATTATCTTATCATATCTTCAAGACATTTTATGATTTTTAGGGTTTATCTCAGGACATTTTATGATGTTTAGTGGTTTTTTCAGAACATTTTATGATTTTTATCAAGTTGTTTAGGAGATTTTATGATTTTTAGTAATTTTTCAGGACATTGTATGATATTTATGGGTTTGTTTAGGACATTTTATGATTTTTAAGCCCTCTTTTAGAATCATATCTAAAGTTGTTGGATTTTTTTCAGGATCGTAAGGATTCACACAGTATAGCTCCAATCTGACTATGCGATAAGTCCAATGGATAAGATGTGCTTAGGGACATGCCCCCAATTCAAATCCAAGCTCATGTATTGTGTAGATAATATGCCCCCAAACAAGACAAAAAATATGTACAAAGGATAAAGATAGAGTATGTACAGACTAGTGACGCTTGGGTAAGATAACAATGGATAGTAACTAATTCATGGGCCATGATCAAGGACTAGATATGTCTTGAAATATGAAGGATGTGATTAGGGAATGACAAAAAGGGTAAAAACCATATGGAATCCCAATAGATGGAGGAGCTAAAATTGATTACACATGGTGCCTGTTTGCTAGGATTTCACCATGGTACTTACCTAAAGTGCTTTTTTTCTAGGCTTCCACTTTTGGATGAAATTTTTCCTCTTGACTCAAATTTTCATGCCAAGACGTCTTTTTTCTAGATTTTCATCAAGTCATCAATTTTTTCAGGACTTCTTTTCCCATTTTTTTGTTTTTTTTTTAGGACTTTTTGCCCATTTTTTTTCTATTTTTTCAGGACTTATAGATGGAATTATGAATTTTGTTGACAAATGCTAGATATGAATCTATTGTCAATGTTGCTATCTGATAACCTCTAAACCCATAAGTGACTATAACCATGTAGGATTTGTTCCCAATTTTTAGCTAAAATCAAACCACTGGAATGGCCTCGAGATATAGCATCGTTTACCATGTGCAAGAAAATGTCTACCTCTTGTGAATCAAGGCATCTGAGGATAATTGGGTCAATGAATTATTCGTAGAGGATGTCATTGATGATGACATATTCAAAGGTGTGTTGGATAGAGTTTTTATTTTGGGTGTTGGATAGGTTAGGTAGTAGGATTCGATTATAAGTAGCTGGATACAATGAAGAACTAGGAGGGTGAGACCAATGACTCCCCACATGAAGGTTGATGGAGAGATCTCAAAAATATTTCATGGCATATTGAACACTGGAACACTTATATTCATGGCATCAATTTGTTCCTCTTGTATCCTTACAAACTTCTTAGCTTTTGATTTTTCATGGTCTAATGGTGCGTTTTAGTTTTCACCAAGAGATCTCTTCTTATCATTTTTTTATTTGTTTTTATTTTTGCAACTGGAAGATGGTGTTGACTCCTCAAAATATGCCAATGTGTTCACTTCAAGAGAAATTTCTTCTTTACAATTGCCAATCATAATACTTTCATATATTTCAAAGTTTGAACATATACAAGGGTCATCATTGTCGAATCAATAAAAATCGGTGGTCCACACTGGTCTCAATCCAATACTTCAGGATAACTTGAGGGGATGTCATCATGAATGTTTAATGGGATTTGGTTAAAGGTATATATATGGGTATTAGATTTAGTGGTATCATTGGGGTCATGTTTAAAGGTTGGAGGACTTGGATCCCGTAATGTATTGATCCAAGGTGCATGATTGGTTTCAGCAATGGGTGGAGTTATAGTAAGATATTTATTCTCCATGGGTAGGCTATTAGGGTCAAAAAAGATATGGTAAGTGCATAAGGAATATCAATATTATCAGTTTTAGGTTGGGTATCCTCAGATGCCTTTTCATTATTCAAAACATTCATAGTCTTACACAAGGGTACCTTAGTACTAGTAGGACCTATTCGTAATGGTTTGAATCTAAGCCCCAAACTAGGAGGTCATCCTTTTGCAGTAATAGGTGCAATCATTCCTTGTTTTTGAGATCCAAGACAACTACACCCATCATATCCTTGTTTCTCCATGATAGCAAAACCAGATCCGTACTTGCTAGGAGATTTAAAAGTGGGTTCTTATTCTGCTTTTTCTTTCTCAATACAGACAGATGTATTTGTTGAGCTGTCATTTTGCACAATACTTAATGACATGAATCCTTTTGAACTCGTCTCTTGAAAATATATTTTGGGTTTAACTCCAAGGTTTTGAATGATCTTGCGACCTACTAAAATTTTCTCAATTGAAGATGAATGTATTTGTCCACAAGGAGGCCTTTATTGGTATGAACCAATTTAGACAAGATGTTTGATTTGTTGTTTTCAAAATAACCACAAAAGAGATATTTTTGGTATTTTCTATTTTATGATGAAATGCAATGTCAATGCAACTATATGAATTCCTAATTTAACCGAGTGTTAGAAAATTAAATAAGGTAACTGAGATTAAAGTAAATGACCTAAAATGGAAATTCCTAATGGACATAAACCATGATAACAACATGTCTGCAAGTTAAATTGTCAGAAAGATCTGGTAGGAAACCAATGAAAATAGAGCAGCACTTCCTCAAATTCACTAATGCAACCGTTGATAGGAACTTAATAAAACTAAAAGATGTTTCACTTCTCATTGAATCACAAGGCCACAAAAAGTGTGCTCATGTGAGACAAGAAGCTATGTAGGAACAATAGGGTGATCTCTTCTCCAACTTGGTATGTTAATGAAATTTGTCAACACGTGACAAACACCAGAACTAAAAGATTGCACAATCAAATCAACACAACAAAACTATTAACTCTATTATTATTCATGAACAATAATTCACAAAATTAAGACACTCCAACAAGAATGACTACACTCTAAATGAAAGCACCAATAACATATATTATTGCATCAAAATAACGGCCTAGAATACATATTACATTCTTGAATTTATAACAAATAATCTTGTCAATTTGCGTGGAGAGTGAGCGATCTCTTCTTGAAAATATATGCTTAAAACTAATAAAAAAAATCTAATTATACACAAATTGACTCTCTAAATGGTGCTAAGTAGGTCTCCACCCTTGTTTATATCAATTAATGGGTGCATGAGCCTTTACATGACTTACAACAAAGAAAGAAGTAGTAGACAAGAAGAAGGAAGCTACAAGAGGATCTAAGAGTCACTAGAAGCTCTAAAAATGGAAGCTTGACCTTCTCTGGGTGTTTCTAGGAGTTGAATTATTGTCAGAATGTGTTTTTGGTGCATGGAAAGCTTTAAATTAGGAACTAGTAGTTAATTGTTAGTGCACTATTACTTCTTCAAAAAATTTAGCACACCTCTATGAATAGCACACCTGTGCACCTTGTAGACATTGTGCACGCTGCACACCTGTGCACCTTGTACACATTGTGCATGTTGCACACCTGTGCACCTTGTACACATTGTGCACGTTGCACACCTTGGTGACAGGTTCCAAAAATCTAAAATTTTCCCGTGTAAAAACTAAATTTCTAGCTTCTAGGTTTTGTACCCTTTTATACCATAGCGATGCCTGGATGTTTTCTCTTGAATTTCTCTATAATCTCTGCTACTTGGGAAGCCTCCAACAAATCCAATGCTTTATACTTATCTTTAACTGTCTACTAGTAGTTACTGACCTTGATATGGGTATCCCTAAAATCCTCTAGTTTAGTGTCTAGTTCCAACAATACCTCTTTAGTCTTAAATGCTTGATTGATATCTTCATCAGATGAAACATCCTTGAAATTTATTTAAAATTTTTGGACAACTAATTGCACTAAATTGAGCTTTATCTTTGAATCATCTTCAAAAATCTCAAGGGTTGTAGCGTTGTAGTACTTCTCCATTTCCAAAATCTACTTCTCCATTGAATCTAGTCCCTTAACATTTGAATATCTTCATGAAGTCCTTCCATGACCTTATTCTCAAAAGCTATCTTCTCAATTTAATCTTCAAGCTTACCAAGATCTTCCACTGCATACACTTCTATAAGTGTACAATACCTTTGACCCTTTATTATTATCAAAATTTGTATGTTTTTTTCCTAGGTATGTACCTCATCCATTAACCCAAAATCTTGGTTCACTGTGAATAGGTCAGTTTATCCACACTTGACTGAATGTAATGCAATAGGTTCAAATTACCCATATTATATTTATGCCCTTTTGTTCAAAATTGTTACAGCATTGCTAACATGCTCCCAAAAATGGATCCATTTGAATTGTCCTCTTTTCCTTCCTCTCTAATGCCACATCAAGAGTTATTTCTAGATGATCTAGGTCTAGTGGGCCCACTATTCCGTGTAGATAGTTGCTCATAACCTCATTTTATTTCCTTAGCATTAGCAGCTCTGACTCATTTCTGTCCATATGCTTGAATAGTTCTTTTACACTTGTAGTGATCAAAACTTTGGCAGTATCTACTATGAGCTTCCCTAACAAGACCTTGATTTGGTAATCTCTAGGAGTTAGATCTTCCATATCAACATGTGGAGGAAGGATGGCTATGTGTGCAAGCAAGTCCTGATCTTGGTTCTTCATGATGAATGCCAATGGTCATGCATCACCCATAGGTGGCTTAAACTTCTTGATGGCTCTTACTAGCTCCTTCATTCCATCCTCAACAGTTACATTTAGCTACTTCTTTTGTTGAACCATGACCTCCCTCTTTAGCCAAGTGGGTGCAGTGCCCATTGAAGACATATATTTGACTAAAGAGGGGGTTTGCACTTTAGGTCCCTTTCCCTTATTAGTCCTCTTTGGAGTCCTTTCTCATTGGGTGAGATTTACCAATTTGAGTCTCTATTTCTGCTTGGGCTAAGGTCTTAGCCTTGGTATTATGAGGAGCTTGTTGAGGTTCCTCATGTATTTTCCCCTCCTCTGATACTTCATTAGCTTGCATTTTTTGGGGCTCTTCATCTTCCTCTGGTGCTTGTTCTTCTACTTTAGTAGACAAGGGAAGTGGTGTCACAGATCCTTTGTCCATAAATGATAGATCATCATATGGTAGTGGAGGTAGGCCCAAAGGTCCTTGAGGTAGAAGTGGTAATTGGTTCCAGTCCTCTCCTAGGGATTGACTCGTTGGAGTATCCTGTATCTTTTCCCCTAAAATCTCAGTGCCTATTGGCATGAAATCAAAATTGGATAGATCAAAGACATTAGTTTGATGACCCTCCATATCTGTGATCCACTATTGTTGCTCATCCTCAAAAGTTGTAACCTAAATAAGTTCTTTTGGCACTGATGGTGGCGTTAGAGTGGAACTACTTCTTCTTTCCTCTTCCAAGGGCTTAGTTGATTGAGTCCTATGAATTAAAGGAGCATTATCAAGTTGTTCATCGTCTTCTTCTTCAGCTTTAGGAATGGATTCAGGCACCTATGGAGGAGTATCCTTTTTCTTCAATTTTCCTCTATGTGACCTTGCCACAGTGGACTCAATCCTAGCCTTCTTAGATGCTGAGGGGGAGGCTTCTTCCTATTGACCTACTGGTGGTACCCTCTATTCTTCCTCTTGTTTTGGCTCCTACTCCTATTCTAATGGAGGCACTTTCTTAGTCTCTTGGACTTGCATTGCCTACTCATCTTGAGGTTGTGCTCAATTAGGACCTTGCTGGATTTGTTGAGATGGTTGGGCCTGATCTTTTTGTTTAGTACTCTTTGTCATCCTCTTTCTTTTTCTCTTCCCTTTATCTGCCCTAAATTACTCAACCTCCCTCTCATTTTGATATACTATTTTTGACCTCACTAGGGATTGAGCATGGAAGGTAGGTACTATGACTTTTACACCTTTACCCCTAGTTGGGCATGTTGTGGCTTGAAAAGGAATAGCCTGGGGAATTGGATCACGTTCAAATGGTTTCTTGATCCATTCCCTTATCAATTGGACAATATGTTTGGCTCTATTGTTAATGTCTACATTCTCATCCCTACCAATCTCTGCATTCACTATCAGCTTTTCGTATATCTTATCCCTCTTCTATAGTGGATCTAAGCCATCTTTTGTGTAATTCTCAACAACCTTCAATGGGATCTTCATCTTAAGTGCCTTTTCTACTAAATATAGATTCATCCTACAATAGTCTTTAATTTGGACATCATAGTAGTCTATGAAATTCATCCGATGATCCTCTAGTGCATCTTCATGCACGAACTGCTTCCCTGCTAGATGTTACACCCTTCTAATATTATGAAAGTATGAGCAAGGGGAGTTGTACTCTTCCAAGGGAAACTGATCCCATCTTGAATCAAAGATCGTTATATCCTTCTTGTTCTTGACCTCGAAGGCACCTATGGTGATTGGCCATACCCATGTCTTCGTGTGTTGTTCCCTCACTCTATCATATGCAGATGTGAGTTACCTGGCAATCTGCAACAAAATGAGCCTATTTGAAGGATGTCTTGGGAGCTTAATTGGATTCACCTATGTGCCTACTACCCTAAGGTATGCGAGTGTTTTGAATAAGATGTAGTAGGCATCAATCTTTATGTTTCTGGATGTTGCCTCTAGTGACATCTATTTAGCATAATCACCCTCTATGAACTAGATGATTGCAAATATAAAACTATCATTCACTATATTTTACTCCTTGCTCTAATCTAAAGCTTGTTCTTCACTAGCTGAGGGTATACCACATAAGGCCATGCATTTGCATCTTGCATGCTACCCCTTTTGTAAAGTCATGGGTAGTTAGTTGTCCTAGCGGCCAGTAAGTACACCATGTATGATGTCATGTAAAATCTTGGATTGTCTTTTACGTCTACTAGTTGCTCATGTAGATTATCACTAAGGATGGTAGCCCAATCCATTGACATCTTGGTCATCTTCATGGTATCTATGAAGCACACCATCCAAAATTTAAGGTGTCCCATTACAGGGATTCCCATGGCTTTGCTCAAAAGCACTGTGGAAAATCCAATTTCATCCTTCATATAATCCTAAGTCATGTCTACCTTTTTGACTCTATGGCACACTGGTGTTCTATCTATTAGGAAGATTGAATTATTTCTTTGGCTTCCTTTTCGTTCTCCCTATATCATCTTTATGCCTAGTCATAGGTCATTTTTACACATTGATTGTCCCTTGGGAGATGAAATGCCTTCTTAATATTCCTTGATCTGAGATCCAGAACTATCTCCCCTCTGACAGACTTGACGGCCTTTTCTTCAAGCACATAATGTTCTACCAAGGTCATTATCAACTCAGAGGATTGTATAGAAGTTGGATGTGATGTTGCATTTACCAACCCCAACCTAATCATAGTTGATCCATCATAGATCTTTCTTTAGGCTTGTTTCATATGGTGAGGAATGCATTCCAGTAAATATGTCCAAGCTTAGTGTCTCTGATTTTCACATGTCTATCTTGGAAGCGGGATTTCTTTGGCGTTCCTTGGTATTTGAAGATAATAGGCTTAAGAGTAATCTTTTTTTCCATTGAGGATGAAGATGATGCCATTAAATCTACACAAAAGAATAGAAATTAGTTTGGAGAGCAGAAATATCATCCAAAATAAACCCTAATTGTCAAAAAACCTAACCCAAATCACCAAAATAGTGGAAAACTAGCTCAATCCCCCTAGTAGCCCTGGAATACAAAATAACACACCTTTCACAACTTGACATGTGCGCTTAATGACCCCCGATTGGTTAATTTATATGCCAATGCACATGTATGCACCATGATGGGGTGCACACATGTACATGTGTGCTATTGCACATCTGTATGTGGTAGTAAAAAAGAGGGGGGGACTAAGTCTTTAGTGCTCTATTTAAAGGGTGTGCATATGCACACCTTAGTAGAATGCACATGTGCACAACCTTATTCTCTAAGTAGTTTTCAAAAGGTGTGCATGTGGACACCTTGGGGAGGTGCGCACATGCACAACTTTCCTTAGATGTTTTTTAACTATCTTAGGTTATAAAAGAAAAGGTGCGCATGTGTGAACCCTAATTCTCTAAGTGGTTTTGAAAAGGTGTGCATGTGTGCACCTTTCCTTAGATGTTTTTTAGTTGTCTTAATTTACAAAAGAAAAGGTGCACACCTTGAATATGTGCACATGTGCATACCTTGAATAGTCCTTATGCCTTAGGTTTTTAGGTGTTGGTTTTAGGGTTTTTGTGTTGTGTGCAAACAAAGATGCATACCTTGGATAGTTGTGCAGGTATGCACCTTTGGTGTTGTTTAACTAGTGTTTTCTTGCAAGTTTACTGCACCTTGACAGGTGCAAAGGTGTGGTCACTGAAGATGTGTGGAGAACAATGAGGAGAGGGGAGGGGGTCCTAGGCTTATATAGGCTTGAGCTCAAAGTGCACACCCTTTGGAGGTACACACGTGTCCAGGTGTACATGTATGCATCTCCAAAGGGAATGGGTGTGCACTTGAACATTTAATGCACCATAGATAGGTGCGTATGTGTGCTACTACACATCCATGCACATTGACACTTAAAATCCTCATTTTTTCTCCATTTCTAACAACTGATTCCTCTCAATTAGAGACAAAAGTTGGACCTATATTCTAGGTGGAGTTCCAAAAAGACCCAGGTCTCGGACTAGGGGTCTGGGAGACAAAAATTTATGAGGGGTCCCCATTTCTAGGAGAAATGGGATGTGTGTTGTGAAACCACAACACTATTCTCATAGACATGTTCTTCAGGTAGGCCACCTCCACTAATGAAATTGACAGAAGTGGCATTTTGTGTACTAATCTTAGAATGTTGAGCTTGCAATAGTTGTGATTTACCATAAGATTGTGGATAAAAAGGTTACTCCCTAATGTGAAATACTTGAGACATAAAGTATTCTCCACACCCATTGTCTTCAATCTTCATCTTTTCCTTGGCCTTACTAAGGAGTATATCAGGGTCCACATATTTAGAGGAATCTGTGAGTTTTTCTTCATTTTTTGTTGGGACTTGGTATGCAATAACATCTCTTAGATTAGCACAAAAATGGAAAGGATCTAGATCACTAGGGATACTAACCTCCATATTGTCATATGAAAACTTCAGATATTGATGGTATGTATAAGGCACCACTTTAATTGCATGAATCCAAGGACATCCTAGTATCATGTTGCAATTTTTTTTTATATCTAGGACCTAGAATAATGTATTCTCAATAGCCAAACCAACTATTATGGGTAATAATAGTTGGTTTGGCTACTAGGAACTAGAATAATGCATTCTTAGTAACCAAACTACCTGTGGCTAGATTTAGTTCTTGAAGCTGTGGGAGATGCCATTGGTGACTTCCAAATGGTGGACTCCAAATCTTCTGATATCTTGCATTCTACTTATGCTTGCATCCTTGTGGTGGTGGATACATCACAGGACTACCCGACAAGATCAAAATTGAGGTCCCTAATGGTTCCTAGATTTAGACTCTAAACTATGAAGGAATTCCTTTCCATTGTAGGGTCTTCTCCGGGACTGGTCATGTTGTTGCGCGCTACCTATCGAAGTTAGGAAACTAAAGAAAAGACCCTCTTGGTGGTCTAGGGCTTTGGTTCAACATTACTCAGTCCTTAAAGATGTTGCTCCTAAGGATGTCCCCTAGTCTATGGGTGTTGAGGGTGATAGTTGCCCTACTTTGGCTGGTCCAGATCTTGATTCCTTGGAGGATATCGTGGCAACAGGCTCCCCTTCCTCTGCAGTTTGGGTTCCATTGGTCAACAGTTTGGATGAGATCTTAACTGCTTCTCTAGTTAGGTCAGTTGACAAGGCTTTCGTTTGGGAGAAGGAGGATTCTTAGGTGGAGGAAGGTTGGACAAAGGTTAAAGGAAAAAAATACAAACATTCCCAACATTCCTTGGACTGTCTTCTTAGATCTCACTCTTTTGGGGGTAGGAGGTCTTAACTATTTTGAGCTGTAATTGGTGGCAGAAATGCATTGTGTAATCTGTAGGGCTGCCCTAGTCCCCCTTTGTTGGTTGGGGACCTATTTCTTCTTCTATCTGTAGTCTCTTTGTTTGGGTTCCATTGAAAATCTTTTGTGTAAAGGGTTTTAGGCACCCTTCAAAACCTATTTTCCTTAATCAAAAACTGTTATGGGTAATATGATAACGCCCTTGGAGAAGCGTTCACCATCATCATAGGCCTTTATTGTGATTCTATGAGAGGGATCTACATCTTCTTTAGAGTAACACAAACCCTTGACAACTTTGAGAGCACAGATGTTCAATCCCTCTCCTCCATCTACCAAGACACGTCAAACCTTGGCATTGTGGATTAAAACTTTGAGACAAAGGGGGTCATTATGGTTGCATCCATCCTTAGGAATATCTTGAGGGGAAAAGGTGATATGTTGTGATGTGGATAGGTTCCCAACCATGGCCTAGAATTGGGAAATATCAATGTTATCTTGTACTATGGACTCTTTTAAAGCTTGTTCAAGGATCTTCTGATGCTAGGGTGATGCATGCCGCAAATCCAGGATGGATACTTGTGATGGGGTTTTTGCAAGCTGGTCGACAAGGTTGTAATCTAAAGTAGGATCAATAAGTTTATCATGGGCCATAGGTATAGTAGAGGTGGTAGGTCTAACTAGGGTTGTAGGTCTAGCTGGGGCTCCAAGTAAGGTAATCTGAGTGCAGTAGGTGGCCAACTTGATTATCATGGATAAAATTTCTTGGGTATTAATATATAACTGTAGATGTCCTTAAATGGTTTGCATCTACTTTCAATCTTTTAGCCAACTTGATTATCATTCGAGCATATTTTGATAATATCCTTCATCATTTGTATCCCCTTTCAAGCCAATTACAAATCACTTCGAAATCGATTCCCATTTTATCCAAACTTTTTGGAATCAGCCCAAAACCATTTCAACATCATCAGAATCATATCCAATCAACCCAAAATCATCCCAAAACAACTCAGAATCATCCCAAATCAACTCAAAATCATCACAAACCAGCCCTAATCAACCTGAAACATATCAAATATCTCAAATCAATCATCATCTGTGAAAACCTAGGCATTGTCATGTCTCCAATGTCTTGGAAACCTATCAAATCTTATCAAACCCATCAAATTTGACCTTAGTAATGTCATGTCCCTCAATGCTAGGTTAAAATATCATTCTTATCATCCAATAATTGGCATTGTTGAGTCCCTTAGTGTCGAAACAGGACATTATCTAATCAATTTAATAACATTGACAATGTCCATTGATGTTATTATGATCAAACTTATCAATCAATTTCAATCCTATGCCACTTATAAGGTCTATTAAATGTTACATGTTCTTAATCCATGTCATGTGTCCTTGACATGTTGTAAATCCTAACCAATCATTCAATTTGATCATGGCTTTGATCTACCCATCATCTTCCTAGTCGATCTGCATAATCATCACATTTCATCAAATTATATTATCACATTTATCTAATCAAACTAGTCAATCATTTACTAATTTATCCTATAGGATTAGATGACCCATAATCTAACCCTATGCAGATTCAATCATTTTCATCATGCATTCACTAATTATTCTTGCTAACCAAACATTCTCAATTAAATGATATTTTTTAATTAATTGATTCACCTTCGCAAACTATGAGAATTCTCAATTTCCTAAGTCCTATTTTCCACTCCAATTTCCATTTGTGTGGATATATGAATTTTTAATTCAAATATTCAACCTAGCCTAGACACATGAACATGACACGTTATAGATTCCCTATACACACTTTGCTAAAATATGTCATATTTGATATATTTTATTTCTTAGACATGTCTATAATAAGCCTCCATCATCATAGATTCTTGGTTGTAAGTGGCTTTGAGGTGTTATATGTACATCATATATTCTCCTCCACTTTTAGCCATGTTGACTCTCATGCATCACAAAATGGTACAAGTGTCTTGGAGGTGTCATATGCATGTCATGGATTCTCCTCCACTTTTAACCATGTTGACTTATAGAATCTCATATTTGGTAAATTGTGTCATGGTTGTCATAGATATTCTATGGAATATCATGCCAAGTTTTCAATTTCAAATGACAAGTATCCACCCTCTCATTCAATTGTCTACTCTTGCACATTGGCTATAAATTGAACCTTCTTGCTCCCTTTTTTGGTCTCCAACATCTTTATCTTTTAGAATCCATTAGGCTCGAAAACACACTTATAGTACTCTCAATAGCATCATCAGAGCATAGTCATTTTCTTTCAATTGTATAGACACTATAGGCAATTGGAGCTATATCAAATGGAGAAGAAAGCTAGACATGTGAGCTACAACTAAGGAGGGAGTTTACTTTATGTTGCTTTCTTTATTTTAGTTGTCTTTCATGGTAGATTAGAAGGGTTTTTGTGTATGTTTATTGAGTTTTTGTGGTTGCTCATAGTATGCTAGGTTCTAACCCATTTTCTAGTCCTACAATTGGTGAACTGGACATGAAAATGGGTAAAGACTAGAAAATGGGTTAGAACCTAAATGCATACCATTTTTATTGTATACAGTTATATATTGTTAGCTCTCTTAGAAGAGGTGGGTTGTCAAGTATTTGATAACAAGGACCCTCCAAGTCCCAAGCAATGTTTTCAGCTATATATTTTTTACCATCATGGGAAGTTTGAGCATAGGACTAAAGTTGCTGGTACAAATTCACAATCACAAAGCATGTGACTGGTTATTTCTTATTTCTTCAAATACTATTTTGATCAAACATTGATCTAATGGCTTTTGTAACATGGAAAATGCTTAATAAAAGAAAGTTATTGGAAGGGGTTAAAACCCCCTTCAAAGACTGAAGGGAATGCCCTTTGGCCATGGTCATTCCTTAAAGTATTTTTTTTGATAGCTTAAAGAATAGTCAATAGGCCAAGGCTATTCTTTAAGGCATGTCTTGTGTCCCTTACATTTTTTTGGCAATTTTTTAGAAATTTAATTTTTTAAAAATAATTTTGGTGTTAACATTTAAGTTCTCAATCACAATAAATAATAGCATCATTTATTCATCACATCACAAGGTACTCAATAATATGAATATCATAAATCATTATATTATGAAACCAACTTAAAATAAGTATATCACCATAATAATTTTCATGTTTTGACCCATCACATATTAACATTATTCATAATGAACAATCATAAATTACCTTCACAAAAACAACATTAAAAGATAATTAAGAACTCACTTTATGAATGTAATTCACCACACATTTACATAATTGTTAAATGCACATTTTTTCATATTGCAAATGACAATTTTCTTTGCACATTATAAAGCAAAATCAATGAAGATGGTTTACTTGACAATCACATATTAACATTATGGAAATGCACAAACTTTAATAAACTTTTACATTTTCAATCAAAGCATTTTAAGAAATTATAAAATTATAAACTATTACCACTTGACATGTTATGTAAATAATATAAAATAAACACATTCATAAAATGAGTTCATTTAATGTAAATACTAAAATATTAACTCTTAAATATAAATAATATAAAATAATGGGTATCATGTCATGTCAAGTCGGGTAGCGTGTGTCGTGTCGTGTCACGTCAGGGTTGTCCTGTCAATTAAGGGAGGCCATATAAGCCTCCACCTTCATGTGGTTAGCCTTGTTAATAGAGAATAAATATTCTTGAAGCTAAGAGAAGCTTGTTTGTAATTATATATGTTGCTTAATCATAAAATATTTAAGTCATTTATTTGACATGGTGAGATTCTAAAAATAAAGAACATTATGATTGTATAAATACACTTAAAATACTTTATTATTACCAAATTGAGTAATATTTTCCTAGCGATATTTATAATTTAATAATTTTACACTAAATAATTTATAGAAAAACCAACACTTAAAATATAACTCTTGCATTATGTTTTAATTATAATAATAATCTTATAACATTAAATTTTATTTTGAAGTATATATTTGTTAATTTTAGAAGTAATTAGATAAATCTTTATTATAATGATTTTTTTCCTTATAACTCAATTTTTTACTGGTAAATATGTAATTTTTGAATAATAAAGTTTGAATTTGCAAAATTCAAAGACTCACACAAGATGACTCAACCCTTCTAGATCACTACCTCTATCTATGTTAGTCTAAGAATGGTTTTGACACTTGAGTGCCAACACACTTAACCACTTCGTACATTAAAGCTGAGTACACTATGTATGTTGAGCCACAGCTTGTGCCGAGTCAGGAAAGCCATCAAGTGTCGAGTGATCTTTAGGTGCCGAGTGAAGATCAAACGCCGAGTGACTACAAGTGCCAAGTATGATACAAGTGCCAAGCAATATTCAGGTGTCGAGTCATAAACAATGCCGAGAAAGATAGGAACGATACAGGAGCCGAGTTACAGAAGGTGTCGAGCATCAGGAAGCAGTAAGTGCCGAGTAGCTCAGAATCAACATATGAGTTTGTAACTTCACAAACTCAGATGTAAACCATTTTCATGGTTGACATATGATGAATCTTGAAAGATTTAAGCGATAAGATCAAATCATTTATATTTCCTATGCAATCTACTTGTAGCCAATAAGAAAAATGGAGAAGGCATGCAACCAATGATAGAAGTAGAAGGAATGAGTGGGAAACAGAGATTCAATATGGATCATAGATCCACATCTAACCCTAAGTCTTCGAATGTCTTTATAAGGAAGACTAAGTCTCATTGTATGAAGAGGGACAAAGGTGTGGA
Source organism: Cupressus sempervirens (assembly GCA_028749045.1). NCBI lineage: Eukaryota > Viridiplantae > Streptophyta > Pinopsida > Cupressales > Cupressaceae > Cupressus > Cupressus sempervirens. The sequence continues at coordinate 591,190,042 of CM053790.1, forward strand.
AGGAAAACTATTTTCAGAGTGGAGTATTAAAAGACTTAGAGGAAGGGATTAGCAGTTAAATATCCAGTTAGTCAAGAACAAAGCAGGGGATAAAAATGAGTATCAGATCTCAGAGGATCAAGGTCAGAAGAAAGTAGATCAAGTGCCTGTATTCAACAATCAAGGATTGTAAGCTATTAGGTTTATTATACCTAATACTCTTTAGTCATTGTATTAGAAAGGAAATTTCCTATGATGATAGGTTAGCTTAACAACTACTTTGTAGATCCTTTAAATAGCTGATTAAATCCTTTGATAGGGTAAAACTTCATGTAAAGTGTTTGTAAATCCTTTGACCAAGTCACTATTGATACAGTGTAAAGCCTTTAACAAGGAAGGCCTTTAACAGGGTAGACCATCAGAAGTGGTTAAACATTATTGCTACAGTAATTTTTGTGGGTATCATCCCCACCCTAGTTTTACCTTCTTATTCCTGGAGGGTTTCTAGGTTACCAAAATCTCAAGTGTTATGTGGTGATGCATATTTGTTTCTCATAATTGCTTAATGTTTCTATGCATGCATGTTCATTTCAAAGATATGTTATTAAGGACTTAAAATAGGTTAGAAGCTAGTACTTCTAATTCACCTCCCCCCCCCCTTCTCAGAAGCATTCTTTCCAATTAGATATTATAGCAATTGGTATCAGAGCACTTGTTCTCTCAAGAAGGAGCCTAACAACTTGGAGGAAAAGATCTAAAGATGGAATTTTTCAAACTTGGAAAGATCATTGAGAACCAGGTGATAGATGTGCATCTCGCTCTACAAAAAGTAGAGGAAGCTAGAGTAGAATTAAGAAAATCTTTGAAAAGAAGAAAGGAGATAGCCATAGCTGAAAATGATATACACTATAAGGAGATTGATACCACACAAGTGTTTTCCAATGGAGACACTAAAGAGTTTGATGCAGCAATAGCAGAACTGATGGAGAAAAAAAAAGTTCAAGCAGAAGAGATAAGATCTCTCAAGATGGAACATGAATCACAGGCCATAATGTTATGTGAAATCACTGACCAAAAGAAAAGAGCAGTTGAGGATAGAGTCATGATGGAAGATTACAAAAGAAATCTTGCAAACAGACTTGAAGAAAAATGTATTGAATTAACAAGGATGTCAAACATGCAAATGGATACACTGGCCCAAATGATGAACCTTCATCATGAACTCAATATGAAAGATATTGAGATCTCAACTCTGAAGATGCAGAATGAACAAATGATGAATGCATTGAATAGAGAAAAAGAGGTAGTAGAGAATCTAAACAAGTCAATTGAAGCCATAAAGTACTTTGAATAGTTGCTGATATCCCCAAGATTTTCCCATGATACATCAGGACTTGGATACAACAACACTGAAGTTGGTGAATCATCAAAGAGTGTTGAGAAAAGAAGTGACAAAGGTAAGGATTCTAAACCCATTTACCATTACTGTAATAAAAGGGGACATACTACTAATGTTTGCAGGAGTAGAAGGATCAATTAGCCAAACACATCCAAAAGCAAGAGTAACTGTCACAAATGCAACATGCAAGGACATATGACACAAGATTGCAGATCCAAAGTCCCAAGGACACAAAGATTTAATGGACATTGTCATAATTGCAAGAAATATGGACATAGGGCATTTGAATGCAGATCAAAGCCTATGTGGACATCAAATCAACTAGCAAAAGAGAATGAAGGTCACTACCATTGGGATTATAACACCAGGTACAGTTGTCACTATTGTCAAGAGTATGGACATATACCCCAAAATTGCATAAGAACACATTTCAAGGGTAACTATAAAAGATGGTTGAACCAGACTACTTGCTTCAGTTGCTTGAAAACTAGACATGTCAACAAAAATTGTCCAACAAAGGCCAAGGCACCCAAGACTGAAGTAAATAAGGGAAAAGAAAAGATTGATGTGAAACACATAAGAACAAACATGAAGAAGACATGGCAGAAAAAGGATGGATCAAGTACATCCTATGAAAGGGTCACTTCACCCATGAGGTCAAGTGATCATTTCTCATCTAACTAATCACAAGATAAGCCTATAGGGATGATACATAAGGAAGTATCACACATCAGCCCTAAACCATGAAGAAGCACTGCAAAGTATAAATTTGCATGAGAAAAGATGCTAAGACTAAACTTGAAAGATGATGCCAAGTTGTCTTTGGATGCCAAGTTATTAACAAAATAAGTAGATGCTGAGTAAGTATAGCTACCAACTGGATGCCAAGTTGAAAAATATTTGGAAACTGACTGACAGGTGCAAGTACAAAAATGCATAAAATGCAAAGTTTTGTTTGTCGCTTAAAAGCAAAAATTGATTCATTCTTGAGACATCCAAACGAAGAGCGATTACCTTGAGCACAACTGAGTGATTTTTTAAGCTTTCAACCAGCGATTCAGCATCTAACCAAGCGACCTAAGCATTTATCCAAGTATTTTCCTCAAGTGTTGAGTTTTACAGTTTGAGAAATTTTCTTTAATCGTTAAACCCTAGTTCAGATATAAATGGCATCTAGTTCAAAAATGACCCAAGGGATAGTAACCCATGAGATACAACTTGTCAGCAACAAGGTTAAGCAACCTGAGTTTAGACCTATACCAGAAGTTGCATACAAAAGCAATCCCGTTGGTGCCCTATCTGCCATCCTTGAAAAAGTTGTTATGGTTCAGGATGTGCAAAAGTGCTATAATTGTAAAATAGGAGCCATAGGAGATTTGGAAAATTTTAATGCCTATGACAAACTCTATGAAAATGGTAACCTGAAAGATGATTTTTCTGTTATAGAAAAGAAGGGTTTAACCAAAGCCCTAGTTTTTCCAATTGTATTAAAAAATGAGTGGATACGCATAATACTTAGCAGAATCCATGATGGATCATTCTGGTTAGAACAAGGACTAGTCAAAATTACTAAGAAAATGGTTCATAGGGTAACAAGTTTTCCAACCCTAGATCGGCCAAAGACATTAAGAATTGAAAAGAAGGAAACAATTGAGAAGAACACAGGCACAAAATGGAACAATAGAGGTATGACCATAGATACCATAACTGATCCCCTTCTAGACTTTGCTGTAAGGATCATATCAAATAAGTTTTATCAATCTAGCAGGTTAAATAGTGTACCCTGCATAGCAGTGGATGTGGCACATAAGCTTGTAAAGAAAGACCACACCTATGACCTTGCAGAGCTCTTGTTGCAACAGATCAATGGAAATCTTGGAGCTATTAGAAAGTCCAAGGGAGCACAGTGTAAATTTGCTATAGTGTTGGTCTGTATGTTCTTCTATGCAATGAAGGAATTCCCTTCATTTGGCAAAATTAACTGGAGTCAGAATAGAACCATTTTTGATCAAATTAATGATTTCATTGCACAAATGGGAGATAGCTTTGATGATCAAATGTCTATCTATTTTGAGGATTTCAAAAATGCAATGAAGAAAAGAATGAGAATACCAGTTTCACTAGTAGAAAAGCATGTAAATGACATATGTTTTCTTGTTGATATTGATTATACTTACATTCAAGCAGTCCTTCCAAGAACAAGATGGCTTAGACCATTGGGATATGAGCTTGATGTTGACCAAGCTTTTGTAGCCATCACAACATTACTTGCAGAAGAAATGGACAAATCTTCCAAGGCATTTGGAACATATGACACTGTCAAATCAAGAGTTGTTACAGAACTCAAGACAGCCATAGCAGTAAAGAAAAAGGACAAGCTGGTAAAGAAGTTAAAGAAGAAATTTGGTGTTGAAGAATCAAATGCAGCAGGTGAAGCAAAAGAGATTAGTGAAGGAGAAGAAGAAGGTGAGCTAGAACAGGAGCCACTTGAAGAGAAAGATGAGAGTGCCAAGGAAGCAGAAACCAAGAAGTCACCCATCAAAGGTAAAGTCATCAAAAGAAAGACAAAGACACCTCCTACTTCTCAGCCTTCACCAAAGAAAGCTACCATGCAAATGCCCAAGAAACCAACAACTAGAGCCACAACAAGGGCCTCTACCCAAAAGGCCAAAGAGGAAGCCACAAAGAAGAAGAACACAATAAAAAAGGCACAGGAAGAGCCAAAGAAAAGGAAAAGATATGTGGTCCAACCTGATACTGATAAAGAAGATCAGACTGAAAAGGTAAGTCATCCTCCTAAGTATTCAATTGATATATTATGTGAGAAGATTAGGAATGGAGATCTAAGTGAAATGAAAAAGATTGATTTCAATAAGTTCAGTAGAGAGGAACAAAATAGCATAGAAGAATCAGTCTATGCATTAATGGCACAGTTCAAGTATACACCTCTTGAACTAGATGGACAATTTCCAAAGGAATTGTCTAAAACTATAGAAGACAGATGGAATTTTTGTCTAATGATGGAGAAAGAGATGAGGGAATCAACCCTAGCAAACTTACTACCTGATTTAACAAAGGAACAAGTAAGTCAAGTAGTTAAAAGGCATAGTAAAAGGTTTACAACTAAATATAGGGCATTCTCCATCCTACAAAACAAAATTGAAGAAGTTGTATAGAGAACTACAAGAGTTTGGAAAAACTTGTACAAGACAACTGAAGATGTCCTTGAAGAGGTATACAAAGAGGAAGTTGCTGCTAAACCAAAGGAAAGAAGGAAGAGGAGAGAAGAGAAGATAGAAGAAGAGAAAAAGGTTGAAGAAGAGGAAAACAAGAAAGAAAGAGAGGAGGAATGAAGATATGAAGACAAAGGTACTAATGAACAGCAAAGTGTGCAAGACACACAACTTTCACCTCCTAGCCCGCCTCACTCTACTACCACACCTGCAGAGATAATAAAGATTAAGGATGTTGTTGACACCACATGTCAAAACATCAATCCATTAACTACAGAGGATCTTACTAAGACCCTTGACCAAACAACTCTACAAGCACAATTGTGTACGAGTCATATATTGGTTAGTATGGATAATCTTCAAAAGTCAGTAGACAAACTCAAAGAAGCCAAGGTGTCACCACAAGAACCACCTCAAATCATTCAAACTACTGGGCTTACATTTCTACCACCTCCATCACCACCAAGAATAGCCACTCAAGCTCATCAAGAGCTGAGTGCAACAACAGTGGTAGTCACAGGGATAACAGTTTAGACAACAAGTATACCTCCAACAGTAGTGACACAAGAAGAATCCAAGCAAGAAGAAGAGGACAAAGAATAAACACAAGATAAAGAGGAGTCTGCAATACAAACTTTGGTTGAATTACCAAAAATAGGAACTCCCACCAAACCCAGTCATAAGCTGAGTACTAAAATAATGACCTTACATGTCAGTACACCAAGTTCAAGTTCTACTAGGGTAGCCAGGACCATTCATTATGGTATTCCTGAGCTTGATGAAGAAATTAAAATACCCTATTATGATTCAAGCACTCTAAATGAGGAAAAGATTAATGAAATACAGAGTGCATTGGATAAGAGAAGGAGGCAAAAGGCAATGAGGAAAGACTACAAATACAAGTGGGCAATGAATGAGATAAAAGATATATTCATGGATGCTTTTATTCTTCAACCTCTAGATACAAACAAGCCAATACTTGAGCAACTATTTGATATAGTTGACCAAGTGAATAATGAAGACCATTATACTAATGTTAAACTAATGGAATGGTCAAAAAAGAAGTTTGTAGGAAAAGTCAACCAGAAAATAACCAATAACATAATTTTGGGACAAGTTGACCTAGCTAAGAAATTGGAAAATGTAAAGAGTGTATTAGGGAACATATTTTCCCTTTATAGAAAATTGTGTGATTTTTCCAGGTTCACACAAGAAATAAATCTAAAAATTTTGAATCTTGAGAGTAAATTAAAGCTCTCCAGCAAGAAACTACCCTCAGATCCTACATAGAGTGAAAATAAATTTTCTCAAACACTTCACACTCAGAGGGAATTAGTTGCATTATCAGTAGAAGAGGCCACTATCAAAGAAAAGCTGATGCAAATTCAAGCCTCCATTACTCCTCACTTGGAAGTATTACACAAGGAGAAAATGTGTGCAAAAATAGTTCTGAAGAAGGATCCAAACATTTCTACACATGAAGGACTTGTTGATCTAGCAGCAGAGCTTGCAATCCAACAAAAGTCATTGAATATTGCCTTAAATAACTAGGATGTAGCTCTCCAAATACTTCTTGAGGTAAATAAGACATTTTTGGCCAAGCATGGCATTACTATTTAGGATCCTTTGACATCCATATAAAAAAGGGGGAGATAATATTCTAAGGGGGAGATAATATTGTGAATATTATGAAGTTATAATACATTAGGCATAATGGCACAAGACATCAAAATTCATAACATGACAAGGCATGATCAACTCAGGGGGAGTTATAATAATTTTTGAGGTATATATTGTAAGTTACAACATTTTGATCAAAGTTTTTTAAACCTCTCTATATATATACCAAGCAGATCAGTGAACGTACTCATAAGATCAAATAAATAATGCTTAGTTAAGTGTTTTTGACACTCATGTCAAAGGGGGAGATTGTTAGTCTAAGAATGGTTTTGACACTTGAGTGCCAACACACTTAACCACTTCCTACATTAAAGCCGAGTACACTATGTATGCTGAGCCATAGCTTGTGCTGAGTCAAGAAAGTCGTCAGGTGTCGAGTGATCTTTAGGTGCCGAGTAGCCTTCAGGTGCCAAGTGAAGATCAAATGTCGAGTGACTACAGGTGCTGAGTATGATACAAGTGTCGAGCAATATTCAGGTGTCGAGTCATAAACAATTTCAAGCAAGATAGGAACAATACAAGAGCCGAGTTACAGAAGGTGCCAAGCATCAGGAAGCAGTAGTGCCGAGTAGCTCAGAATCATCATATGAGTTTGTAACTTCACAAGCTCAGATGTAAACCATTTTCATGGCCGACATATGATGAATCTCGAAAGATTTAAGCGATAAGATCAAATCATTTATATTTCCTATGCAATCTACATGCAGCCAATAAAAAAAATGGAGAAGGCATGCAACCAATGATAGAAGTATAAGGAATGAGTGGGAACCAGAGATTCAATATGGATCATAGATCCACATCTAACCCTAAGTCTTTGAATGTCTTTATAAGGAAGACTAAGTCTCATTGTATGAAGAGGGATGAAGGTGTGGAAGGAAAACTATTTTCAAAGTGAAGTATAAAAAGACTTAGAGGAAGAGATCAACTGTTAAATATCCAGTTAATCAAGAACAAAGCAGGGGATACAAATGAGTATCAGATCTCAGAGGATTAAGGTTAGAAGAAAGCAGATCAAGTGCCTGTATTCAGCAATCAAGAATTGTAAGCTATTAGGTTTATTAAACCTAATACTCTTTAGTCATTGTATTCGAAAGGAAATCCTATGATGATAGGTTAGCTTAACAACTATTTTGTAGATCCTTTAAACAGGTGATTAAATCCTTTGACAGGGTAACACTTCATGTAAAGTGTTTGTAAATCCTTTAACCAGGTCACTATTGATACAGTGTAAAGCCTTTAACAGGGCAGACCATTAGAAGTGGTTAAACATTATTGTTGTAGTAATTTTTGTGGGTATCATCCCCACCCCAGTTTTACCTTCTTATTCCTAGAGGGTTTCTGGGTTACCAAAATCTCAAGTGTTATGTGGTGATGCATATTTGTTTCTCATAATTACTTAATGTTTCTATGCATGCATGTTCATTTCAAAGATATGTTATTAAGGACTTAAAATAGGTTAGAAGCCAGTACTTCTGATTCACCCCCCACACCCCCCCCCCCCCCCCCCCCCCCACCCCCCACCCTCCTCTTAGAAGCACTCTTTCCAATTAGATATTACAACATATCTATACATATGACCCCTAAAAAATGACTAGTTGATCAATGCTCAACTCAAAATGTATTCATCAACATGTTTTCAATAAACCTAGATAGAGAGAAAGTCAAAATAATAAAATCACACCCACAAAGAAGAAGGCCCAACTTTATCATTTTACAACTGGTTCTAGAAGAAGTATTTAGAAGGGGAGTTGTTCTCATTATTGTGAACTTAAGTATTTTAAAAAATAGAAAATATATCAATGCCAAACTATTACCAATGCACAAAATAGAGGAGAAATGTACATTCAATTTCACTTTCCCCTTTTTTTATTAAATTAATGTGGTCAATTAAAGATACTAAATATGACATTTGGCTTTATTTTGACCATAAGTTTTTTTTTATCATAAATGGTTGAAGTTAATAATTTTTAATTACTAAAAAATTAATAGACAAAACCCAAAAACAAATACATTCCAACCTTTTCTAACGCTAAAAAGCATTTTAGGTTCACTCATTTTAATTAAATTTTATATCATTAAATTTGATTTTAAAGTATAAATTTGTTAATTTTAAAAGTATTTAGATGAATATTTATTATATTACTTTTTTCCCCCTTATAAGTCATTTTTTTACTGGAAAATATATATTTTTTAATAATAAAGTTTGAAACTACAAAATTCAATGACTTAGATAAGATGATTCAACCCTGATGAACTACCTTCATATCAAAACAAGATAGTTTTTGTAGTTGCTATAAATCACTACCCCTATCTATACATATGATCCCTAAAATAATTACTAGTTGATCAATGCTCAAAGCAGCTCAACTCAATCTACTAGTATTTGCATTTATCAACATGTTTTTCAATTAAACTAGATAAACTAAAAGTCAAAATAATACAATCACACCTATGGAGAAGAAGGAAACTTATAACTCATTCTATATAAAGTAATTATAAAGGATTTAATGTAGAGTTGTTCTCATCTTTGCGAACTTAAGTATTTCAAAAAATAGAAAATCTATTAATGCTAAACTTTCATCAATGCACAAAATAGAGGAAAATTGTACATTCGGTTCACTTTCCCCTTTTTCTATTAAATTAAGGTGACCAATTACATGTACTAAATATAATATTTGGCTTTATTTTGACCATAAATTTTTTTATTGATAAACAATCAAAGTCTTTAAAAGTTTTAATTGTTGAAAAAAATAATAGATACAACTTTGATGAGGGCACCAATTAAGGAAAACAAAGCAAGAAACCCTTGATAAAGCCAATAAATAAATATATTATATCCAAATCCTTACAATTTTGATAGAGATGGCAATGAATTAGTCTTGTATCTTCAAGAGGCAGTCCAAAATCAAAATTCCAATCATTTTGTTGAAATGTTTTTAGAAGTTGCAAAAAAGGATTGAAAAAAATAATGACACTTTCTATCTAATTCTCATAGACCAATTAGGAAGAATCAATAATACATATATGTAGAATGTTAAACTTCCCAATATACTCATACCTATTTTGAAAAACACCAATACATAGCAGTCCCTTATCATCAAAAGGCTAACCTCATTCAAAAGCTAACATCATAATTTTTAAGAAGAGTTATCATTAATAAAAGACTATCACTATTGCATTTTATACACACCTTATGCATAGATTATTTTAACTGCTTATTCTTACTAGCTTGAAGTGTTACTATATCTAAATTATTTCCATTTCTTTATTATAAAAAAAATGTGGCTTTCATTTATGATTGACACCATAATACAATCTTTTCCCCTTTCTTTTTACCTAGAAGTATTCCTTATACTTTTCTTTAAAATAATATTGACCCAAACTTATGTTTGTAACTTTAGTTTCTCCATTTGTCTGTGAATGAAATGTAGAACTAAACTTATGTTAGAATGGGGTTATTTTTGCACCAAAAGATTGATTTTTCAATGCTTGATACAACCACTCTATTAGAAATACAATAGGGAAATTAAACTCTAAGGTGAGGGGTGAATCAATCCTTCAAAACTTCAACCATACATTCATTCACCACACATCCATCTCATAATTGTACATGTAAATTGAAATAGCTAGCTAAACATATTCATCCATAGTATGAAAGCTAATAACATTCAACACATATATGACACAAGATATTTGGTTACCCAGAAATCCTCAAATAAGAAGGTAAAACTGGGGTGGGGATAACACCAACAAATCTCCACTACTATAGTAATAAAGTGTATCCAATGAAGGTTACAATGTTTGATCATGAAACATGATCTACCCTATGAAAGGTCTACTCTATTAAAGGCTTACAAGATTTTTAGATCTTACCTTGTTAAAATAATTTCAACACCTTGTTAGAAGTGTGCCTGGTAAAAGGACTTTAACTTGCTATGAAGTAAGCACCCTGTTAAAGGATTTACAATAGCCTATTAAGACTACTTTGTTAAGATATTTAACTAATTCACCTATTAGAATGTCTTAGCAATTATCCTATGGTTAACACTCTGCTACTAGATAATAGATCACCTATTTTCTAATGTCTACTTGATCCTAATTGATCAGATGCATCTCTTTTTTCCTCTAACTCCTTTCCTTTGTTCTCCTTTAACTGATTCTTCAATGTATCTCAATTCACAATACCTTAGTCACCATGAATGCTCTGTTTGTGCATGAATTTTTTTATCTTTTCTCCTTCCACACACATAATTTTTTTAGGGATTTCCCTCCTTAAGAAGACCTAGATGACTTACGGTTAGTTATGAATCAATGATTATGATTCATCCATATTGCCGCTTAATCCTTCCCTTTTACTAATTAGTTGCATGTCCTACATAGTGATTCTCAATAAAGGTGCATCCTTATCATCTAGGATCACAAAAAAATCCTTAGGTCGGCCCCAAAATGGTTGGCATAGTAGTTTGTGCCATTACAAATAATGTTGTGATGTGGAGCCTAATTAGACTTGGAGGTTTATTCGGTATGATTTTCTCCCCATATTATTTCTATAGGGGTTTGGAAGCACCACCCTACGGGGTCCTATGGCAACACCCCAGGTGCACTCCCTGTCACACTACATGGTGGGGTCAAGTGGCAACACCTTCGCAGGAGTTTTCGGGGGTAGCACCCTTGAAGCCAAAAATGTCCTTATATTGTAAAAGGCATCTGCTACTATTTTCCCTATTTGGATGACTTATTCTAGTCCTAATTTTGGATAAAAAGGCTTAGGGTTAGAAATTTCATAATGTAATGGTGATATTGAACCTTCTTGCAGTGATATTGAGTTGTAAGGGATTGTGAATTGTAATCATTGGATAATAATAATATTGGACTCACTGTTCGTAGATGTAGCCTAGGGATTGGGTGAACCACATTAAATCTCGGTGTCTTGTGTCCTCTTTTATGTGATCTACTATTTTTTGGTATTGGTTATATTTGCATGTAATTGTTATTTCTGTCTAAGGTTAATCCTAATAAGTGGTATTAGAGCAAGAGGTCATCATTCTTTTTTAGTGATCCTCTGCAAGAAGTTCTCACGGTTGAGTGGAAGCGATGGTAGATGAGGGTAAACTAAGGGTTGACAAGTTTAATGGGTAGAACTTTCAGTTATGGAAAATGCAAATAAGGGACTATCTCTATCAAAAGGATTTATGCAAGTCATTGGAAGGAAAAACTAAGAATCGGGGACCTATGACAAATGAGGACTGGGAGATTTTAGATAGAAAGGAACTTGGAAGCATTAGATTGTGCTTGGAACCATTAGTGACATTTAACATTACAAAAGTGAAGACGATGAAAGAGTTGATGGAAACCGTAGTGAAACTATATGAAAAACCCTCCAATTAAAACAAGGTATTTCTCATGAAGTGTTTATTTAATATGAAGATGACAGAAGGTGGATCTATTGTAGATCATTTAAATAAGTTTAATACTGTTACTAGTGATTTATCTTGTATGGGTATTAATTTTGATGAAGAAATTGGGGCTTCCTTGATTTTGTGTTCTTTGCCTGAAAGCTAGAATGACTTTGTAATGGCTGTGAGTTATTTTGTTTCTGGATCTAATACCCAAAAATATGATGATGTGATTAGTGTTATTTCGAGTGAGGAAACTCATAGGAAAACCTCAAGTGGATCTACATTAGGAAGTGTTTTGAATGCACAAAACAGAGGCAGAATGACAGAGAGGAAATAATTCTAGAAATTATGGGAAATCAAGAGGAAAGGAAAAGGGGAAGAGGTCTCAATCTAGAGGCCCAGGAGATTGTTGGTACTATGGTAAACCAAGGCATAAGAAGAAATATTGTTGGACTCGAAAGAACAATGAAGGAGATAAACTAGAAGGGAACAAGGAGGCAAATGTGATAAGTAAAAAATCCGAAGAGGATTCTTTGCTTCTTTCTAGAGAAAGTGTTGATGATTCATGGGTTTTAGATTCTTGTGCTTCATTTCATGTGACACCTTATAGAGGTTATTTTATTGATTATGTCCAAGGCAATTTTGGGCTTGTTTATTTGGGGGATAATGAATCCTATCATATTGTTGGAACGGGGAAAGTTAAGATTAAGTTGCAGAATGTGAATCATTGGCTACTACATGAGGTAAGACATGTTCCAAAGCTGAGTAGGAATTTAATTTCAGTAGCGCAACTTGGTGATGAGAGTTTTGCAGTTACTTTTAATGATAAAATTTGGAAGGTTTCAAAAGGTTCCCTTGTAGTAGAAAAAGGTATAAAAGTAGGCACCTTATATCTTTGTATAGGTCATATTGTTCCTTCTACTTTGATTGTTTAAGAGAAAAATGAATGTTTGAGAACAATTGTTGTTGTTGAGCAGGTAGAACAAACAATTGCTATAGATTTTGATACAAAATTATGGTGCAATAGACTTGAGTACATGAGTGAGAAAGGTATGAAAGTACTTCATTCAAAGCAAGTCTCACCAAGTCTGAAATGTGTTAATATGGATTTCTGTAAAAGTTGTGTATATAAAACAAAAGAGAGTGAGTTTTGTGAAGAGTGGGAAAGAAAAGAAAAGTGACAAATTAGAGCTTGTACATACATATGTATGTGGACTGACTCAAGTATCTTCCCTTGGTGGCTCTTATTATTATGTTGCATTTATTGATGATGTAACTAAAAAAGTATGGATTTATTTCCTTAGACATAAATCTGACGTATTTCAAACTATTAAGAAATGAAAATGCTTGGTTGAAAATGAGACTGGAAATAAATTAAAATGTCTCAGATCTAATTATGGTGGTGAGTATTGCAGTCATGAATTTGAAGATTATTGCTCCACTAATGGTATTTGTAGACAGAAAACTATTCCAAGGACTGCACAAAAAAATGGAGTGGTTGAATGCATGAACATGACTATAATGGAGTATAAAAGAAGCATGAGGTTGCATGTAGGGTTGCTCTTAAACATGTGGGAAGAGGCTATTAATACTATTGTATATTTGATTAATATAAGCCTCTCTATTCCTTTGGGCTATGGTATTCCAGAGGAAGCATGAACTGGTAAGAAGGTGAGTTATTCTTTTCTCAAAACCTTCGGTTGTGAAGCATTTACTCATATAGATTCTAAAAATAGAACCAAGTTGGAAGCTAAGTCAAAGAAATGTGTATTTGTTGGACATGGAATTAATGAATTATGTTATAGGCTTTGGGATTTTGCAAATCATAAAATTGTAAGAAGTAGGGATGTCATATTCAATGAGAAAGTGTTGTAAAAAGATCTGTTGTAGCAACATGAGAAGAAAGAAAATGATTATGTAGTGTTGGATGATACTCCAAAAGATGATGTTCCAAAAATTTCTCATGATGTGAAACAATCACAATAATAAATACCACACACCCCAGTGAATGTTAGACGGTCAACAAGGCTAAGTAGACCTCCATAACAATTTTCTCCTTATTTGTATTCCATTTTTCTTACTGATGCTAGTGAACCTAAATGTTATGATAAAGTTATGCAGGTGGATACAAAGATTCAGTGGGAGTCTGCAATGAAAGAAGAAATGGCTCTTTGCTAAAAAATAAGACATGAGATTTATGCAAGTTGCCTACAGGTAAAAGGGATTTATAGAATAAATAGGTTTATAGGTTGAAAGAAGAGGATGGAGGTAAGAAATGATTTAAATCCAGGTTAGTGGTAAAAGGATTTGCATAGAAAAAGGCATTGATTTTGATGAGATATTTTCTCCTTTTGTTAAAATGACTTCTATTTGCACTATTTTAAGTATTGTGGCTACTGAAGATTTGCATTTGGAGTAGCTTGATGTTAAAACAACCTTTCTTCATGTTGATTTGGATGAAGAGATCTATATGGCATAACCATAGGGATTTGAGGTTATAGTTAAGGAGAACTTAGTGTGCAGATTAAAGAAAAGTTTATATGGCTTGAAGCAAGCACCTCGGCAATGGTATCTGAAATTTGACAGATTCATGTATGAACATGGATATAATAGGTTTCATTCAGATCATTTTTTTATTTTAGAGGTTGGATGATGACAACTATATTATTTTATGTTTATATGATGATGATATGCTTGTAGCTGGGTCTAACATGGATCACATTAAGGGGTTAAAGGAATAGTTAGCACATGCATTTTCTATGAAGGATTTGGGGGTAGCAAAACAAATCCTTGGTATGAAGATTTGCAAAGATAGGAAGAATACATAGGAAATTAACATTATCTCAGGTTGATTATATTGCAAAGGTGTTGTAACATTTCTTTATGGAGAATGATAAAGCTGTCAGCACACCTTTACTTGGTCATTTGAAGTTGACTAAGGAGATATGCCCAAAGACATAAGAGGAGGATAAGATGTCCAAGGTACCTTATGCATCAGTTGTAGGAAGCTTGATGTATGTTATGGTATGTACTAGGCCAGATATTGCACATGCAGTGGGAGTTTTTAGTAGGTATATGAGTCATCCAAGAATTGAGCAGTGGAATGTAGTCAAATGGATTCTCAGATATTTGAGAGGAACATCTAGTAAGTGTTTACACTTTGGGTGCTCTGCTACTGATTTATAGGGCTATGTTGACTCAGATTTGGTAGGGAATATTGATACTAGATGGAGTACTATAGGTTATGTATTTATTGTTGGTGGGGCAACTGTGAGTTGAGTTTCTCAATTGTAGAAGGTTAATGCTTTATCCACTATAGAGGTAGAGTATGTTGTTGCTATAGAGGCAGCCAAGTAGATGATATGGCTTTAGTTCTTTATGGAAGAATTTGGATACTCACAGAGGGATAATTATTTTTTTACTGACAACTAGAGTGCCATTCATCTTGCAAAGAATTTAGCTTTGTATTCAAAGACAAAACATATACAATTGTGACATCATTTCATTCAGTTAGTTTTGGATGATGGATAGTTAAAGCTAGAGAAGATACATATAGAAGACAATCCAATGGATATGTTTACAAAGGTAGTGACAAGGAAGAAGTTGAACTCCTCAGTAGCTTTGGTTTCTCTTCTAAACTAAATAGAATAAAATAACAACACAGTCCAGGGTGGTTTGATATTCTAGTGGGAGCTACAAGTTTAGTAGTGTTATGATTAGTCTCCAAGTGGGAGGTTATTGTTGTTGAGTTTGATCAATCTCCAAGTGGGAGATTGTTGTTATGTGGAGCCTAATTAGACTTAGAGGTTTATTCAGTGTGATTTTCTCCCCCATATTATTTCTATGGGAGTTTGGGAGTAGCGCCCCTACGGGGTGCCAGCATAGTGCCCCAGGTGCACTCCTTGTTGCAATATAGGCTGGGGTTGAGGGCAATACTCCCAAGAGGGTTTTCGGGAGAAAAACCCTTGAAGCCAAAAATGCCCTTATATTGTAAAAGGTGTCAGCTATTATTTTTCCTATTTGGATGACTTATTCTAACCCTAATTTTTTAAGTAGCAAAAGCTTATATAAAAAGGCTTAGGGTTAGGGATTTCATAATGTAATGGTGATATTGAAGCTTCTTGTGAAAGTATTGAGCTGTAAGGGATTGTAGATTGTAATCACTGGATAATAATAATATTGGACTTGTTGTTTGTGGACACAACCCAAGGATTGGGTGAACCACATTAAATCTTGGTGTCTTGTGTCCTTTTTTAAGTGATCTACTATTTTTTAGTATTGGTTATATTTGCATGTAACTGTTATTTCTATCTAATGTTAATCTTAACAAACAACTATGTCAAAATTGTATTACTTGACACTTGAAGTGTCTGATGCTCGACATCCACTATCTCTTCAATGCTAGAACTCAGCCTTTGAATAACTTGACATCCACTAATCACTCGACATCTAAATGACTGGGCATATATTATCTCCTTGGCACTTGAGTGACTCGACACTTACTCATTACTCGACATATAATGTATATCTCTTGCTTGACATATACTATCTAACAACTTATGCTCGACATACATTACTTGTTTGACATGTACTAAGTAAATGAATTAAGTATATTGTCACTCATATGTCAAAACCAATCTAAGATTAATACACTCAACTTATAGTACATAGGAGGTGGTTAATCCCTTGTCACAAATTCGAGGGGAGTGATGAAATTTTTTCCAACAATCTCCCCTTCAACATTACTCGAGTGTCTAAGGATTCAGATCTATGACCATGCTCTGATACCACTTGTTGGAGTGGGGTTATTGTTGCACCAAAAGATTGATTTTTCAATGCCCAATCGAACCACTCAACTTATAGTACACATGAACTAGTTAAGCCCTTGTCACGAATCTTGAGGGGAATATTGAACAAATTTCCAACAACTTAAGCTCACTACTCAAATTTTTCCAAAGCATTCTCCAAAAATAACTAGAAAATTAGTATCTCAATTTGAAACAATAGTCTTTGGTAGTCCATGCAATCTCATAATCTATGTGAAAAATAGATCTTTTATGTGTATTGCATCTAATGTCTTCTTATAAGGTATGAAATGTGCCATTTTAGAAAAAAATACAACCACTACAAATATAGAATCATTACCTCTCTGAGTTTCAAGTAGTCCAACAAAGTCCATACTAATATATTCCTAAGGTTTTTTAGGAACATGTAAAGGTGTATTTTTAGGTGATTACATATGCAAGCCCATATTCTAACTATTTACCTTTTTAACTAGTTCCCTTAGCTACTTGACAAATCCTGCAACTTTTCACCACCTTCTAAACATCCTTATACTAATGTGGCCAAAAGTATCTCTAACAAATCAACATTACCATCTTATCAATTCCAAAATGTCTTGCAAGTCAATTTTTTTCAAATCTTCAAATCCAAGTACTTCTATCCTCATCTTTTTGAACAAACCTCTTTTGATGAATGCATCATCTACCTTCTTTGATTGTCTACTCCTATGATTCAACACAAAAGAAAAGTTATGCATGTACTCAACCCACCTCATATGTCTTTGATTCAACTTATTTTGACTCCCCAAGAATTGTAAATATTTATGATTAGTGGACAATAAAAATTTTCTACAAATAAAGTAATGTCTTCATTTCTTCAAAGCTTGAATAATTTTATCCATTCAAGGAAAAGGGAACCTATACTTCACTTTTATTCTATTTATAGCTATAGAATTAGTGCACATTCCCCATTCTCCATTCTTTTTAGGTGACAATGCAATAGTTATTGCACAAGGACTCAAACTTTCTCTAATCAAACCTTTTTCAAGCAATTCTTGCACTTGTCTACTCAATTCTTCATTCTTTTTAGTGTTAACCTATATGGTGCTTTGTTGGGAAAACTATATCTAGGTATAAATAATACTTTTTATAGGGGTTAATCCATCAAGTATATTGTTTGAAATAATATCCTAAAATTTAGGCAATAAATATTTAACTCTAGGTGTATGCTCAATTTCATCTTGTTTCTCAGTCTTTCTAGAGATTAAAGCAAAGAAAACATTTTGTTTCTCCATGTCCTTTAGAAACTGATTTCCTTCAACCAAGTAGACTCTAACTGCAGTACAATGGTTTTCCTCAAGTTTCTCTATCAAAGGTAATACACCTTGTTTCTTTCCATTTGCCCAAATTGTATACTAAGTCAATCTACCATCATTCAAAGCTTGTCTATCATATTGCCAAGGTCTTCCCAAAAGAACGTGACAACAATCTATAGGCATAATATCACACAAGACTTCATCAAAATAATTCCCAATCTTGAATTCTGTAAGGCATTGTTCACTTACCAGTTTCTTGTACTCATCCTTGATCCAAACAATCTGATAATGGTTAGGATATTTCAATCTTTGTCTATTTCAACTTAAAATCCAATTCCTTAGATGCCAAATTATTAGAATTGCCACCATCAATTACCGCTTTGTAACATTTTCCTTCAATCTATCATATCGTCTTGAAAAGACTCTTCCTCAAAATATGTTCTTCATTCATTTTCCCATTCCACAAAGTTCTTATGATCATCAAGTTCTCTCTATTTTTAGGTGCATTAGGAGGGTCAATAGATTCTTCCTGAATCAAATCATTTTTGCTAGTATTTCATGTCTTTTTACCAAAAAATGTATATTCAACGGTTCTATGTCTTTCTTCTCCACACTTAAAAAAAGCGTCTTTAAACTAAGATCTATCTTCTCTTTTTGCATTACTATTATTCCTAGAGTAACTAGAATAGTAACCTCTAGTTTAGTTACCTCTTCCTCTAATACCATCTTCTTTGCATTCTATTTCAAGTAAGAAGCATTTTGAAGGCACATCACGCAAACAAATGTTTCTCATAGGGAATCTCATTTTTGGAGACTTTATCATTGTTTCATGAAAAGCCTATGAAGTGATAGTTAGATAACTAGAGGAGGAATATCACATGTTACATCATTTTTCCAGAAAAAACTATGACCGAGAGGGGTATATACATACATATAGAAAATCACATCATTTGGGAGATTAGCTCCATGTAGCCATTGAAACTAAAGATTTATTAAGGAACCTAGAAGAAGATAAAGCCCATAAAGTAATTGATAAATACAATTTGAAATTAGTGGAAAAAAAGGCAAGAATTGGCATAGTTTTTTGCAGAAGCTCATGATTTAGAGGAAGAGATGATTGATGATGTCATCTCAAGGGTTTGTGTAATTGAACTAGTAGAGGAGGAGCCTAATAGAGAGGAGGAAATTGCTACTAAATTGAATGTTCATTAAGATACCAAGTTGGAAAAATACAACTCTTTTATCTTTGATGAAAAATTTATAAAATCCAAGGAATTTTCTACCTTTTTGTATAAATTTAGAGGGAGAAAGCTTAGAGAATCTATACCAACCATAACCCTAGAAAATGAAGAAGCATTATTGCTAAAGCTTAGGGAGGATATCAATGTAGAGATGGATATCATGACTCTAGAGAAGGGGAAGCAATTATTAGTGAAAGTCAGTGTCATCTTGTTTCTAGGATGGGACCTAAGTGCCTCTTTCATCTTTGAAAACATGCTCAAATCTCAGAACAAGGAATTCAAGTTGGACATACATCGGGTAAATGATATTTTCATTGGGTTAAGATTTGTTGAGGAAGAACATACCATGCTACTATGGGCCCTATATCCCCTGCATAAGAGGCCTCAAATAATTGATGTAGAATAAGCATTTTGTAATGCCCCGCCAAGGAACCCAAAAGAAATTAATCTAAAGATTTACTAAGTTTTCCAAACATTTTTTTATAAAGATAATAACATAACAACAACATATATAAAATAGTGGAAGCAATAACATACACATAAACACATACCATGAAACATATTACAATTCTTAAGGGTCCTATGATGTGGAATCACATTTAAGTTTAATTAATACTAAAACCAATATATAACACATCCGCATTAAAGAATAACTACAAGTATGATTTCATTTAAATAATGTACAATTACAGAATGCTACTTGACAATAATTAGAATGCACAATCATCCACTATACAAGTCATAGGGTATGAGAGGTTGAAAGAATATACATCATCAATAATATACAACATCTCATAAGATCTCTGATAATCAATTACAATACAACAAGGTGTAACCATCCATCATAGAAATACAAGATCAAATAGAAAGCAACATCTACACAAATTTTCATGCTAAGTACCTATTTTGTTGACCTGAGGTATAGGATTGGACTTTTCCCCTAAAGTTTTACTAGCTACAATGTCTACTCCCTAATTTGAGTCTGCTCCCACTTCTACTCTGGCCTCTACTCCTACTACATTCATGTCTTCCAAGGGTGGTGATGCTTCTAGTTGTCAATGTTAATCTTCTCCTGGCCTTTCACAGACAGATTTTAGGGCAGGTTTTCACCCTGTGCCTTTAGCGAGGGTTGGCCCCTTTACAGCGGCTAGGGCTTCTCTAGTGCATCTTGTTGGTGAGGCTTTCTGCTCCCCAAGTGATGTGGTTGGTTCAACCATTTCTTATGCAGATGTGGCCGCCTATGAGGCTTGGCTTGGTGGTCAGGCTATGCATTTGGGGGCCCGTGGTGTTGTGTTTGTAGCTGTTAGTAACCCCATTATGATCAATCTAGAGTCTGGCATTGTTGATGAGATCTCTACTTATGTGGAGGACTTCTACTCTATAGTTGTCATTTTTCATTTTAGGGCTTTTTGGCCCTCTTTGTCATATCTACATTCTTGAATTTCAAAAATTTTGGAGCCTATCATTTCAGATTTAGTCCAGATTTTCCCTGTCGCAAGGGGCTTTTTCATTGTGAAATTTTCTACTAATGATTATCAAAATGTCATCCTTCGACATGGTTTCTCTTGGGAGGAGAGGTTCCCCTTGATGGCCAAACCTTGGTATGTGGATTTTGATCCCTAGATTGAATCCTTTAACAAGATTCCTTTGTGGGTAAGGTTGCCTAATCTTCCCCTTCACGTATGGCTAGATTCTATCCTAGAGATTGTGGATGAGGCCCTTGGGGAACTAGTCAATACCACATCCTCCAATGTGTTGCAGATGACATACACTTGTATCCTTGTGGAGATTGATGTTTCCAAGGGGCTCCCAGAAATGATTATGCTGGTCTCTCCTAATGGATATTGGATTCAACTTCTTGATTATGAGGGAATCCCCTTTAGATGTAGGAAATGCCAAAAGACCATCCACCTCACTACATATTGCTCCTCTAGAAATATTAGATTGAAGAAGTCACCTACTTGGTGGATGGGGGTTTTGGATGATCACTACACAGTTCAGAAAGCTCCCTCGGATGGGGAGGGGTTGGGTGATTCTTCTTGAGTTTCTTTGGTAGAGGAATCTATTTTTCATTCTAATGATTTAAATGTTACCCCTTTGGTAGGGAAAAATATAGTTGTCCCTCCCTTGCTTGTTGCAATTGTTGATTAATTTGTTGCTCCGATTGACACATCGTTTCAGGTTAGATTTGTCCATTCTTCTATTGTGGTCTAGATTCTGAGTGGTGGTGGAATTTCTTCTCTTGCTACGAGGGTTTTGGGGGTGGTTTGTAGTGTGGATGACTTTGCATAACAAAAAGTTGCTAGTTTGGTGGAGGATGGATGAACAAAAATTAAAGGAAAAAAGGTCAGGCCCTCCAATCCACCATTCAATATGTCTTTACGCTCTCAAAAGACAGGACATAAATGTAAATCTTGAGTTTTCTTTCATATTGTTCTCTTGTTCTATTTGAGAATGTCCCTTTTTGTTTGGCTCTCCTGGCCTTTTTGGCGTCTTGTTTTTTAATAGTTGTTAGGGTTCAAGACTTGGAACCTTGGAGTTATAGGATCTCGTTCAAAACCTGTTAAGGTGGTAGTAGAGCACTGTGCTATCAGTGAGGCCACCTTGGTCACCCTATTTTTTGGTGGGTGACCTATTTCACATTTAGATTTTTGTAATTTTAGTTTGGGCTTCATTGAAAATTATTTGTTATGTATAGGGTTCAAGCCCCCTTCAAGACCTATTTTCCTTAATCAAAAACATCTGCACTAACACATCCAACAATGACATCTGATGGTTAGATCTCAATGGTATAAGAAAATGCACTATCACTCAACCTTGTAAAACCCAAAAAGGTACATTCCCACCATGTTGAGGAGATAAACTCAAGTCCCAAATAGGATAACAAATTCAAAAGTCAAAACCAACATCTAGGTTCAAGGAAACACCTGAAAGCAAACTATCTCAAAGGGTACCAAGACACAAATATCAATTAAACCTAGAGGCAACAAAGACACATAGGAAATGTACTATGTAAGTGGTCAAGTGTCATCGCATGAGCCAACTCTAAGGTTACCTAGTCTAGTCTTTTAATACTCCAGCTCCCTAGTGTCTCTATGCAGCATCAGTACCCTTTCATACTAAAAAGGCATACTAACAAGTCAACTCTAAGGTTACCATGATAGTCTTTTAATACTCTACCCCCCTAGTGACTATTTGTGGTACCAATATCTTATTAATTCATTTTAAACTCATTTAATGAAATGTTATCACTTATTAAAATAACCTACAATGGGTTACCCGTCAGCCTCTTTAGGGCCTCAGCCTCCATTGCAAGCCACTTCCCAACATGATATACAAATAACCTACTCTAAACTTAGCAAAAGAAAAAGATCTCAAATGACCATAAACCACACATCAATTCTTAAACAAGTAATTGGAAAGCATTGAAAACATCATTGATCATAATCATAAATTCCACCAATATGATCAGCCTAATAGGACTGATCCAAAATCAAGTAAACATAAACCAAATCCATGTCATAACATGACATCACCATAAACAAATCACAATATCACCTTGGTCCTATACAAGCAACTAGAAAGCAATCCAAAGATAACTAGTTGGAGACTCAAAGTTTATATAAAAAAAGTCATACCATTCACCTCAATTCTACACAAGAAACTAGAAAGCATATCAAAACATTTGATCAAACTCATCACAACACACACACACACACACACACACACACACACACACACATGACACATCGCCATGGTCAAGTATAAAAGATCCTGTACAAAACATCAGCATGACATCACAGGCAAAACTCCCAAGCCTATGGTAAACATCTTGACTAGCCAAAGCTAAGTCAAACCCGAAAACTCCAACACAAGTAAATCACATGTCACATAAATGAAATACAATATAACTTTCTTAATACCTTAGGTTATGAAAAAAAAGGTTTCAACTTCCACTTATAGGTTTTCATGTTCTCTTTTTTGTTTCCAAACACAAAGATTTAATAACAACTAGGGTTTTGGTTTTCTTTTTCAAGTATTACAGTTTATAGAGTTTTCAATTTCACTACAAGGTTTCAGTTTTCATTTTTATGTTCAAGACACAAGAATTTAAAACACAAGAACAATAAATTGACAACAAGGTTTCAGATTAAATCACAAACAATTCTATAATAGAAATCAATTTTCTCAAACAAGGGTTTCAACCTAGAGAAATTCTGAAAATGGAAACACAATAGACACGAAGAAGATAGAAATTTGAAGAGCGAGAAATTATTGCACAAACCCACAAGATCTTACCTGGATTTGATGCTAAAACAATGAATGCACATACATGCAAGAATATTCCTTTTACTTTGAAAACCCCCTTTTTCGAAAATTGGCTCCTCCAAATCGCTGTATCTAGAAATGAGCTATGATTTCCTTAATAGAGAGTTTTTTCCCCCAAATTAGAGCTTTGATCATGCAATCATGTAAAAAATCTTTGTCTTTAATTATTATATTTTAATTTTCATCCACACACTTTATGCAATTTAATTAAAATAAATTTTATTAAATTAAATATTTCTCTCCCTTATTAAATCATTGCGACATTTTTAATATAATATTTATTAATTTAACTAATAATATTATTTAGAGTTTATAAAAAATAATACTCCTTAATAAATTATTATTAAATTAAATAAATATAAATATGCCAAAATTAGAACTTTAATTAAATCTTTTAAATTAAATTCTTTCATGCACATTTAAAGAACTTTTTAATTAAAATATTCTTTTCCTCCACTTTATTAATTAGTGTAAGCACTATTTAAAGAATAGTTTATTATTTAAATTAATAAGAATAATTAAAGCTCGTTATTTAAATGCAACTCTAATTTAATAGTTATTAATTAAATAATCATAATAAAACAATATTAAATCTTTAATCTTTTAATTCTATTTTTATCCAACTTTTTAAATTAGACTGAAGTACATATTTAATAATGTAATTAAATAACATCATATTTTAATTTCTCTTTAACCAATTTTCTAAATTTAGACTTTTTATTTAAAGCATAAAATTAATTAGTTTTAATTAATGAAATATTCACATATTTTAATATTTTCTTTTTAATCAAATAATATTTATTACTCAACTAATAATATTATTTAGAGTTTATTATTAAAATAAAACTCTTAAATAATAATTATTAAATTAAATAAATATAAATATGGCAAAATTAGAACTTTAATTAAATATTTTAAATTGAATTCTTTTATTTAATTAATTCCTCAATTAATTAAATATAACTGAATATTGAATATTCTTTATAAAATTTTCATTAAATTATCATTAAATTTGATTTAGTTATAATTGAAAATCACAACAGATCCAGAAAACCAAATATGACAACTCAACTAAAGACAAAGAACATAATCAAATTCCAGGGTCAAAATAATGAATTCGCATCACTTGATGAATTCAGACAAGTAAACTATCTTAGATGCTTGTCCTACTTTCTAGGACAATTGGCTTAAGGTTTAGGATTCAGACTCAAGAATTATCTCCTCATGTATACCATTGAAATACTATGATAGGGTACACTCATCCTGGCAATTCAGGGAAGTCGATACTTGTACTTGCAATCTGCATAAAATTCACACATGTACAAACACATATATTCTAAACTAAACAAGTAGTGGCAAGAAGTGGTACATCATGTAGATCCTGACTAGTAGGTAACTATGACTCCCTTCCTCAACCACATCAGGAACATCAATCATAAAATAAAACATACGCCTACACCATACATATGCAAGTATGGGGTAAGTAGCCATAGAAATTGCATATAAATCATTCCTCTAACTAACATCATAAAATAACTGAAAGTCACTAAATGAACATATATATCATCATCGAAATAATCATAAACACATTAAATGACTAGTAACTTATCACATATAGACAACTGAGTATAAAACACAGGTAATCAAATTTGGTAACCAAGTATTGATAATCATAAAACACAATTAGAAAATTGGCCTAAAAGAATCTGTCAATATGACAAGAAAAGTCAAGTAGGGGTTGGCATTACATCCACTCCCCCTAGACTTAGGCTTACCCCTGGAAGCCTACTACAGTGACTAGGGTAACTAAAAGTCAAAGAGTATGATCTACAATGTCAAACTAAAAGCTTATTTAAGAACCTAATACAAATAAGTTAACTATGTATACACTTTCAATCACTTAGAGCAATATGATTCTAGTTTACTAATAAACTAAAAACCATATTGATCCAACATTCATCTTTTTAACAAATCCTGAAATAGATTCCCTTAAACACTCCAAACAAAAGATCAATATCTCTAAATCCATTGGAAAACATAAAAGTTATAATGTATAGATATAAATCAAAAGTCAAGAATATAAATGTTATGAGTTTCCAAGTTTCATGTTCAAAAGTTCCACCACTTCTAATTTTTTTTGTTCAAACTATTTAGGTTCAAGTTTGCAATAAATACATATAACAGTTCAAGTTTCATTTTTAGTTCAAGTGTTCAAGTTTGTAATAGATACACATAACAATTTAAGTTTTGTTTCAGTTAACTAGTTATCAACTAGTGGCATTCTAATATACCTAGAGCTCGCAATGTAGAAACTCAGGCTCTGATACAAGATGGAATGCCCCACCAAGGAACCCAAAAGAAAATAACCTAAAGATTTACTAAGTTTTCCAAACATTTTTTTTATAAAGATAATAACCTAACAACAAAAAATATAAAATAGTGGAAGCAAAAACATACACATAAACACATACCATAAAACAGATTACAATTCTTAAGGGTCCCATGATGTTGAATCACATTTAAGTTTAATTAATACTAAAACTATTATATAACACAACCACGTTAAAGAATAACTACAAATACACTTCCATTTAAATAATGTACAATTATAGGATGTTACTTGACAATAATCAGAATGCACAATCATCCACTGTACAAGTCACAGGGTATGAGAGGTTGAAATAATATACATCATCAGTAATATACAACATCTCATAAGATCTCTGATAATCAAGTACAATACAACAAGGTTTAACTATCCATCATAGAATTACAAGATCAAATAGAAATGAACATCTACACAAGTACATCAAAGAGCGACATTCGATGGTCGGATCTTAATGGTATAAGAAAATGCACTACCAACTGACCTCGTGAAACCCAAAAAGGTCCACTCCCACCACATTGAGGAGAAAAACTCAATTTCCAAATAGGATAGCAAACTCAAAATTCAAAACCAACATCTAGTATCAAGGAAACACCTGAAAGAAAACTATTTCAAAGGGAACCAAGACACAAGTATCAACTAAACCCAGAGGCAACAAAGACACGTAGGAAATCTATGATGTAAGTGGGCAAGTGTGATCACATGAGCCAACTCTAAGGTTACCACGGTAGTCTTTTAATACTCTAGCCCCTTAGTGACTTTTTGTGGTAACAATATCTTATTAATTCATTTTAAACCAATTTAATGAAATGTTATCACTTATTAAAATAACCTACAATGGGTTACCCCTCAGCCTCTTTAGGGCCTCAGTCTCCATTGCAAGCCACTTCTCAACATGACATACAAATAACCTACCCTAAGCTTAGCAAAAGAAAAAGATCTCAAATGACCATAAACCACACATCAATTCTTAAACAAGCAACTAGAAAGCACTGAAAATACCATTGATCATTATCACAGATTCCACCAATACGATCATCCTAATAGGACTGATCCAAAATCAAGTAAACATAAACCAAATCCATTTCATAACATGACATCACCATGAACAAATCACAATATCACATTTTTCCTATACACCCAACTTGAAAGCAATCCATAAATAACTGATCAGAGACTCAAAGGTTATATTAAGAAAGTCATACCATTCACCTAAGTTCTATACAAGAAATTAGAAAGCATATCAAAACATTTGATCAAACTCATCACAACACAAACATGACACATCACCATGGTCAGGTATAAAAGTACAAAACATCATCATGACATCACAGACAAAACTCCCAAGCCTCTAGTAAACATCTTGACTAGCCAAAGCTAGGTCAAACTTGAAAACCCCAACACTAGAATTGTAACATCCCAGTTTCCTAGGTCTAAATTATCAACAAACATACTCGAGAGATACAATTATCACTTCATCCTCATAGGAAGTCAGTTAAATCAGTTTTGATCATATGAAAAGGGATTGACAGTTAAATCTATTAAACAAAAATTTCTTAACTAAAACTTAGAACACCATTAAACGAAAATTGCTATAGAAGTTAAAAACCATATACCATGAAATTTGAGATCGAAATCAAAACTAGGGATGATTCTACAACCACTCAGGTTAGTCCACAAATACCAATATCACATGATGACTACCATCTAAAAATTGCTATCTCAAAATCAAATGATGATTACGATTAAATACCACTATATTTAAAATTAGGGCATCACATACCATTGTATCAATTAGGGCATTGATTACCATTGGTTCATTTAGGGCTTTCAATTACCACAGTATCACTTAGGGCTTTTGATACCACTGAATCAAAAAGGGCTTCTAATACCACTGATTTAATTAGGGCTTTTTATACCAATGTATCATTTAGGGTTCCAAATATCATTGAATCAATTAGGGCTTCAGATTCCTTTCCTTCTTATTGCTAAACTGTGGTAATAACTTAAGATTAGAAAATATGCTCATATTCGATATTCATATAAATGGAAAAAATCCATAAATCTATCGCTCACATCTAGGTGTAAATTGACTGTAATGATGAAATAACTCAATTAATCTTACCTTCTTGCATATACATCATTAAAGTGAATACCTATTTTTTGAAAATAATTGAATGCATAGCTTATCTTTATCTATTGTTTGTCTAATAACTCGAGAAGAGGTGAAACATTGTTAGGGGCTTAACTGCCCAACCTTGAACCGCATCTTTATCCCTTCACAATCTCTAATGAGAAAGGCCCTCCCTACCTGGAGTAGACAAGGGTCATCTTGCCATCCATGGGGCATCTTGGTATTTAACACACCATATAACTTGACAGTAGGAGATTACAATAACATAATTATGCATGAGCTATTAAGGTTTTTCATTACATAGTTATTCATATATGATCTCATACTTGGTTCTTGCAGTTTAACTCCACCTCTTCACCTTTCATGGTTTCATGCCAGTGAATCCTAGGTGCTTGAAGATTTTGATTGTCATGTTATCATTTATACCTCTTCACCTTTCCATGGCTTCTTGCAGGTGAATTCTTTAGTGTTAGTGGATTAAATAAGTATTCTAATTACAAAAACATGATCATTGATATTGGATCATTCATACATTCAAGTTTTACAATTATCATAAGGTTATTTAATGAAGATCTTCAATGAATTATATATTAAGCTAGAAACCATTAGCAAGGTGTTATAATCCAATCTCAATCTAATAATGTACAGTCGACTATGGTTTTAACATTCAGAATAGGAAAGAAAAGGTTATGAATATGAAAACCCTTTGCATTATTTTTAGCTCTATCAATATGTACCTAATAGTAATCAAATAAAGAAGAACTAGGAATCACAATGCATATGTCTTATTTCTCATAGTCAACTATAGTCGAACTTTCCATTCAGACAAGGAAAATTTATGAACATGAATGCATACACTGTATTACTCTCAATCCTAGCAAATTTGTAGCCAGCTGCAGTTGGACAAACACTCAGAAAGAAGGAATTTATAAAATATGAATGTACTTAAAAACTTTGGAAGGAAAATCCATGACCTAAATTATATATCTTCTCACTATGTCTGAAGACTTGCAATTCAAGTTGGAAAATCTGTCCTCCTTTAGATGTTGTAGATATTTTCAATGTAGAGTATCTTTTCCTTAATGGCTAAGTGCCAAACAACAAAATGCTACTTGCATATGGAAGTGTAGATGAGTGCTGAAAGTGGCAGAGAGGTAAGTAGATTCATAGCCGGTATGCGGATTATCTCTCCCCGACTCCTCTCATGACTTTTATAAACATTTTATGATCTTCTTGGCTCTTGTCAATTTGAGATTATTGCCTAGACTATTGAGAGGAAGTCAATATTAAAAAATAAAAATGGTAGTCAGGTGCTTAAAAGGAAATGAATACCCTTTTCTCCAAATTCTCAATTCTACATATAAAGAAATGTGGCTCTTTGACTACTATCGGTTCAAGTTAATAAATATTCAAATTCCAAGAATTAAATCGATATTCAAGCCAAGTGATAATTAGTTAAAAGCAAGAAATATTAAAATGGAAAGAATAATGTTAGAAGATAATAAGACAATTTCAATTACCAAATATTAAATCAATTTATCTTGTCAAGTGTTATCATTTAAAAGTAAAGAATATTAAATTGGAAAGAATAGAGTTGGAAGATCGTAATTCGAAAATTATAATAATTCAAATGTTATTATAATTTTTGAATATAATTAAAATCTTATATGAACATATAAACGTCATTTTATTAAATTATTAAATTATAATGGTGCTAAATCATTTTTATATTATATGCACATAAATAAATATTTATTAAAAATAATATGATGAAAGATAAATTAAAATCCTTTGAGATACATTTTATATTTTAACCCAATTATTTTCTAAATTTATTTATTTAAATAGCTCATGCGGGTCCCATAGATGTATCCTATTTCAAGTCACCAGGTCCTCAACCCATTTGCCCTGTGATGGTGATGCTCCTACCTAATTCTTTTTTGACAATGCTTCCACCCCTTCTACATGTTTCCTGCAAGGGAATTCTCCGTAATTAAATTATAAATTATTTAATCATAAATAATCATAGTGCTTGACCTTCATCTCAATTCCATGAATTCGTGATTAACAATCAACTAGCATGTTATCTTCACTTGAAATCATAATGACTAGCTATCTTACCATTTCACCAGATTATAACAAATTAAACTACCAACTGAATTCATGTGAACCTCAACAACTATGTTTCAAGTTAGGTCAAAATTTGGGATATAACACTAGTAAATCACATGTCACATAGAGTACATACAATATAACTTTCTCAATACCTTAGGTTATGAAAAAAAAGGTTTAATTTCCACTTATAGGTTTTTATGTTCTCTTTTTCATTTTTCAAACACAAAGATTAAATAACAACCAGGGTTTTGGTTTTCTTTTCCAAGTATTACTATTTATAGAGTTTTTAGTTTCACTACAGGGTTTCAGTTTTCATTTTTATGTTCAAGACACAAGAACAATAAATTCACAATGAGGTTTCAGATTAAATCATAGACGATTCTACACTGGAAATAATTTTTCTCAAACAAGGGTTTCAACCTAGAGAAATTCTGAATATAGAAACACAACAGACACTAAGAAGACATGAATTTGAAGAATGAGTAACTACTGTATAAACCCACAAGATCCTTCCTAGATCTGATGCTAAAACAATGAACGCACAAACATGCAAGAATCTTTCTTTTCCTTCGAAATCTATCATTTTTGGAAATTGGCTCCTCCAAACCTATGTATCAAGAAATGAGCTATGATTTCCTTAATAAAGAGTTTTTGCCCCCAAATTAGGCTTTGATCATGCAATCATGCAAAAGCTCTTTGTCTTTAATTATTATATTTTAATTTTCATGTACATACTTTATGCAATTTAATTAAAATAAACTTTATTAAATTAAAGCTTTCTCTCCCTTATTAAATCATGCGACATTTTTAATATAATATTTATTAATTTAACTAATAACATCATTTAGAGTTTATTAAAAATAAAAATTCTCAATAAATTATTATTACATTAAATAAATATAAATACACCAAAATTAGAACTTTAATCAAATCTTTTAAATTTAATTCTTTAATGTACATTTAAAGAACTTTTTAATTAAAATATTTTTATATATTTAATTTTCCTCCACTTTATTAATTAGTGTAACATTATTTAAAGCATAGTTTATTATTTAAATTAATAAGAATAAATAAAGCTTATTATTTAAATGCAACTCTAATTTAATAATTTTTAATTAAATAATCATAATAAAAACAATATTAAATTTTTAATATTTTAATCTTTTAATTCTATTTTTATCCAACTTCTTAAATTAGACTTTTAAAATAATTTTTTTTAACTGAAGTACATATTTAATAATGTAATTAAATAACATCATATTCTAATTTCTCTTTAACCAATTTTTTAAATTTAGACCTCTAAATTTAGACTTTTTATTTAAAGCATAAATTAAATTAGTTTTTAATTAATCAAATATTTACATGTTTACATATTTTCTTTTTAATCAAATAATATTTATTACTCAACTAATGATATTATTTAGAGTTTATTATGAAAATAAACCTCCTAAATAATAATAATTTAATTAAATAAATATAAATATGCCAAAATTAGAACTTTAATTAAATATTTTAAATTTAATTCTTTTATTTAATTAATTCTTCAATTAATTAAATATAATTAAATATTGAATATTCTTTATAAATTTTTCATTAAATTATCTTTAACTTTGATTCAATTAAACTGAAAATCACAACAAATCCACAAAACCAAATATGACAACTCAACTGAAGACAAAAAATATAATCAAACTCTAGGGTTAAAATCACAAATTCACATCACTTGACGAATTTGGATAGGTAAACTAACTCAGATACTTGTCTTACTTTCTAGGACAATTGGCTTAGGGTTTAGGATTTAGACTCAAGAATTATCTCCCCACTTATACCATTGAAATACTACGATAAGCTACGTTCAACCCGGTACCTACAATCTGCATAAAATCTATGCATGTACAAACACATATATATTCTAAACTAATTAGGCAATGGTAAGAAGTGGTACATCGTGTAGATCCAAACTAGCAGGTGACTATGACTTCCTTCCTCAACTACATTAGGAACGTCAATCATAGAGTAAAACATACACGTACACTATACACATACAAGTATGGAGTGATAATAAAGGAAGGGTGAAAATTTATTCAAGTTGAAAGAGAAACAAAAACAAACAAAGAA
Organism: Cupressus sempervirens; assembly: GCA_028749045.1. Lineage (NCBI taxonomy): Eukaryota > Viridiplantae > Streptophyta > Pinopsida > Cupressales > Cupressaceae > Cupressus > Cupressus sempervirens. The sequence continues at coordinate 591,222,152 of CM053790.1, forward strand.
AGGGCATCAGATAGCCCTGTTAAGATCAACCAAGTGATCAAGTTGATAGGACAAGTCCAACAGAAGGTGAGACTTATGAACAATGTTCCAATTACACATATGGTCAGAAGCCCACTTTGCCAAAAAATCAACAACAATATTCCATTCCCTAGGAATATGAATGAAAGTAATAGACTCCAAGTAAGTACACAAATTATGAATCTGGTCCGCAATCAAAGCTAACCTCCAACTAACAACTTTAGAATGTTGCTGATTCAATAGACGTGTCACCACTTGTGAATCAAATTCATAGACAAGCCTTCTCCAACAAAGATCACAAGCATCCTTCATAGCATACAAAATAGCTATGGCCTCCATCAGTTTGTTAGTGTGATGACCTTTATAAATAGATAACACAAGCTGGACATCCCGCTTACTATCTCTACCAACACCACCAATGCCAACAGGGCCTGGATTTCCCTTGGAAAACCCATTTGCGTTGATTTTAAGAATACCATATGGAGGGGCACTCCACTTCGTCACCCTATTTACCTTTCACAAGGGATGTCTACACATCTTTCTTAGTAGTTTTCCATGTGAGGGGGGAATATTTAGACGATTATTGAAAATATCCTCTCATGGTTCCATGGTCTCAGAAGTGTCACATTTTGCAGAAATAGTTTCCCCCAAAGAATTGAGAATTTTCTACCATAACTAAGGAACCTGTAAAAAAAAATCCTTAAAGATATGATGGTTCCTTTCCAACCAAATATGCCAAATAATAAAGGAGGGTAAGTATGGGGTAAGTAACCATAGAAACTACATATAAATAATTCCTCTAACTACTATCATGAAATAAATGAAAGTCACTAAATGAACATATATATCATGATTGAAATAATCACAAACACAATAATTAACTAGTAAGTCATCACATATAAACAATTGAGTATAAAACACATCTAATCAAATCCAGTAACCAAGTACCGATAATCATAAAACACAATTAGAAAATTGGCCTAAAAGAATATGTTATTATGACAAGAAAAGTCAATTAGGGGTGGGCATTATAGATTTGGTCATATGATGAGGCTAAAAGTTGGAGAGGTTGATCATGTTGCATCAACACGAGCTGGGGTTGATTTGTCAAGATTCAACAAGTCATAGAATATAAGAACTATGAGGGAAAGAGATCAATACAAGGAAATGTATGAGTATATTTTCAAAAAAAGTAGACAGCTAGTCCCAGTTATGTTAGCCCCTGATGAAAGTGAAAAATGGAAGAAGAAAAGTCATAGACTACAAGAAGAAAATAAGAAATTGACAAAGCAAGTACAACTAGTTCAACTTGTTAGAATTCTTTACAATAACTGAGAGGGGGGGATGAATTAGTTATCCAAGGTCCAAATGCCCTATTAATACCTTTTTACTACTTTTAATGAATCCATACACTTTTCATCCATCCAAACTTAAATCAATCATATAAGCAAATTACAGTAAATCAATATGCAAAGATAAAGCATCCAAGATCAACACATGACACAATGATTTACGTGGAAACCCAATTTGGGAAAAACCACCAGTAACATGCTACTTGATTCTCACTCTTCTGAAGTGATGCCCTATTAAAAGCCTGCCCTGTTAAAGGCTTACAACACACTGTTAAATGTGACCTTGTTAGAGGATTTCACCAAACTGTTAGGAATGGGCCTGGTTAAAGGTCTTTAGAACATTCACTTGGAATGTCACCCTGTTAAAGGATTTATCTTATGGCTATTAAACCAACCTAAGTCCATAGGATTTAAACTTACTGTTACAATTACTAGAAAGTAATGATAATGGTCTTTTGATCTGATATAACTTACAACATACTTTGCAGATTTCAGATCACACTTTTAGTTCAATCCTTATGCTTGGCTTCAATCACTCCAGCTCTGACTGCTTGTCTTCCTCTCAAGCTTCATCTCCTTGAGTGTTCTTACTCATTCTGCCAATGCAATCATCCTTGTGGTCATCTATCCAAATAGAGTTCCTGTGCTTTCTTCTCCTTAGCACCTTCTTCAATACTTCATGCTTTTATGCTTGACCACCTCTCTCTTTTTTTCATTAACTTGTCTCTTCTTAAATAGAAATCTGATTTGCCCTTGCCGCTCAATTCTCCCTCTCCAATTTTTTGGTTTCAAAAATGGATTAGGTAGGATACAATGTATCTACCCCGTATCTTGTTCTCTTCTAGAAACTTCACCAGTTGTATCCTTAAAAATGTTCTACATGGTGTTCTGTACCACCAGCTCATCATTCTTATCTTCCTTTTAATTCACAAATTTTTAAATAACAACCTTGTCGGCTTAGATCTGGCGAATCTTCGATTTCCAAAATAATGCAACAACTCAGCATTATTGAGTTACTGGTGCTGGGCACCTCTGTGTTACTCGACACCTATACCTACTTGGCACTTGATAAACTCTATGTCACTCAACATCTGAACTTGCTCGACATCTGAAGTTTACTTTGGCATCTGAAGTTTACTCCGTATCTGAAGTGTACTCAGCATCTGAAGTTTACTCGGCATCTGAAGTTTACTCGGCATCTGAAGTTTACTTGGGATTAACTAAGAATTTGCTCGGCTCTTATTAGCTTGCTCGTCTCCTTCTCTCTAATGAACTTAGTTGAGCTTTACAAAAGACTTAGCTAAAACTTTAAATCTTTGATATGTTTCAGTGTGCCCATTCTTTGTATCTTATAGTATGTCATCAAATACACTTTTTCATCAATGGCTTAGCTAATCCTTGTACTTCATTACAACATCATAACTTCAACCTTTCTCTAGGTGTTCTAGTTACATCTTATTGATTGCCTCCTCCTTGACAATCAACTAATTGATAGTATTTGGATCACTAAAGCAATTGTCATTCCTACTAGTAGCAAGTTTGACATCAATGACAAAACAATGATTGAGAACATTCTTTACCAGTTCCATATATTATTCCAACAACTTTTCTTATGATCATTTCAACCATTTCCAACAATCTCCCTCTTTGGCATTGATGGTAAACCAAACTGATCAATTAATCAACTTAGTTACCACTACGATTGTATACGTTGTCTTGCTGTATTTTTACTACTGATCTCATATATCTCCCTCTTTCATATATATCTCCCTCTTTCTTTGTATTGATCAGATTTTTGCATATTTCTCCCTCTTTGACATAAATGCCAAAGATGTAGCATTTTTATTATGCAAAATATAAGCTTTGGCTTCTTGTTGATTTTCTCCCTCTGTCACCATGCTTGTGACTGATTTGGAGTTTCTGCTCCTGCTGTCATCCTTTGCATCAACCTGTTAATATTTCAATGATTTATTCCTGTTGATGTAGGGCAACTTCCTTGTTGCCTTAAACTGCTTGAGTTAGGGGTATGACCCCTAGTTTGCCTCTAAGATATTCATAAGCATCCTTGGGAAATGGTTTGGTGAAGATATCTATAGTTTGTTCCTTTGTGTGAATGTATTCCAACTTTACTTGTTTGTCTTTTACCAATTCTCTAACATAATGATACGTGATTGCAATATGCTTGGTTTTTGCATGCATCACTGGATTTTTGGATATGTTTATTGCACTTGTATTATCACAATACAATATCACAGGTTTTCTTACTTCTTCTTTCATTCCATTCAATAGATGTGTGAGCCATACAATGTTTGTGCAATTGACTGCAGCTACCACATATTCTGACTCTGCAGTGGACTGGGATGTACATGTTTGTTTCTTGCTAGTCCAGGTGACCAGCCTTTTGCCTAGAAATAATGCACCTCCACTTGTGCTTTTTCTATCATCAATGTTTCCTCCCCAGTCTGCATCTGTATATGCATTGAGCTCAAATTTTCCATTCTTTTTGTAGTATAGACCAAAGTTATCAATTCCTTTAAGATATCTCATTATTCTTTTTACTGCTATGAGATGATTTTCTTTAGGATTAGCAGAGAACCTAGCCACTATTCCAACTACTAATGCTATGTCTGGTCTACTATGTACAACATATTGTAGTTTTCCAATCATGGATCTATACATTGTTTGATTGACTTCAGCTGACACATCATTTTTGGACAGCTTATTTCCTGTTGCCATTGGTGTGCTGATTGGTTTGGATTCCTCCAATCCAAACATTTTAAGAATTTCTTTGATGTATTTTGATTGTGTAACAAATATTCCTTGTTTGAGTTGATGTACTTGCAACCCAACAAAAAAATTGATTTCTCCAAACATAGACATCTCAAATTCATGTTTCATTTTGTCAGCAAAGCCTTTGCAAAGTATTTCCTTACCACCAAACACTATGTCATCCACAAAGATTTCAGATACAATAATGTCTTTACCTTCTTCTGCTTTGATGTACATGTTGTTGTTATCATCAGTTCTTTCAAATCCAATTTGCACTAGATACTTGTGAAGTGTCTCATACGATGCTCTAGGTGCTTGTTTCAAACCATAGAGTGCTTTATGTAGCTTACACACCATATCCCTATTTTTTTCATCAACAAATCCTTCTGGTTGTTCAATGTAGACTTCTTCTTCTAGTATACCATTTAAGAAGACCGATTTTACATCCATCTGATGGACTTTAAAATTTTTGTAAGCAGCATATGCAAGTAAAGTTCTTACTCCTTCCATTCTAGCAACAGGAGAAAATGTTTCTCCATAGTCTATTCCTTCTTCTTGAGCATAACCCTTACATACTAGTCTAGTTTTGTTTATGGTAATCTCACCATTCTCATCTAGTTTGTTTCTAAATACCCATTTGGTGCCAATCACATTCTTGTCAATTGGTCTGGGAACCAAACTCCAAGTTTTGTTTTTTCTTATTTGATCAATTTCTTCTTCCATAGCTTTATACCAATCATCATCTTGTAATGCACCATATACTGTCTTGGGTTCAGATTTGCTAATCAGACATGATTCATGTCTTAGTCTATTCCTTGTCATTGGTCTTGCATCTTTATCACCAATTATCTGTTCAACAAGGTGATGTCTTTTTACATATTTGGATAATCTTGGCTCTGTCCTTATTTTCATGTTTGATCTTTCGAATTCAGGATCACTATGCACTTTGTTGTTAGGTTGTTCTTCATTATGTGTACTGTCTTCAGAATCAGATTGTCCATTTCCTTCATTCTGCAACTCGGCTTCTGAATGCAACTCGGCATTCAATGGTTGTGACTCGACTGAAACTGATACTTGTTGTTGATTTTCAATTTGATTGACATCATCCTCATCAACAGTCATTCCTTCATAAGAATACACAAAGGTTCTATACTCTTCCATTTTCTTTGGTTCTTTAGCTTTCACTTCTGTGTGCTCATCAAAATTTATATTTGCACTTTTCACAATTTTGTTAGTGTTAATATTCAAACACTTATATGCCTTACTTCTAGTGGAGTAACCAAGAAATATACCTTCATCACTTTTTGCATCAAATTTTCCATTTCTAGCATCTTTAAGGATAAAACATTTGCAACCAAATACTTTGAAATGTTTTACATTGGGTGAGTGACCATACCATAATTCAAAAGGTGTTGTATTTGTACCTTTCTTGACTTGTACTCGATTCAGTGTATGAATAGCTACACTTATAGCTTCTCTCCAATATTTTAGAGCAACAGTCTTTTCCATCATTAATATTCTGGCACAGTCAATCACAGATCTGTTTCTTCTTTCAGCAATTCCATTATGTGGAGGAGTTCTAGGAGCTGACGTTTGTCTTTTGATTCCTTTATCATTATAGAATATCTCGAATTCATTTGATGTAAATTCACCACCTCTATCTGATCTTAGGCATTTCAAGCTTTTTCCAGTTTCCTTTTCAACTCTAGCCACATACCACTTAAACATTTGAAAAGCATCAGATTTTTGTTGTAAGAACATAACAGTCATCATCCTAGAATAGTCATCAACAAATAGCATTATGTATTTATCTCCTCTATAGCTTTGTATTTCCATTGGACCACATAAGTCAGTGTGAACTAACTCAAGTATCTCTTTAGATGTATAGTTTTTTCTTTTCAAACTTGACTTTGTCATCTTTCCTAGCTGACATTGTTTGCACATGATATTATCAAGCTTCTTCAATTTTGGTAGACCTCTAACTTTTTTCATTTTACTAATGTTGACTAGATTGTCAAAGTTGACATGACATAATCTTCTATGCCATAACCATTCATCATCAAATTTTGCAAATAGACAAGAAACATCATCCATATCAAGGTAAAATAAATTACTCTTTGTTTGATATCCTTTTCCTATCAGTTTACCATCAGTATCATAGATTTTTGCAGTTTTGTTTCCAAATTCCACTTTGCAACCTATATTGCCTAACTGTGAGACACTTAGTAAATTGTAGTTTAATCCTTCAACATAGTATGCATTGTCACATGAAATTTGTTATGTGAGCTTAATGGAACCTTTTCCTTTGATTTGACATGGAGCATCATTACCAAATCTAACACTATTTCCATCATACTGAGTAAAGTTAGCAAACTTACTTTTGTCTCCTGTCATGTGATGTGAGCATCCACTATCTATGATCCATCTGTCATTCTTGTTTATACATGTTACTAGTGTTGTGGGCTCTTCTTCATCAAATTGGTCCTTCATGGCTACATAAACAACTTCATCATCATTGTCATCAAAATTTTCTTCAACAATATAACACTTCTTACCTTTTTCTTTGTAATCTCTCTTGTCATCATCTCTTTTGTTCTTGTATTTGTTGCCTTCCTTGGAATCCTTTTTCTATGGACATCTTGTAGCAATATGACTTACTTCATTGCAATTGAAACAAATGAAAGGCATCTTACCTTTGAATTTTCTTTTGCCCCTATGAAATCTTCTAGTGAGCAATGCTTCCAATTGTTCCACATCTTCCTCATCAGTGCTACTGTCACTGGATACATACTTCATTTTTCTTCCTTTCTTTGATTTCACATGTTCAACATCTTTCAGTGATAACTTGGCCTTAAAAGTAGATTCAACATTTTCAGGTCTGTAGTTGTCAAAGTTAGATAACTCAAATGCAGTGAGCCTACCTATTATACCTTCAAAACTTAGATTATTTCCTGGTATACATCTTAGCTCTTGTATTGCTGATACTCTAATAGCATAGATAGGGATCAAGGTTCTTAAGAACTTACTATTAACATTATCTTCATCTAGTTGACCACTCAAGCATCTTATTGCACTTACCACTTCCTTTATTCTTGCACCATACTGAGCAACATTCTCATTTTCTTCTATTTTCATGTCATCAAACTTTCCTCTGAGACTTTCTCTTTTTGCTCTTTGTACATTCTGATCTCCTCCATAGATGTTTGATAGGGCTTTCCACATTTTGAATGCAATGTCACAACCTTTGATATCATCAAATTCAGCATAACTGAGTGCAGAGGCAATTTCCAGCATTGGCTGATTGTGTTCTTGCTTGTTTTTCATGTCTTCTGCAGTAGGAGCACCTGTTGGATCTACATGTTCAATGACAATTGAATTTTGGGCATAATCTCCTATGGATCCAAGATGTAGCTTCATCAAACTTTGCCATGCAACAAAGTTGTCTTTGTTGAGCTTGGGAACTTCTCTCTTTGGCATTTTGATCTTTTCTACTTGTAGTCCCTTTAAGCTGAATCAGCAGTCAGGCTCTGATACCAATTGTTAGAATTTTTTAGAATAACTGAGAGGGGGGGGTGAATCAGTTATCCAAGGTCCAAATGCCCTATTAATACCTTTTTACTACTTTTAATGAATCCATACACTTTTCATCCATCCAAACTTAAATCAATCATATAAGAAAATTACAGTAAATCAATATGCAAAGATAAAACATCCAAGATCAACACATGACACAATGATTTACGTGGAAACCCAATTTGGGAAAAGCCACCAGTAACATGCTACTTGATTCTCACTCTTCTGAAGTGATGCCCTGTTAAAAGCCTGCCCTGTTAAAGGCTTACAACACACTGTTAAATGTGACCCTGTTAGAGGATTTCACCAAACTGTTAGGAATGGGCCTGGTTAAAGGTCTTTAGAACATTCACTTGGAATGTCACCCTATTAAAGGATTTATCTTATGGCTATTAAACCAATCTAAGTCCATAGGATTTAAACTTACTGTTACAATTGCTAGAAAGTAATGATAATGGTCTTTTGATCTGATATAACTTACAACATACTTTGCAGATTTCAGATCACACTTTTAGTTCAATCCTTATGCTTGGCTTCAATCACTCCAGCTTTGACTGCTTGTCTTCATCTCAAGCTTCATCTCCTTGAGTCTTCTTACTCATTCTGCCAATGCAATCATCCTTGTGGTCGTCTATCCAAACAGAGTTCATGTGCTTTCTTCTCCTTAGCACCTTCTTCAGTACTTCATGTTTTTATGCTTGACCACCTCTCTCTTTTTTCCATTAACTTGTGTCTTCTTAAATAGAAATTTGATTTGCCTTTTCCACTCAATTCTCCCTCTCCAATTTTTTGGTTTCAAAAATGGATTAGGTAGGATACAATGTATCTATCCCATATCTTGTTCTCTTCTAGAAACTTCGCCAATTGTATCCTTAAAAATGTTCTACATGGTGTTCTGTACCACTAGCTCATCATTCTTATCTTCCTTTTAATTCACAAATTTTTAGATAACAACCTTGTCGGCTTAGATCTGGCGAATCTTCGATTTCCAAAATAATGCAGCAACTCAGCATTATTGAGTTACTGGTGCTCGGCACCTTTGTGTTACTCGACACCTATACTTTCTCGACACTTGATAAACTCTATGTCACTCGGCATCTGAACTTGCTTGGCATCTGAAGTTTACTTTGGTATCTGAAGTTTACTCGGTATCTAAAGTGTACTCGGCATTTGAAGTTTACTCGGCATCTAAAGTTTACTCGGCATCTGAAGTTTACTCGACATTAACTAGAAATTTGCTCGGCTCTTGCTAGCTTACTCGGCTCCTCCTCTCTAATAAACTTAGTTGAGCTTTACAAAAGATTTAGCTAAAACCTTAAATCTTTGATATGTTTTAGTGTGCCTATTCTTTGTATCTTATAGTATGTCATCAAATACACTTTTTCATCAATGGCTTAGCTGATCCTTGTACTTCATTGCAACATCATAACTTCAACTTTTCTCTAGGTGTTCTAGTTACATCTTATTGATTGCCTCCTCCTTGACAATCAACTAATTGGTAGTATTTAGATCACTAAAGCAATTGTCATTCCTGCTAGTAGCAAGTTTGACATCAATGACAAAATAATGATTGAGGACATTCTTTACCAGTTCCATATATTATTCCAACAACTTTTCTTATGATCATTTCAATCATTTCCAACACAACTTCACATTGCCAATGTCTTGCTAGAAAATAGGTTTGAGAACATGAAAATACATTTGGATTCACTTTGGGAATCATATACTAAGAATTATGATAATAATATATGTCATGAATGTCTTAAGTAGAGATTAAATATGAAATTGGATGACAATGTGAATGTTAATGATGCCTAAAATGAATCAATAAGAAGAATGATCGATTCTCACGAGGATTTTGTAAAATATTTGAAGAGCTGAATTTTAAGGATTTAAGAGCCCATCAAGCAAGGCCTCCCACCATTAATGAATAAGAATAGAGAGATATATGATAATAACGTATGGATTGTTGAGTGTCAAAAATTGTTTGGTATTGTCTTTGCTACTACCCAAACTAACATTTTCAAACTAAAGGAAGCAATGGAGCACATGGACTGGTTTGTTGCGCTGGAGGTTCCGATTCAAAATTTCATGGAAGATGTAGATACATATGCATCACTTGAGTACCTCAAGCATGTGGTTGCATATTCAAGATTTATGGGTGACTAATTTCTCCATATGTCTAATTTGTTTTATAACAAACTTTCCAAACAATTCCATATGCTTATGTTAAGTTTCATAGTTATAACTTATGTTTTATGAAGGGTTGTATCCCTTTCAGTTTGTAACTAGTTCCTCTCTTATAAATATAGGAATGTAGGAAACTAGAAAAAGAACTATCTTTTATATAGACAATACATACACGAAAAGTGTTAAACAATTAATTACATTTTTAGAGCAATACAAAGATAATGCTTTTAGTTTCTTCAAACTTAAATTCTTCCTAACTTTATTTTCATTTTGGCTAAGTTTCATGTAATACAATATTTTACAAGGATTTCTTGATCATATATCTATATATTTATATGTTTTGTTGCTTCAGATTTCTATGAAAATTTATATGGGTTTCTTCATCTTAAATCTGCATATGTATATGTTTTGTTGCTTAAGATTTTTGTGATAGAAACATACTGCAACAGACACTAAAATAAAAAATTCTTAAACATATGAGGCTAATTAAATTGTTTAAAAAGTTATTCCAAAAAAGTTACATATAGATAATAGAATCTAGATTTAACAAGTTATCAACAATTATTCACATCAATTCAAATGAAGGCTACATTTGGTAATACAATAACAACAATCATGACTTATAGTTTTGTAATTTGTAAATGTAATATGACTAAATATGCAAAGAAGTAGAGAAAAAATATAAATATTAAAAAAATTGAATGCTAAATCACTTCATATTTCATTGGCTCAATCTAAGATGTGATGCTTCCATATGCCAAATGGACTCTATATCCTAAAATTGACTACTACTGACAAGTTCCTCTTCATTCTAATTTGGGTAGTGGAAATAAAAAAAAATCTTCATCTTCATTCTAACTCTGAGACCAAGATCCATCGTTTGTCTCAAAATTAGTAGCAGGACAACCAACTTTTCAGGTGTTGCAAAGCCCTCATCTTTTGCACATAGAATTCTAAATTGCTAGTGTCCTATCATAAGGAAAATCCCTAACATTGTATTGAGCTACAAACAACCTCAAACAAGTTTCTAAATTTTTGTTTGGTTTTTTTTTAAATCTTTGATATCAAAAACCTGAATGCACTGAAAACTCTCTCATCTTCCACTGACCCCAATATAATTGTTTGGCATAAATCAGCAAGTTTGGAATATTTTGGTATTGAATTACGCAATACTTCACTCTGACTCATCCTTTTCCAAAGCCTTGTTATTGAACCAGGATTGAATGGATTCTCAAAGTTTTCCATTTGCTATTTCATACACAATGAAAATTGTTTACATTGTTTACTAAGGTTATTTGAATCTAGAATTCCTTGTATTGGTTGTCCATTGCAATGTGCATCTTTTGAAATCCGTGTTATCAATTCCTCAAGATTTTTATGAAACAACTTTGCATCATTTGGAGTATCTCCAAAGTGTTTCCAAAATTGAGGGTACACACAACCCATGGCTTTAAGAATTTCTTCTCGAGGGAATATTTCATGAATCTCACCTGAAAGTTGGTAGGAAATAGACTTCAAATTTTCACTAACAAATTTAACAATCCTGTCAAAATATTCCTTTCTCACTATTAGTACTCTACCTCACTTGCTTGTCTTACATTGGTATTTAAAATCATTTCACAAGTACATATAGCTCATTTTTTGCATTGAATACTAAAAAATTCTCACATGATTCAAATCTATATTTGAATTCCATTTGAAAAAAAATTGGGCTATAAATTATGAGATCTAAATACAGAGAATCCAAGGCTAGACATGTCATTTTATGCAAATCACTATACGTATAATATACATAGTTCTTCCTTGAGATTTCTTAACAATTTTATTCATTAAATCAAATGTAGGGAGAAGAATACCTAAAGTTAATAGGTTCTCTATACAACTTAACTTATGTAATAGATCAAGAGTATTGTCTATTGTGAGGTGTTTCTCATATATTACTCCAATCAATGATTGATATTTTTTAGAGCACATTCGACTAGTTCATGCAAAGAGATCCATTTGGTCTCAACATCCTTGAGAAGCTTGTTTCCTATTGTTACTCCCTAAGAAAAAAGGTTGAATTCTACAAAATGTTTAGGATTTATGCAGAAGTAGGAGTGTAGCTCACAGATTAGATCTTCAACTCTTGATATTATAGGATAATTTCTTATAATATTATATGCTGAATTCATTCAGTGGACCATGTAGTGTATGCCAAGCATGTAAGATGCAATACTAGTTTCTAATATTGCACAAAGACTAGTCCTTTGCCCTTGCATTACTGCAACTCCATCTACTCCAATGCACACTAATTTCTTGGCAATTGTCAAGTCATCAATATCAATAATTTCATTCAAAGCTTTCTTAATTTCTAAATACATATTTTATGTAGTTTAATTAGTCCTCATTTTACAAAAAAAAAGTAGATGAGCTCAATAGACATGTCCTTTTACAATATAGACATGCATATAGACCCAAGAAGTGTTATCTACCACAATAACTTCAACTATTCATAGTGAAATGAATTTGGATTCTTTTACTATCACCTGTAGATTTTTCTTTTCCACCTCAGCAAGACACTTTCCTATTTTCCTTCCAGCACTTGTTGACCAATGTGACATAGGATAGTGAGGAATTGTCAAAAAAGATAATAAATTACTATATTCTAAAAAGTATCTCATAGGATGACCTGTAGACATAATATGAAAAATAACACTCATCATAACAATCTTTTCTAGGTATGCATCATTGACTGCATGTTGAAGCCCAACCTTAATTGGATTTCCACTACTATTATTACCAGTTTATTGCCATTATCTTGTTATACTCTTCATATTCTATGGCATACACAACCAATATGCCATGCTTTAGTTGATGTACTTGCAATCCAACAAAGAATTGGATTTCTCCAAATATTGACATCTCAAAATCATGTTTCATCTTTTCAGCAAAATCTTTGCACAGAGCATCTTTTCCTCAAAATATTATGTCATCAACAAAGATTTTAGATATCAGAATATCTTTACCTTTTTCTGTCTTGATATACAAGTTGTTTTTGTCATCTGTTCTCTCAAATCCTATCTTCACAAGATATTTATGAAATCTCTCATACCATGCTCTAGGTGCTTGCTTCAAAGCATAGAGTGCTTTATGAAGTTTACAAACCATATCCTTCTTGTTGTCATCAACAAATCCCTCTAGTTGTTCTATATAGACTTCCTCTTCCAGTATACCATTCAGAAAAGTAGACTTTACATCCATTTGGTAGACTTTAAAACCTTTGTAGGTAGAATATGAAAGTAGTGTTCTTACTCCTTCCATCCTTGCAATAGGGGCAAATGTTTCCCCATAGTCCAATCCTTCTTCTTGTGCATAAACTTTGCAGACTAGTTTGGCCTTATTTCATGTGATCTCACCATTCTCATCTAGCTTGTTCCTAAACACCCATTTGGTACCAAACCCATTTTTATCAACTAGTCTTGGAACTAAGGTCTAGGTTTTTTTTCTTCTCTATCTAATCTATCTCTTTTTCCATAGCTTTATTCCAATTATCATCTTGCAGTGCATCTTTCACTATTTTGGGTTCAATCTTACTCAACAGACATGATTCATTTCTTATTATGTTCCTTATCATTGGTCTGGCTTCCTTGTCATCAATGATTTGTTCAGCAAGGTGATGTCTTCTCACATACTTGGATAGTTTTGGTTCTCTCCTTCTTTCCATGTTTGATCTTTCAGCTTTAGAATCACTGTACACATCTCTTTCTGGTATTTCATCATCTCTTTCTTGTGTACTAATTCTTGAATCAGAATGTGCATTATCTTCATTTTGTAACTTGACTTCTGAATGCAGCTCAACATTCACTAGTTATGACTCGGTTGATACTAAAATTTTTTGCTGATCCACAACTTGATTGGCAACTTCTTCTTTAGCATGCATTTCTTCATAAAAGTGTACAAATGATCTTTACTCTTCTGGTTTCTTAGTTGCATCAACTTGAGCTTCTACATGTGCATAAAAATTTACATTTGCACTCTCCACAATCTTGTTAGTGTTAGTATTCAAACACTTATATGCTTTACTTCTAGTGGAGTAGCCAAGGAATATGCCTTCATCACTCTTTGAATCAAACTTGCCATTTCTAGAATCCTTAAGAATATAGCATTTACAACCAAACACTTTGAAATATTTTACATTGGGTGAGTGACCATACCATAATTCAAAAGGTCTTGCATTTGTACCTTTCTTGACTTGAACTCGATTTAGGGTGTAGACAATAGTACTTACAGCTTCTCTCCAGTATTTTAGAGCAACATTTTTCTCCATCATTAATGTTCTAGGATAGTCTATCACTGATCTATTCCTTCTCTCTACAATGCCATTTTGAGGTGGAGTTCTTGGTGCTAATGTTTGTCTTTTAATTCCTTTATCATTGCAGAATGTCTCAAACTCTTTTGATGTGAATTCTCTTCCTTTGTCTGATCTCAGGCACTTTAGACTCTTTCCTATTTCTTTCTCAACCCTGGCCAAATACCACTTAATCATTTGAAATGCATCAAATTTTTGCTTTAAGAACATGGCAGTCATCATCCTAGAGAAGTCACCCACAAACAACATTGTGTATCTGTCTCCTTGATAGCTTTGCACTTCTATTGGGACACATAAATTACTAACTCTAATACTTCTTTGGAAGTGTAGGTTTTGCTTTTGAAACTTGACTTGGTCATCTTTCCTAGCTAACATTGTTTGCACATTATATTTTCAGGCTTTTTTAGTTTAGGCAAACCTTTGACTTTCTTCATTTTGTTGATGTTAATCAAATTATCAAAGTTGAAATGACATAGCCTTTTATACCATAGCCATACATCATCAAATTTAACAACAAAATAGGATGCATCTTCCATATCTAGGTAAAACAAATTACTCTTAGTTTGTTCTCCTTTTCCTATCATATTTCCATCAGTGTCATAGATTTTGGCAGTTTTGTCTCCAAATTCTACTTTGCAACCTACATTTCCTAACTGTGACACACTCAATAGATTGTAATTCAATCCTTCAACATAGTATGCATTATCACATGAAATTTTCTCTCTAAGTTTAATAGAAACTTTTCCTTTGATTAGACATGGAGCATCATTTCCAAATCTAACACTATTTTCATCGTACTGAGTAAAGATAATAAACTTACTTTTGTCTCCTGTCATGTGATGTGAACATCCACTGTCTATGATCCACTTATCATTTTTGTTCACACAAGTTACCAGTGTCATTGCCTCATCTTCATCTAACTCATCCTTCATGGCTACATAGACTACCTCATCATCATTTTCATCAGAATCTTCTTCTTCAACAATATAGCACTTCTTACCTTTATCTTTGTAATCTTTGCTATCATCTTCTCTTATGTTCTTGTTCTTACTGCCTTCTCTATAGTTCTTCTTTTTTGTGCATCTTGCAACAATATGTCCTACTTCATTACAATTAAAACAAATGATTGGAAACTTACCTTTGAATTTACCTTTGCCTCTATGAAATCTTCTAGCCAGTAGTGCTTCCAATTGTTCCACATCTTCTTCATCTGTGCTGATGTCACTGGATGCATACTTTACCTTTTTCTTCTTCGTCTTTGGTTTCACCTCCTTAGTGTCTTTCAATGATAGCTTGGCCTTGAAAGCAGATTCAAGATTCTCAAGTCTCTAGTTATCAAATTTGGACAACTCAAATGTAGTGAGCCTTCCTACTATTCCTTCAAAAGTTAGTTGGTTTCCTAGTACACACCTTAACTCTTGAATGGCTGAAACTCTAATAGCATAGATGGGAAGCAAGGTTCTTAGCTATTGATAGTATCATCTTCTAAATGACCACCCAAACTTCTTATTGCACTTTCTACTTCTTTCATTCTAGAGGCATATTGAGAAACATTCTTACCTTCCTCCATTTTCATGTCATCAAACTTTCCTCTAAGACTTTCTCTTTTTCTCTTTGAACATTCTGATCTCCTCCATAAATATCAGTCAAGGCTTTCCACATTTTGAATGCAAAGTCACATCCCTTGATGTAATCAAATTAAACATAGTTGAGGGCAAAGACAATCTCTAGCATTGCCTAATTGTGCTCCTTTTTCTTCATATCTTTTGCAGTGGGTACAGCTAGATCAACATATTCTACTTTAATTGAGGTTTATGCATGGTCACTTATTGATCCAAGGTGTAGCTTCATTAGAATTTTCCATGCAGTGAAGTTATCTTTGTTGAGCTTGGGAACTTCTCTCTTGGACATCTTGATCTTCCTACTTCTAGTACCTTTAATCTAAATCAATAGATGGCTCTGATACCAATTGCTAGAAATGCTTTAGAATAACTTTGGAGGGGGGGGGAGGCGAGGGGTGAATCAATTATTCAAGGTTCAAATGTCCTAATAAAAATTTTCACCAAGTAAAGTGAGCCCATTAAACTATTCATGCATCCAAGCCTAAACTTTCCTACTTAGCAAGTTACTGTAAAATCAACATGCAAGAATAATACATGAAGAATCAACACATAACATAATGATTTACATGAAATCCTAATTTGGGAAAAACCACCTATAACATGCTACTCAATTCTCACTCTGCTGAAGTGATGCTGTGTGAAAGCCCTACCCTATTAAAGGCTACAACACACTGTTAAATGTGACCCGGTTAAAGGATTGAACCACCCTATTAGAAGTGGGTCTGGTTAGAGGACTTCAAAACATTCACTTGTAATGCCACCCTATTAAAGGATTTACAAATGGTTGTTAAACCAACCTAAGTCCATAGGATTTTACCCTAACTGATACAATTGTTAGAGCGTAACAACAAGGGTTTTTGACCTAATACAACTCACAACTTAACTTGAAGATTTTAGATCTCACTTTAGCTCATAACATTGCCTAGCTTTCAGTCTCTATAGCTCTGACAGCTTGTCCTCCTTTCAAGCTTCATCTCCTTGAGTCTTCATGCTCAATGTACCAGTGTAATCTCCTATGTGGCCACTTTTCAAAGTAGAGTCTTTGTGCTCTATTCTTCCTTCTTGATGCATTCTCCTTGACACCCTTCAACCACTTCAACCCAAAAACTCTTGCTTCTTGACCTGTAACTCCTTAAATAGAAGTCTGGAATGCTTTTTGCACTCTTAATCTTCCCACTTTTAATTTTAGATTGAATGGATTAGGTAGGATTCAATGAATCTACCTCGTATCTTGTTTCCTTCTAGAAACATCATGAGAAATCCTCTTGAATTCACCCAAAAATGGTTTATCTAAGATTTTGTGCCACCAGCTCATCATCCTTATCCTACATCTGGTTCACAAAATTCAAGGTAACAAATTTGTCAGGTTAGATTTGGCAAATCTTTGACTTTTCAAATAATGCAGTGGCTCGACACTATTGAAATTTTGATGCTCGACACCTATTGTGGATTGACTTGGCATCCACTAATTTTTTTGATGTTTGACACCTATTAATTGCTTGGCACCTAAACTTTCTTGGCTCCTTCTATTTCACTCAGCACACACTAGATTTTGCACTTGCTCGACACTTACTAAAAATTTGCTCAACATGAACTAGCTTGCTCGGCACCCACTAATGAACTTAGTAAAGCTTTTCAGATAGCCTTGTTACAACTTATACTTCTAGAGTTTCTAGGTGTAGCCAACCTCTGTATCTTCAAGTGTATTATTAATACATCATTTTACCATTTTCTTAATTGATCCTTGTACTACATTACAAAACCATAACTCAACCTTTCCTTTAGGTGCTTTTGTTACATCTTGTTGATTAAATCCTCTTCATCATCAACTAAGTGATAGAATGATTGAAAACATTATTTATCAACAATCTTCCTCTTGCAAACAATCTTCTTTCTTCAATAATGATCTTTTCAATCAGATTTCCAACATCAATGAACTAGTACTTTTCTACCCGCTCAAACTTAAAATACCTTTTCATTTCCCCCTCCCGCCCCATTTTTATATTCCTTTTTCTTTTCTTCATACCAACCTCAATATTATCTTCAATCATAGCAGTTTCATCCAACTAAATTTTCTTATTTTATTTTTCCCTTACAACTCTTCTATTGTTCCAACGTTGTTATCCTCATTTGATGCATTTTGATCTAACTCAATGAAAACCCAAGCTTATGCTGGTGATGAGCTATTGTGATTGGCTTTTGCACTTGTAGTTACACATGTTGATGGACCAAAAATATTGCCAATTCCAAAGAAATCTTTAATGGTAGCATCTCTAAGTTTTGGTGCTTTTGATGGCCTCCCAATCCCTTCACTGCCCTATGGAGTCTTACCCTTGTCAACATGTAGCCTTCCACCAAAATTACCTTCACTACCCTTAGATTGATTAGTATTAGTTTGAGACTCACCATCCTCAGAAATCTCAATCCCTTCACAACCCTAAAGAGATTCACCCTTTTCTAACCTCTCATTTGGAATTAAAATCAATAACAATATAATGGTTTACACTCTAGAATGAGGTTATAAACATTTGTTATTTTACATAACATAAATATTAGAACTTCATAACAGGGTTGTACAGTTTTGAAAGATTGTGAATGGCAAATGAATAATGATGGTCCAACCTACCACTTCATATGTCAATGAGCTTTCAACTTTGCATTCAATGGTGAAGAAAAAATTCATGAATCATGATGATAATATTCAAGGCTCAAGTAGTGGTTAAGAAGTGAAGAAATTATTCCCTACCTTGGTCCTTTACGCTTTCTTTGGAATTCTAATTATTATGTAATGTGTTGCAGGATTACAAAATTCCAAATGAAGATGCTAATGCAGACTTAGAGAACTCCAATTTTTTTTGTGATGGGATACAAAAAGGCTAAGAAATCTTGAAGTGCAGACATGTTTAGAATTGGAATTTATATCAAATTGATTCATGAAATAATTAAATCAATTTACATTTTTTGAATTTTGGCGAAATGTGCCCACTCCACCAATTTGGAATCAATAATCGTAGGCAGAATGGGTGGACACAGGCAATCAGAACTTAATGATAGTGGGTGAAATGGATGGAGTCATGGAGAATCAATGTAATACCAACTAGCAAAATCAAAGATAGTTACAATATCCAGGTCAGCCAAATTCAATGTGAATACAATGAGCAACAATGTGTAAGGAAAAAAATATCGGCAACGCATTACCCATAACACCTAGTCATCAACATAATTATGGGTGATTTGGCTTCCATTAGCGTAGATTCATATTCACCATTTTCAACCCTAGGAAATCCCATAATTTTCCACTAAAATACATCCTGCACATAAAGGAGTTGGAGAGTCTGTACATGGAAGAGGTTGAACAAGAAATATTGGAGGCCTTGTTTGCAAGAAGAATGGTTAGAGGAAAAGGGACGTACAAAGGCAAGCTTCCTTTCAAATACTTTAACTACAAAAAGGTAGGACACTATGCAACTAAATTTCCTAAGCCAATAAAAAGGGAATAAAACATCTAGAGAGAGAATAAAAAGTGGAAAGATTCCAACAAGAAGTGACCCAAGGTGAAAGGAAAGAAGCAGTGCTACATCACTAAAGAAGTTGTGATTGTTGTAGAGTCAACCTATGATAAGGAAGAAGATGAGGATGAAGTATCTTTTATTGTCATCAAAGAAGAAAGGATGGAGAGATCCCTAATAAAAAGTACTAGCGTCCACAAGCACTAGATAATAGATAATGGCTGCTCACATTACATGTTAGGTAACAAGAGCAAGTTCCACAAGGTAGAAGCATATAATGGAGGAATGGTGAACTTCGACAACAACTGAGCATGTACAATGATATGAAAAGGTACTATATGTAACACCTCGCCAAGGAACCCAAAAGAAGTACATTTTTAAAAAAAGATAACATAATAATAGAATAGCGGAAGCAATAATAAACACTCAAATATCAACAACACTTAATCAGGTTGCAACTCTAGGGTCCCATGATGATGAATCACATTTCATTTTAATTAACGCTAAATCCAATATATAATAAATCCACATCAAAGAATAATGTACAAGTATGATTCCATTTAAATAATATACAGTTATCTTGAATGCCACTTGGCAATACTCATTATGCAGCTTCATCCACTTTACAAGTCACAGGGTATGAAGGGCTGAAAGAATATACATCATAAAAATAGATTACCACAACATCTCATAAGATTCTCAAAAAAAAATATAATACAATAGGTATAACCATCCATCATAGTACACAAGAATAGAATGAAAGAGATGCATAATAGGGAACTCCAGCCATGACAATCAAACAAACAGATCTCAATGGTAAAAGTAAATAGCACTACCACTCGACCTCATGGTAACTCGAAAAGGTCCACTCCCACCGCATTGAGGAGATAGTCTCAAGTCCCAAATAGGATAACAAATCAAATCTATAGTCCAATATCTAAGTCAAGAAAAACATAAAAGAAATCTAACTCAAAGGTACCAAGTTACAAATGACATCTAAACTAGAGGCAACAATGACATGTAGGAAATCTATTATGCAAGTGGGCAAGTGTCATCACAGGAGCCAACTCTAAGGTTACCTGGCTAGTCTTTTAATCCTTTGACCCCTTAGTGACTCTATGTGGCACTAGTATCCTTTTGTATTGATAAGGCATACTAATGATGCAAGGTCGCAACCAAGCATCCTCTCTACTCCCATCTTAGCTTGTACTAGCACTCAAGGCATGGGCGAGGAAAAAAAAATGACTCTTGCTAATTCATTTTACTCTCATTTAATGTAGTGTTTTCACTTATTAAACAACTTACAATGGGTTACTCGCACAACCACTTAGGGCTTCGACCTCCATTGCAAGCCACTTCCCAACATCACATACAAATTACCTACCCTAGGATCATAAAAGTACAAATCAAAGAATCACAGTTTTCACCTCAACCCTATACAAGTGACTGGAAAGCATCAAAAGACAATTCACAATAACACCTCAGTCCTCTACAAGCAATTGGAAAGCATCCAAAAATAACTGATCGAAGACTCAAAGATTATATCAGAAGAGATACATTGTTCACCTCAGTTTCTCATAAGAACGCTAGAAAGCAATAACCACCAAGAGATCAAACTCCTCATAGAAACACACGACACATTACCAAGGTTGGGTATAAAAGATCGAATTCAAAAATACCATCATGACATCACAGAACAAACTCCCAAGCCTCTGGTAACATCCTAATTTAGTCAAAGCTAAGTCAACCCGAAACCCAACATAGAAGTAAACATACAACAAACAATGTAGTTTCATAGTTTTGTTTGATTTTGAAAACACATAGTTTGAGTTTATAGTAAGGTTCAAGTTTTTGTTTCGATGCAAGTTTTCAACTTTACTAAAGTTTATGAATTTTCCCCTTATGACTTAACCCATTTCCCATTTTAAATCAAATTGCACAATTACATTAACTTATGAACATACAAAGGTCACAATTAAATATTATAAAATAATTTTAATATAATTATTTATTAAATTATTAAAATAATAGTTATTGATTATTTAATAAAATAATTACAATTTTATTAATAATAAAAATCATTAAATAATTTTTAAAAAAAAAATTTAAACTTTATTAGATAATATTCATCATTATTTAAAATCTAATTAAACTTATTTGATTAATAATTATAAAAATATATATATTAATTAATAAAAACTATTAATAATTAATAATTAATAATTAATAATTAATAATTAATAATTAAATCTTATAAAATTAAAAAAAATTAAAACTTACCTATGTGTTTAAGGCTGGCCGGCCTGCCCTATGGGCGGTTGCCACAAGCAGCTTTGCTACTGCGGTAACAGTGTTGCGTATAGCAGCGATTGTTTGCCATCGACATCATGGAGGATAGTGGGTGGGGGGTTGGTGGCCCCACCCACCAAATTAATTTTATATTATTATTTTTATCTAATAAAACAAAACAGTCCCCCCAATATATATATTTTAAAGAAAATTGTGAATAATACTTTGATAGGGAAAAACACAATAAACCAATCAATTTTGCATTCTAAAAATTCAATTTCTTTTCAAAACCCTTCCTTGTTAAAATACTCAACTATTAAAATTCACAGAATGAGGGTTTAAAAACTCCATTTCTCGAATATAAATAAATTTGATACGAATATCAATAAAAATATACCAACAAAGGATTCATCTTAAATAAATCTCTGAAAATAGATTTATCAGACAAGAAGAAAGGAATTCGAAGAACATAAATCACTGTGCCAATAAACCACAAGATTCTACCTAAGTTTGATGCTAATACGCAAACACATGAAGCACACGAGAAATCCTCTTTTCTCTAAAACCCTTCTTCCCAAAAATTGCTCTTTCAAAACTCAGTAATTGGAAAATGAACTCCCCCTCTCTAATAAAGAGTTCTCCCCTAAATTAGGGCTCTGATTGTGCAATCATGAGAGGGAACTCGTGATCAATATCTTTTAATATTTTATTACTTTTAAAATATTCATGCATACTTTTTACAATTTAAAATATTGTTATTAAATTAATTTCTCTTTCTCTCTTAAATTAATTTTTGAAGCATTTTTGATAAAATATTTATTATCTTAAGTAATAATAATATTTTACATTTATTTTAAAATGATCTCCTAAATATGTTATTATTAAATTAAATAAATATTATTACGCTCCAAAATTAGAACTATAACTTTATCTTTAAATTTAATTAATTTCTCAATTAATTAAATATAATTAAATATTGAATTATCTTAATAATTTTTCATTAAATTAAATCATTAAATATTCTTTTAATTTGATTTAGCTAATAGAAAAATCACCATAGACCCACAAGACGAACTATGAAAACTCTTTGAAAAGAATAACACACTAAATCAAACTCAAGGTTTATAATCACAAATTTACATCATATGACGAATTCAGAAGGGTAAACATCTCAGATACTTGTCCTACTTTCTAGGACAAATGGTTTAAGGATAGGATTCAAACTCAAGAGTTATCTCCCCTCTCTTACTATTGAGATATTGCGATAGGGTACGCTCATCCTGACAATTCACAGAAGTGGATACTCGGTACCTACAATCTACATAAAAAACACGCATGTACAAATACATGTATTATAAACTAAACAAAAAATGATAGGAAGTGGTACATCATGTAGATCCTGACTAGCAGGTGACTACGAATCCCTTCCTTAACCACATTAGAAATGTCAAACATAAAGAAAACATACACACACACACACACCATACACATGCAAGTATGGGATAAGTATCCATAGAAACCACATAAAAATCATTCATCTAACTAACATCATTAAATAACTGAAAGTCACTACATTAACATATATATCATCATCGAACAATCATGAGATAACTAAAATAACTAAGTATATATATACATATATACATATATGTATATAAATATATACATATATGTATATACATAGATGTGTGTGTGTGTACATATATATACATAAATACATACGTACATACATGTGTGTGTGTGTGTGTATCAACTGAATATGAAGTAATATCCAACAATCTGGAAAACAAATGTCACTGATCATCAAGCATAAATATAAAGTTGGCATAAAGAGTTTGGCAATAAAATCAAAAAAGTTATCTAGGGGAAGGCATTACACTATACCTCTAGATGCGACTACTACCTATGAAGACATGTACTTAGTAGAAGGATTAAAATACAACTTGTTGAGTGTAGCTTAATTGATGAATAAAGGTTACATGTTCAATTTCAACAGAGGGTCCTGCAAAATATTTGACAAGACATGCAAGCTACTAGTTATAGGGGAGAAAAGAAAAGGTAACCTCTTTTCCCTCAATATTTGTAGTAATGCATGTATGGTACCTAGCATTGATAGTAGCTAGTTATGGCATAACAAGTTGTGTCATGTTAATTTGGAAAGCATTGTAAAAGTAGGAAGGAAGAATTGTATAATGGGTTTACCCCCGATCACCAAACCTAGCAATGTGATGTGTAAGGATTGTCAACTAAGAAAGTTGGCAAGCTCAAGTTTCTCTAGCAAGTTATTCACCTTTTAAAATGTATTGTATCTAACTCATACTGACCTATGTGGTCCTATGAGGACAAAGAGTGTGTCCGGAGACATTTAATTTACGTTGTTCATTGGTGATTTCTCTAGAATGATGTGGACTGTCTATCTAAAAGAAAATTCAAAAGCCTTTCACATGTTCAAAGTGTATGGTAGAAAGGGAGATTGTAGAGCATTAAAATACTTGAGATCAGACCAGGGAGGTGAGTTCACCTTGCAAGAATTTGAAATTTATTGTGAGGAGCATGGAATCAGAAGGTAAATGCCAGCCCCAAGAACACCACACCATAAAGGTGTTGCTGAAAGAAGAAACATCACAATCATATATTGTGCTAGGACATTAATGATCAAAACAATGTTTCACAAATCTACTAGAGAGAGGTTGTAAGTACAATAATGTACACCTTAAATCAGGTACAAATAAAGAAAGGGACAAAGAAGACTCCCTATGAACTGTGGTTTGGTCACACACCATCTTTTAGTTACTTCAAGGTATTCAAAAGCAAGTGTTACATTAAAAGGGATGAATATACTGAGGGAAGTTTGAACCCAAGAGTAGATATTATCGATGTTTGAATCTTTATACAAACAAGATTGCAAAATCTTCCAATGTTGAATTGGATGAATTCTCAAAGAAGAACAAGGAAGAAAGAAGGAAGGAACTAGAAGATTACAAGCAATTTGAGTATAATCCACTAAATGAAACAGTGGAGAGTACCCATTGAAGCAAAACCTGTGCAAGGAGTTGTGTTGATACAAGTAGAAGGAGTCAAACTCGAAGAACAATGCATTGAGGTACATGAAGGAAACATAGTGCTAGAAAAATATGTGAGAAAACACCACTCAATAGATCAGATCATTGGAGATAAGGATGATAGAGTAATAACCAGAAGAAAGTTGAGAGAGACAATATGTAGACTTTCACATATGGAGTCTAGGGCCACAGAAGAGGACTAAAGGATGAAGATTGGAGGAAGGCCATGGAAGTGGAAATTGATTAGATAGTGAAAAATGACACATAAAACTAAGTGGCCTAAACGAATGACAAGAATGCCATTGACACAAAGTGGGTGTTTCGAAATAAGATGAATGAAGATGGAGAAATTATCATAAACAAGACCAAACTTGTTTTTGAGATACACACAAAAATAATGTATAGATTATGGAGAAACCTTTGCACCAATGGCTAGACTAGAAGGAGTTAGGATACTCCTGGCATTTGCAGTACACAAGAACTTCAAAGTATATTAGATGGACATAAAGCCTATATTTTTGAATAGAGTTCTCAAGGAAGAAGTCTATATCAAGAAACCTAAGGGATTTGAGAATGAACAAGGCAAGAATTAGGTGTGTAGATTAAGGAAAACACTGTATGGATTGAAACATGCATTGAGAGCTTGGTATGAGAGATTGCACTCGTACTTGATAAAGATTGGGTTCACAAGAACCAGTGGCAATTACAATCTATACATGAAGCAAGAGACATAAACAAGCTTGTTGATTGCAAAGATATTCATGGATGATATCATCTTTGGAGGAGATGATAAACTAAGTGTTGATTTTATAGAAGCCATGAAGGAATTTGAAATGTCAATGATCGAAGAAGTCAAAGTATTCATTAGAATTCAAGTGTCCCAGATAAAAGAAGGTATATTCATAGAAATATGTTAGAGAAATACTCAAAACATTTGGCATGGAAGATGCAAGACTGGTAGGCACTCCAATGAAAATTGGTTGCAAGTTATCAAAGGAGGATGAGGGCCTTGAAGAAATGAGACACTTTATTGATCAATGATTAGAAATTTGTAGTATGTGGTCCATAGCAAACTAGACATAGCACAAGTAGTAGGCCTAGTGGCCAGATTCTCATTAAACCCAAAGGAATCATACATGGTAGTTATGAAGAGAGTCTTCAAATATCTAAAGGGTACTGAAGAATATGATCTATGGTATCCTCGTAAGGGTAATTTTGAACTTATTGTTTTTACATATACTAATTGGGTAGGAAACATAGATGATAGGAAAAGAACAACTGGAGGTGCATTCTTCCTTAGAGGAAGAGTAGTGGCCTAGACCAGCAAGGAATAGAACTATATATCACAATCAATCATAGAAGCATAATGTGTTGTTGTAGATATGAATTGCACTCAAGTCGTTTGGATCAAATAACTACTTGAATGAATTCAAGAGAAAATGGAGGAACCAATAGTTATCAACTGTGATAACACAAGTGCTATCAACGTATCCATAAATCTATTCATGCACTTGAAGACCAAGCACATATCCATTAAGTGCTATTTTCTAAGGGAACAAGTGCTAGCAAAAGAGGCCAGGTTGGAATATGTACCAACCAAGGAACAAGTAGCAGACATCTTCACCAAATCACTTCAGAAAGATAAACTTGAATATCTGTGAGAAAGGTTAGGAGTCTTACCCCTATCTACATTGAACCAAGCTAAACTAGATGGACATCAATCCATAATCACAAAATGCAACAAGCTCAAAGAAGGATTAATGAGAACATGGGGACCACTCCATAGGGGGAGTAGTCAAGTAAGCAATAGGAAAGGAAAGATGGTCTCCTTTGGTATTGATGTCAAATGGGGACAAGTTGAGTGAAAAGAAATGAGCTGCAGAAGATCAATCATAAAAAATGGAGATGAGTTGCAAAAGATCAAGCATGAAAATGCACTATCTCAAGGGGAGACAATGAAGGAAGGAAATGGAAGAAGTACTAAAATGGCTAAGTGTTTCTAGCAATGTCAAAGGGGGGGATTGTTGGCCTAAAGTGTTGAAGATTGATTGGTGAATAGACCTATAGACTTAGTCATCAATGGTGTTGTCAATGCTAGCAACACAAGAAAATAAATATAACTAGTAGATTGACACAACCAATGAGGCACACTAATGTGTGACTCTAACTCCAAAGGAAATGAAAGAAATATGACATGTCGAGTGGGAACAACAAAGAAGGTAATCCTCTTAGACATGGCACGCTACGCACACCAAGTGAAATCCACACATGTACAAGGAATAGTAAGAAGATCAACGAGATGACTCAACAAAATGATCATGAAACAAGATATTCGTCAATGCCTAGTCATGAAGAGGGAAATGAGTGCACTCAAAGTTTCATCTAATGGTGATAGGAGAAAGGATCGAGGAACAATTGAATGAATTCAAATTTGAATTCTTTCCAACAGATGCAAGTCACCGAAGACATGTGGAACCTATGACTTTTGTATGAACGTGCTACAACTTGACAAGAGCAACACACCACTACAATGGGTGACTGAGTTGGTGTTAGGGAGGGAATTCAAATTTTGAATTCTCAGGTGAAAGCT
This sequence comes from Cupressus sempervirens, assembly GCA_028749045.1. Lineage (NCBI taxonomy): Eukaryota > Viridiplantae > Streptophyta > Pinopsida > Cupressales > Cupressaceae > Cupressus > Cupressus sempervirens. The sequence continues at coordinate 591,249,477 of CM053790.1, forward strand.
TATAAGAAAAGCAAAAGGAAAAGTACAAAATGAAACATAGATGAAGGAGAGAAGATTAGATTGCCAAGTGATTAGCTTGAATGTCAAGCTAAAGTGGAATCTCATGAAGAAAATGAGAGTGATCAACCCTTCAAGGTGATTTTTGTGTCTAGAGGAGGAGAGTGACTCTCAACAACACAAAAAGTGTCATATGCCCAAAGTGAAGAGAGTGCATAAGTGATCAGAGAGTATGCTTGTAGAGCCTAGAGAATACATAACACAATTATGGATTGATTAAATGAGTCAATCGAGGATCTAAACCAAGCGAAGTACAATAGCTAAACTCTTAGATCATTTCACTATTGTTTACTTACCATTGCAACAACAAATCCTATCGAGGGTGAACCCTAACAAGTTCTTTGTACAAATCCCTTAACAGGGTGACACATTAACTTGTGTTCCAAAGTCCTTTAACCAGGCTACTCCTAACAAAGAAAGATCTTAATAGGTCTCGTCAAAATCCCCTAATAGGACCGCACCTCATAGTGTCGTTGTAATCTTTTAACAAGGATAAGCCCTTGACTGACACACTTTAGAAGAGTGCAAATTCGTGAGGATCGTCTCACACCCTGTGGTTTTTATCCTAATTGAGTTTCCATGAGATAAATATTGTGTTATGTGTTAGTATTTTCATGTGATGTGTTTCTGCTTGGCCCTGACTGGTTGAGTTTCTTCTTGTGGTAACCAATAGATTAAAAGGAAGTGTGATCTAAAAGAAGTAACTTAAAAATGGTAAGTATACTGATTCACCCCTTGGTATATTGACCTTTGGTTGGGACCAACATAGTGAACTTAAGTGCCTCATGAACGTGATATGTATTTGATTTATTGAAGGTGTTTTCATTCATGTGAAAGAGTTCCATTGATATGTTATTGAATTTAGTTTGTAGGCTTTAGACTAGTGATGCAATTAGAATAGGTTTACAAATAAATATTTAAATTCAACATAAATCAAATAATTCAAGAAGATGAGTCAATGTATTTAACTTGCAAAATATTAACAATACATATGAAATTAGAAATACTCTCATTTTCAATCAATCTAAAATGACTTAAAATAATTACTTTAAATCACACAATTCAAACTTGTAGCACACATTCATAATTAACAATCACATGTAATGTTGTTAACCTTAGAATGCAAACAATTTGCGATTTGAAAGAGAAGAATACAAATATAATTTAAGATAATAATACTATGAAAAATCTATTGGAAGTGGCCACCCTTAACATCACACACTTTCAGAGAAAATTAAGATTGGAAAATGTATTTCAACCTATTTAACATTTTTGGTTTAGAAGTTACTCTTTGGTGTGATGTTTTCCACTGCAGATTGAAAGTAAGCATGAAACAATATAAGATTGAATCTTATGTAAACAACGCATATACCCAAATTAGTGAGTAGATGTGTAATTTACTTATAGAATCGATTTCATTAGTATTTTTCACATCAGTATTTTAGATCACACTCAAGTACCATTATCAAAATGATTGAAAAAACATAAAGAAGAAAATGACAATACATCATTCAATGTTATGTGAAATGTTAATACTTTAACACATTCAATTTAAAGCAAGAAACAAATCTTATATAGCAAAAAATGTAATTCCTATTGAAATTGATATGGACGATTCTCCCCACATACAAGTAAGTCTGTCAAGTGTAGCCATTCTTGTGAGACGACATATATAGAATCTCATGAAAAGGAAAGAAAGCATTGCTCGGGAAGGGCAAGTTGAGAAGAGAATGGGGACATTCCAAAGGGTAAAGCCGTCGGCTTTCGTGAGTTCACGGGATAACTCGGCCTTTATGCCTCGTGACGTGAAGGGCCCCCTCCTCTTATCATTCATCTCTTCTTGTAATGGGGAAAATCTCTTCACGTGCAATTTATAATGCTCCACTCACAAGACACAAATGTATGCTTGCATGCTTGTATTATTATACTATGTACAATTATTTAATCCATTATTATACGCTATGTATGGCGTGGCCATTACCTTCCCAAAACTATAATGGTGCACACTAAATGTAGTTGCATTTATCTAGTCCCATTGCTTTTGACATAGAGGGCACTCAGGTAGTGGAAGACATTATTGTCAGTGATGAAGAGCCCTTTTGACAAGTAAGTTCCCTAAACACTCCTTTACTATCTATTGGAGAGCTACTTGCATTTTCCCCTTATTATTTTAGGGTTTATATAGATTGAAATGTGTTTATATTTATTTTTAATGTATAAAAGGTTCATGGTTAGTTTTATATATATATATATATATATATGGAGGTTCAATATTTTTTCACTTAGACTTTTTGATTAAGAACAAGGGTATCCATTTCATCAAATTCACGTGGGGCATGATCCCGACCTCATCTCTTTTAGATGTCAGGGGCCTTACACTCAGCAAGCCTTGATCTCTAATGAGCCTTTCAACTTCACCAGTAAACTAAGAGCCCATTGATAACGTAATATATTGTTCATTAATCATCATCTAATTAAGAAGAAAAAATAATTAAAGTATTTTAAATTCTAGTAAATATGTGTTCATTTTTTTATGTATAGAAGTTTGATTAATTAATATGAATGATGGTTTAGATGGTCATATATTAAGTACATTTAAACTTTCATATGATAAGTTTCTAAAGGTGTTATCCAAAATTACATGTTATCATGTAAATATTCAATATAGATGAATTCAATTTCGTAGGTTTTAAGTACTTTGATTCAATTGTAAAAATGATTTGATCAATGATATAATCAGTTATGATAATTGTCAAGATTATTTGAGAAGTTCATATTGGAGACATCTTTTCAATTTTACATTTAATACAAGATCATATCAAAATATAATATGATAGACATACTTTCTTATTATTTTTATTTGTTAAATATTTCTAATCTAAAAACATATTATTGTTAGAATTTTTTTATTAATTATAAACTTCGTCTCGTCATCATTAATATTGTGAAAATAAAAAATTTAAGCCTTAGATGCTATGAAACTCATAAATCTATAACCATACGCCTTAATCTATATAACCATACATCTTATGCATGAGAAAATAAAAACTGAAATATGATAGATAAGAGTTTCTCATTTCCCACAAAACAAATATGTTAGATTATAAAGGCTAAGTTGAATCAAATAGTGCTAGTAGGAAGACCATGGTATTGAAAAATAAAGTTAAAATAGGCAAAGTTGGGCTCCATAATGACCTTTGAACCATTTAAATGCTTAGTGTAGATAAAATAGGATGATTAAGATGCTCACTTGGTATTCAAAATTTGTACCATAGAGATACTACTTGTATCCTCCCATTAGAGGGTAATTACAAATAGGAGTATTTAACATATCATTCCCAATCCCTCCACAAACATCTAAGAAAATACACACATGTATCTTTTACAAGTGCTTGAAATCTACGAATTAACCAATATCTTGAAAGGTTTTTTGGTCAAAGTGGTTAGATTAAATTTTGCTTCAAGCTAAGGCCAAGAAATCCAAGAATAAACTTTGGCATATAGAACTTGAAGGCTCATAACATTTCTTTAATTTAATTTTTAAATGAGTGCATCTACCTAAAGTAGTAGACAACTACTTGCCTTGAGAAATCAACATATAGACTAGTTGTTGAAGGATATATCATTATAAAATTCAATTCTATAACTAATTAATGCATCACTTAAATCAATAATAGATAGGCACATTAATTAAAAGAAATTAAAATTTCTCATTAAATGTATATTTTAAATTTGTATAAGATCATAACATAGATATATTTTGAATTGTCAAAACTAATACTTATATAGTACAAGCTTTTGAGGAAATGAGTAAGATGAAAGCATTATCGTGTATTTATTATGTTTGACTTTAACATATATATATCGAGTTACAATCATCATTAACATGGATAAATTGAATATATATAAATAATTTAATATGTAAAATCAAAATTATTGATATTACTGAAAAAGTTACTTTAAGATTTATTTGTGTAAGGATTATAAGGATACTATCACTTATTTAATCCTCCAAAAAAAAAAAAAAATTCATAATGCATTTTTTCTTAAATATTAAATGTGATACACTTAGACATATAAAATAACTACATTCCTACAAAACATAAAAGCATTTTACACACCCAACTTAAACGACTAAATGTAAAGTACAAAATGACAGTAAGTGCAACATATTTATGAAATATGCACGATAGAAATAAAGAGTCATATTGTAATGAAACTATGATTACTTATTTGGTTGAATGAAAACTATTGAACCCATATTTGTGGTAGAATGGTTGATTTGTACATATTATTAAAAAAAATGAACCTTCTAATAAATTCTCACATAACTAACACATATAATTTTTTTTTTTAGCAATTTAACTCATGTATATAACAAAACATTCTATGCAAGAATGTAAGACACCTTTTCTTTATTTTGAAGATTGGGGATAAAAAAAAGTCATGCATATTTTTAAATTGAATTGTAAATAAAGTCACTTATATGGATGCAAACAACCTATAATTTTACTCATATGCATGTCTAATGTGAGATTTAATTACTGAAGGAATATTGCACTATAATAGCTTATGTAAAATACATGAATAAAGAAATTGTTATCTTTAAACACTCTTAAGGGAGAATACATTCTTATGGCTTGTTTTATATGCTAACTCAATAAAATTATTTCTCAATTCATTTCACGAATACATTCCTCTCATTGAAAGATTCATTATGTAAAGAAAATAAGAATCCAAAAGCAAATTGAGGCATTTTTATAAACTAATGAATATATTTCTTTCTTAAGAACACATCAGAAATAAAAGGAGAATAGTTAGACATTATTTGGAAATTGTTTTCTTTGTTAGACATTGAAGATTCATTAAATTATAAATAAAATAAAGTATTTTCATATAATTAAAAATAATTACCATTGGGTTTCTATCCATTCATCTATTTTCTTCTCATATTTTGATGTTTGATCTAGATGAAAAGTAACTTTATTAATTATTCTCTCAATTTTATTTAATGTTGTTATAATTCAAATTTTTATTAAATTGTGGGAGAGTAACTTCATTTTCTTAAACATTATTTTTAAACAAAAATTTTATTAAATGAAAATTAAACATATACTTATCTCTCACAAATATTATTTAACTACCCATTTCAAAGTTTGTTGAATCTAATTCTTAACTAATAATTACACCTTCATGAATATATTTTCTATGTTATCTTGAAATAAACAAATTTTATTTTACTTTAAAATACAATAATTGAGTATGATTATTTTTATAATCACATCATAAAGATCTAGTTTCTCATATTTTAGTTATCTTGGCGCTTTGATCAGATTTTAGGCATCAATCTTTAGTCACAATGTAACATCAACCAAAATTCACCTCTCATTAACTTTAAAGTACACAATCCTAATCCATCTTGTTTATATTTTAAAATTAAAAAAATTGTTTGTTTCAATCGATTAATATATCTTAATTGATTTATATATACATCTAGATATTTTTTAATAATATTAATTCATTACAACTTTTATATTTTATGTTAGTTTATTTTCCTTCACCATAATGACTAGGTATAGTGGATCTTTGAACAAATTCTCCATAAGTCATCTACCATTAGTAATAATCTACACACAATTAGTACTCTACATCATAGATAAAATAGAACATTGTAAAGTAACAAATCATTACATTATGTAACAAACTATGTTATGTTTAGGAACACAATGAAAAATATTTTTAAATAAAATATGTATGTAAGTGTAATTAAATAAAGTATACAATATCTTTATCAAGAAATGAATGCATAATATTATTTTGACATTATGACTTGAAAAAGAGTATTAGTGATACAAATAACCTAGTTTCTGACAATGTTTAGAAGCATAAGTAGAATCCTTATGTAGGAATTGTAATGGATTGAGTGGCTAACATAAATATCTTCACATAGATTTGACACCCATTTATACATAAAAACTAATAAAATAAAAAAGTTAGCTTAAGTTTTAAGGTGAATCAATTAAAGAGAGGGTTTAATGAAACTTCCCACTCCATGAATTTTAAAATTTTGTCTCATGGAAGATGGTCTTGTAGGGGACCCCACCCCTCCTCATAAGGATCCTCACCTCAAGGATTCTATAATGACCTTAGGGGCCCATCCCTCATATTCGCCAACTTCTAGTTCTTTAGAGGGTTCGACAGTGTTGGGACCCCATGTTAGGATTATTGAGGCTTCTCTGAGTAATGAAGGTGTTGATTATAATTAAGAGATAGGGTGGATGAGTGAAAAATACCTTAAATTTTTATGTACATTAGAGAAAGAGAAAGAAGGACTTTCAAGAATAACCTTCCAAAAACCCAAATTAGATTAGCAACACCCAAATAAAATTCAATAGATACCCATGTTGAAACGAAGTCCTTTTTTAAGATGTATACTCGAAGGATATATTTATATATGATGTTCTTTCCCTTTAGTGTTGTGTGAATAATTGATTTATTTAAGTATTTATTTAGTGCATGTAGATTGACCAAATAAATTGCAAATAAATGTAGAAGCACATGTGATAACTAAGCACATGAAAGGATCATTTCTAAAACATCAAAGTAAGTGCTATGAAATAAAAAATCAAGTGTTGAAATCACCTTGAGGGACAATAGGAGGGGTCAAATCAAATCTGAAGATTGACTATCAACTTGTGTCAAAATTTATAATAAAACCAAATTAGGAACCCTAGAACTAAGATTTATGAATGTTGAAAATTTGGGAGCCTCTGGTAAAGGTTGATCTGAAGGGGCCCAAATTGAGGTTAAGGTTGAACTCAACCTTCTCTTCCTCAAAAACCTAAAATCTGAGTGTCCAATAAAATGTTGAAACCCTAGCTCTAGAAATTGAACCTGCTACTCCAAAAACCTATAGATCCACTCCTACACTCTTGAAAAAAGGATTTTTATTGGGGGAGGGGCTTGCCTTAATCAAGCCTTAGTTTAGGAAAAAGTGTGTAAAGGTAAGATAAATGTAAATATTCATGTTACTTGCCAAATCTCCAAATCTCTATGGATGTATTCAAAACCACTATCTAGATGTAGAAATTAAGATGTAGGATATCTCCACAAATTTAATATATCTACAAGTTCCAAATCATATAACCATGGATGTAATTATGCTCTTGAATTTTTGAAGGGTTGAAGGGTTGATTCTTCTTGAAAGATTGCTTGCAAATGATTACTTGAATTGAGGTATGAATTGTGTTCTCAAGTTGATAGCATGGGTTGAATTCATGCATATGCATAGTAGAACTTATGCATGTAATAATAGATTCCCAAATGAAGTGAGTAAGCCTACTTTTATATAAATTTTAGAATCAAAATAAAAAAAAGTTCAATTGCACTAGGTGAGAAAACAAATTGAAAACCTCAAAATGGGATCAAGATCCCAAGGCAAAATGGCTTGAGTTGAGGTTGAGTTTAACCTCAACCTCGTGTGTTGATCAACCTCAACCTCGAATTTGGTGACAATTTGCATTGGGATGTTGACCATAATCTTGGGGAAGGAGAAAAAAAAGGCTAAAAATAAATATAAACTTAGAAAAAAGTAGCGAATCAAGCATAAAGGCATCCATGTTCTAAGGGATCACTAAAGTGAAGGGCTAATAGGTCTTACAAAGAAAAGACACTTTTTAAGACAATGAGCTTAGCCTCCTACTTTAATAAGGATATGAATCAAAATCAAACTCACTATAAAGTATATCAAATGCATAAGACAAGCTCATTACAAATAAGGAGACAAATAAAGAATCAATCCCACAATAGACTTGAGTCCTCATCAAATCCAAAATCATAACAAGAGAGGCATCACTGATTATAAGGGAAAAACAAAAAAGGTGTGTGATTACCTTGCCTAGTAATATTTGTGTATCTTACTATGAATTGCACAAAAATGTATGTAAAAAGAGATTGTATTGATAGCCTAGAAAGTTTGTCTGGCATGCTAATCAACCTATCAAGGATACATCATCATGGATTTGTGTCCCCAAAAGGGGATTTTGATATGACTCTTTTACATACATTCATAGCACTTACTAGCTAACAATCTCCCACTATTAATTACAATATCAGTTAAGGTTAACACTATATCCACTTACCATATGTCCTACCAACCCCTCTCTCAAGGAGTCAAGAGTAAGTTGGATAGTAAACTTAAAAACTTATTTTGGCAAGGTGTATCTAAAAACAAGATATTAGCTCTTACAAAGTGGGATAATATATGCAATCCTCATGCAAAGGATGGTTTGGGTATAAAACATTAGATTGGAAAAGCAAGGCTTTAGGAGCCAAATTAGTTTAGAGAATGTTTCAGGAATTAGATATGAAATGGGCTAGTATTATCTTCCATAAATATTCAGATGAAGTGGATTTGTTAAGATTGTTTCAAGTTAAAAATCCTCCCAAAGGTTTGAGGGTATGGAACTCTACGATGAACTACATAAAATAACTCATTGATAAGATAACATGGGACATTAGTGACAAGGATGATACCCTATTTTAGGAAGATTAATGGTAGGGAACCCACCCTTGATTAGTCTATATCTATCAACTAGAATCAAATAGATATTAAGCTCAAACTAGGGTAGGTATCTACAAGATTATATCATAGTACCTTCACGAAATTATTCTATGGGATGACATTCGAAAGATATAGGAAACATTCCTATCACTGAAAAATGAAGAAAATAGAGTTTTATGATGCTCTTAAATATAAAAAACTTTGATATAAATAAAAGAATTAACAAACTAACTTGGGGTGGTTCCAATTATGGAGACTATAGTGTCAAAAAGGCTATGAGTTTTTTTTTCAATAACAACAGTGGAAAAAGGGTAATCTCCCTCTTAACTGATGTTGGAATAAAGTTTGTCTCCGAAAAAAAGGAATGTTCCCATTGGAAACACTTCAAAAGAGAATATTGATTGTGGAATGGTTTAAAAAATTTAGTTTTGAGGGTTCCTCAAGATGCCCACTTTGTGGATTTAGGAAGAAATGGTTGACCATATTCTCTTCATCTGCCCCTTTTCTAATAACTCTTGGTAGTGTCTTTGCTATAAATTTAATTATAAAATCATTTTTCCTAATAACCTACTAGATCACCTAAAGGTGTGATGGACAACCCATTAGAAGAATCTATATAACATTTTTTGGTATATAGTTGCTTCTATAATGGTTTGGGAGTTATGGAAGGAAAGGAACAAAAGAATCTTTCAAGGTAAAAAGATAGAAAGAGTTTCTCTATTAAAAAAAAAGTTAGCATAATTGAAATACTAAACAAAATACTCAAAAATGCCAATCATGTAGAAGGAATATTCTCTAAATGGATTTCTGAAATAAGAAAAAACTAATATGATCTTATCATCCCTCCTTAATATGGTAAAAGAGGATTCATAATTAGGAACAAAAGCAAGGTGTAAATGGTAACCATTTATATAGGCCGGTACAAGATCAAGTTTGATGGAGCATCCAGAGGTAATCTAGGTGAAGTGGGCATGGGGTGTATCATACATTCATGGGAATGAGCTTTGATTGCAAAACTTGCTAAACCCTTGGATAAAATGAACAATAGCTTGGAAAATATTGGTGCCCTCATTGAAGGTTCTAAAACTAGGACTAAAAATTGGCATTATGAAGTTGGTCATAGAAGGGGATTATCATATTATTATTAACACTCTAAGAACAAGTAGATCACCAAATTGGAAGATATAGCCCAACTGGAAATTGCAATCGATCTCTTAAGACATTTTGAGGGTGTTAATTTTCTTCACATTTTTAGAGAAGGACATAATAGATTGGCAAATGGATTAGCCAATGAAGGGGTTGATGGAAAAGTAATCAAAGAAATAAATTTAACTCTTGGGTAAACCCAAGTTTAATCAGTGAATCATCCTTTCCAAATAGACTTTATCCTTGGACCTTCTTTTGTCTCTCAGTTGAACCTTCTCCCTTTTCTCTCTATCTTTGGTTAGTTATCTCTTCTATTTAGAATATCACTATATACACATTGATGCATTTACAAACAACACTATATATTCATATCCATTATATATATATATATATATATATATATATATATATATATATATATATATATATATATTACTACCCCCTTTAACTTTTGTTTTATTATTTAGAATTTTTAGCTTACATGTATTGTGTAGTTATTTTTTTGGCTTTTTTCTTTTCGTGATAGATTTGTTGATTATCCTCTCCCATGGTCTCTTTGTTCCTTTTTTTTAAATCTTTTGTGTTGATCATGACCTAGCTCATTAACCTCTTTTTATTATATGTCTTATCTATCCTAAAATTTTCTTTGTCTTATCTTCTTTTCTCTCTCCTTTTCTTTGTGTATCTTGATCTCTTTAGCCCCCTTCAATAGTTTCCTCTCAATTTCAACCATCATCTTTAGGGCTTGGAAGACCTATACCATCCTCTTATTCTTTCTCACGTGTTCCCCATAACCTTTGTTGTAGGCTAGATGTTCTTTGAGCCTCCCCTTACCTTTAGTCTCTTTAGGTTAGCCCTTTGTTTAGTTTTCTAATTTTCTCTCTGTGAGTTATCTTTCTCTTTCCCTTTCCTTTGGGCCTATGTTTCCTAGTTAGTAACTCTATATTTTTCTTCACTTTAGTATCTTTTAGTTGGTAGATGTGATTAGGTCTTTATAGGTTCATGTCTTTTAATATATACCATTGAAGTTTTATATTAACTAGGTTTGGTAATAACATATGCTAACATTAATACCATTTCCTTAGTGATGCAACTACATCCAAAATTGGCTACTATATATGCCTAATCCATAGTTTAACATTACATCAAGTCACGTTATAACAATTCATCATGAATTTCATCCCTAGACCACAAGAGAATCTTTACAAGTCATAAAAATCCGTTGTGAAATAAGTGCACATAGTCACAATACAATGAGACAACATTAAAAGATGAATCAAACCATCCCAAAAGTCCACATCTAGGACACAAGGCATATAGTAAGAAAGAGAAGCATTGCAATGCCAACTTTTCACAACTTAGATCAAAATTTGACAATATATCAAGTTATTGATAGTTAGGATCAACCTCAAGGGGCTCATGGTTGATTTATTTATTTTTGTGGTGATTGAAATTTTGAGACTTTCATTAATTGAAGACAATTAATCTTCTCACAAAAACAAATTGACATTGTAGAACTATTTAACTCTTTCATCCTCTTATTTAATTGTTACATTTATTTAATTTAATCTTCTATTTAATTCTATTTTTAAAAATTTGTTACCTTATTTAATTGACTTAGATAATTTATTGAAAATATTTGTTTACTTTTTAACTAAAAAATTTCTGTACTTTTCTCTTTGCCTTCTCCTTCAAAGCCCCCTCCAAATTCTCTTTAAACATATAATCTTATGATAGATATTTATGTGAAAAAACATCTCTTTAGATTATACATATTACTTCATAAAAACATTTAATTACTAACCCTTGCACCCCAATAAGGTGCAATGGTTACACCAATAACAAAATATATATGTAGTGATGACATTTTGGCACTTCATGAAAAAAAACTATCATAATAATTTTCTTGTTTAGGGAAACATCTGGTGAGATAATTACATATTTGCTTTTCCATCTCCTCCTCCTACCCTTGCTCTGCCTCCTACAACTTTTTATATGCACTTTATGTGTAGGAGAGTATGCATTGTGTTGGTATTAGCATTAGTAATATTATCATTAGTGAATTGTTTAACACATGCTTTAATATTTGACGATTATGCCCATGTAAATAATTTTTAAAATTTGTAATTGGGCACTGCTTAGTAGGAATCATAGTATCAAGTGCAAGGGAGATTTATCCTTGTTAGTCACAGTTATGTCCGAGTACACAAGTTCTCATGTGAATTTCCAACCCAACTGCTTCGTGTCGTAAGACATATGAAAAACCCAATGTAAGTTCTCCTAATAAGACATGATATGCTCTTTTTGTTTAAAAAACAAACTAGATAAATTATTAAGACATCACAATCTTTAAAAAAATAAAAATAGAACAATTATATATTATAAAAAAGACCCCATTTAAATATCTTAGAGACAAATAATTAACAAATGAGTTAATTTTATAAACAAACAATTAAATCAATTTAAAAAATATTAATTCAACCCCTAAAAAACTTGGGTGTCGTCCTATCCAATTCTATCCATGACATAGTTGCTAAGATAAACTTTATTTTTGAAATATATATTTGTAGTAATCCTTTAAAAAAAAATTTATGGTAGAATCAAATGATCATGATCCAAATATTGAAAACTATTCTATAGGACCGTGATTATAGGCTTTCTAATTATAATCAATCCAAAAATAATATTATAGTGCATTTCACCATCAATTATCTATAAATCCCAAGCATGATAATAATACAAAGATTTGATACCTATGACCAACACCCCAAAAAACCATTATCCTCAACTATATTTCATCTCCAATATACTTGTTCTTGTCAACTATATACATTATTCTTTTCGCTTTATTCAATTTTAAAAAAAAAAAAAAAAACTATATACATTATCCGTTACACTATCTTTCTCAACCATATTTTTACAATATTTTTCCAATCCCTTAAATAACGCAATTAAACAAGACAGCGATCCGCAAGTCATTTTCCCGTGACCGAATTACCGGGATATTGATTGATAACTTTATTGGAAAAAAAAATTTTGACGAATGTAAAATTTTGGTTATTGGTGGACCCCACACATCGCTTTGACTTAAAATAAAACAAAGAAAACTCTGCCTTGGGGGATTCATCTTCCCTCGATATTGAACACACGTCCGGTCTTTTCCCATGTTGTCTTATCATTGGACTTTAGTTCCCACCAATGCAAGATCCTCTTTTTGAACTTTTAACTTAACGGCTTTGTTTATGGTTTGTCTTTAATTTTGAATAAATAATAATTTATTTTACCTATGTTTTGAACCTTTTTGGATTTTATAATATGTGAGTATGTGGTTTATAAATTTGTGTACCTAGTGGAGATAAATATTGTAAATAACAAATGTTTTCTCTACATAATAGAGTTGTCACACTATGTATGTGAATTTAAATGGTTTTAAATTAAAGTTTTTATTTTATTATGTAGGTGGTTTTTTTTGTGATATGGGGTATTTGGATGAGCTAGGGTAAAGACTATTCTCCCTATGTGCTTGTAAGTCGTCCCACCTCTTTACACTAGTTCTAAAGTAAAGCTATAGTTGGAATGAAGGTTAGGAGCTATCAACTTTCATAAATAATGTATCATGGTAGTAATTGAGAGTCACTAATTATAAAATAGAGTTGCCAGACAATGTATGTGAATTTAAATGGTTTTAAATCAACGTTTTTTATTTTATTATGTAGGAGGTCTTTTTTGTGATCTAGGGTACTTGGATGAGTTAGGGTAAAGACTAATCCCTTATGTGCTTGTATGTCGTCCCACCTCTGTAAACTAGTTTTAAAGTAAAGTTATAGTTGGAATGAAGGTTAGCAGCTATAAACTTTCATAAATAATGTATCATGGTAGTAATTGATAGTCACTAATTATAAAATAGAGTCGTCAGACTATGTATGTGAATTTAAATTGTTTTAAATCAAATCTTTTTTATTTAGGAGGTCTTATTGTGATCTAGGTTACTTGGATGAGCTAGGGTAAAGACTAATCCCTTGTGTGCTTGTAAGTTGCCTCACCTCTCTAAACTAGTTGTAAAATAAAGTTATAGTTGGAATGAAGGTCAGTAGCTACCAACTTTCATAAATGACGTACCATGGTAGTAATTGAGAGTCACTAATTATACATGATTAAATTATTATCAATTAGCTTTTAATGAGATCATATTAGATGTCTTTGGATGTCTAGTGTTGTGATTTAAACATGTCATTGGTGATGTGACCATCAAGGTTGAAATGTTTGTTGGACAATCGTGCTTGGAGGCCTCGTGAACCATTGACCTTGCATGTTGGAACTAATGAAGTTTATGCATGGTTTTAATGATTTAATATATTATTATTCAAATAGAATAAATTTTAATTAAATGACATTAAAACTAATATTCTTTCAATGAAAAAGTAGATACCTTTTAATAAGTAAGTTGTATTTAAGAGGCTGAAATATTTTTGAATGGTTTAGACATATGTAGTTAAGAGATCTATGTCATGAATTGATTGTCATTTTGAATAATTCTTATCAATACGATAATGACAATGTTCAATAATATTGAGGAGAGGGTCTTCATTTAGCTTATTTTAGCTAGCGAGAGCCAAAAACAATTTGGAGAGTTGAAGACCCAAGAATGGTAACATTGGTTGCATAGTTTTATATAGTACTCTTAAATTGTATTTTTAAATTATGTTTCTTGCAAATAATATCTAAAGTTAAAATTGTAAACAAATAAAAAGAGGCAACAAAATGGTGAACCAACAACACTTTCCTTGTTTCTATGATATCATTAAATGTTGTCACTTATTTACCAAGGAGAAAATAAGAGGCAAGTGAAAACAATTTGTGGAAGGCAAGTGAAAACAATTTGTGGATTCACGTGTCATTCTTCTCAATACAAACTTATTTCCAACCTATTGCTTATCTTCGATCTTCAAGCAATGACTAATCCACTAGAGTAAATAAATATTTCCATTTTTTATTTTATACAATTACAAATTTAATAGGGACACTTCATTGCTTATATTTAAGGAGAAATTGCACTCAAGCAGTTGCATGGAAACATGGGGTCATTTTCAACTTTTAAGCAACGACCTGTCCACTAAAATAGAAAATGATTCCAATTGATTTTTTTCCCTAGAAAATTTACATAAGAATGCTCTAATTATTTAAATTTAAGAATAAAATTATGTATAAGTAGTTGCACTAGAACATGTGGTTAGAACATTTAATTTTTATTTTATTTAGTGATCTAAGATATGTTTTTATAAAAAAAATATTTAATTATTGAATTAGACTTTTGGTGACATCAATGCCATAATGACTAATTTCTAGAAAAGTCAGCTGAAGAGTGAGGATATTAGAATTTGAAGCAAATAGACTAAGTGCACCATGTGTCAACATGATAATGACTGAATCTTGAGAAAGTTGACCCAAAATTGAGAAAATTGGAATTTGAAATAAGTAGATTGAATTTCCCATGTGATCTAGTTTGAAAACTTGACTCGACGATATAATATAATAATTTATCGAATTACATTTGCTAGCAAATCTATATAAACTAAAGTTATTTTATTTTGATCCAATTGGATGACTAGTCATTTTCTTCTATTTTTGTGTTGAAAATAATGCATGAAGAATTTTACTAAGGACGAATCTTAATAAACATTCAAAGAAGAAGAAACAACCAAATACTTGAAATCTATCCAAACAAACTACAACAATAGATAAAACTAACCAAAGGCCCAAAGAATGAAAATTTCAAAACCAAATAACACAATGCATTACAACAAGAACTTTAAAGTTTTTTGCAACTATCTAAAACAAATGACATTAACATTATGTAGTTGAAGCAATTGGAGTTTGGTATTGTCCAAAAGAATGTTGTTCTTATCTTGACCCTTGGTAGCCCCTTGTAGTTGAAAAGCAGACAAGACAATTCAAAATAATATGTCCACAAAACAAATTTAAAATTTATACTTCACAATGAGCTAAATGATAAGAAAATATAGTCAAACATCTACCTTCCTTATATTAATTAGAACAATACGCCTCCAAGAATTTGCCTCTACATTGCTATGCAACTAACCCAAAATTACATCTTTCCAACTTGAATCATGATATAAAAACAAGGAAGTGATTGAAAACAATCACCCATTTTTTTCGAACATAGGAATAATTCCTCGAAAATATGTTTGAGAATCTCTTGATGCTAACAAATTGAACATTTGATTCGTTGAACTATCATACATTTCAACTAATCTTTGATAAGTAGTTTGAAATGTAGGATTTTCCAAGTCAACATTTAAGTGTTGGCTTGAACTTTAGACCTCCATATATGAGCACTCGATTTCCTTCATGTCTTTTCATGAAATATGTAGTTCCATTTCTAGTTTAACCATGGGTTTAAATGCATCTTTGGAAGGAGGATTGAATAATTTTTCTTTGAGCGAGAAGTAGGAGAAAGGAAACTTAAAAAGCCATGAACAATCTTTGCATAAATTAAAAGTTGTAACAACATGCAAAGCTTCATAATCAACTCACACCAAAGATATGACAAAAACCAAAAACCCCATAGGCTTGTTGTTTAACTAAAACATACTTATAGAGATTTTTTTTTCCAAGAGACCCAATCTAAAGTGTCAAAATTACATATATCACTAAACTTTCTCACTCCTTTTTCAAACACAAATATGCTTGCTTGGAAAATATGACAAAAATTGGTGGGTGATTGTATCAAATCAACTTATTCCACTATATAGACAAGGAAACAAAGTTGAAACCATTGTAAGGAGGCTTTTTTTTGCAATTTAGAATTTTGTAAATTGATTGCAAAGTCTTCTAGATGGATTATAGAGGGAAGCAATTTATATAGAAAAATAAAGAAAGAAATAGTTTGTCACCCTATCTCACCTCATGCCATTTCTTTTTAACAACAATCATCTTGATATTGTGTCTAACCAAACACTTCCAAGATCCCTCTCCCTCAATAACCTTGACTTCCATTTAGTAGAAAGATAAATTCCTTGTGTCCTAAGATGAAATCCAAAACAACCTTGGTCTTATGTTAAATGTGATGTTTAAACTATCTTTTTGGGTTGAGTGCAATATCTAAAATAACATTTTCTATTCTATTTGGACGATAACAATTAATGAGTGATTTTAGTCAACTATTCACATTTCATCTTGGAGGGCATTCGACAAGAGGAATAATACGAGGCAAGAAATATTCGATTAATGACTTGAATCTTGTTAATCAGGGAAAAACATTTATTTCCCTAATTCCAAAGTTAGTTTTTTAGTTTAGTAATAAACCACTTTCACATTTCTAAAAGAAAACACCCAACCTATAGGAAATACCCATATATCATGTATTCTGTCTATGTTGGCTATATTTCTATTCCTTAGAATTCTACAATTGTATATAGTGTTTTGCTCAAATTGAACTTGAGTAAACATATATCTAAACGACAAGTCTCCTACTACCCAATGTAGAGGATCTAATATGTCAAATTTATCTATGTATTGGACATGGCCAAATTTACCTCTCTTGATTGAAACCTTAATAGATAGTCTCTATATTGCACATCATATTTGTTAAAAATTGTACTCAACCAATTAAATTACTAACTCTTCTATTTTAAGTCCATTTTAATAAAATATGAAAATACCCTAACACTATATGAAAAAATTAAAAAATATAGAGTAGGAAAAGACTTGACTAGAGTAACAAAATTTCAACAGATTTGGCCCCAACATCCAACCGAACATGGAAAATTTGGAAAAATTTGATAAAGACCCTTACGCTTAAGCGGACATTTTGTAGGCGGAAAATCTCCCTTCAAATATTGGAACAGTGTTCTTGACTTGTCACGAGAGTTAAGTATCGCACAAATGCTGCCCACATTACAGACGTAGATTACAGGGTAGACCGTATAAACATACAGGAATGGCAGCCCCAGAGCAAGTATAAATTTCTGGCTAAAGATAACAAATTCATTTCTAGCCGAGACAATGGAGTCCAGTAGAACACAAGCAAGTTTTTTTTAGCAAATAATGGTTTTCTCTTTGATTTTCAATTTTTCTTTTGCCGGTCGCAGGGCTGAGTAGTGCTCAGAGAGAGAATTCATGATTTTTGTTCTGTTTCTGTTTTGCAGGGTTTTCAAGTGCTGCTTTTGATAGGATGTTTACTTTTGTTTGGGGTAAAAGTTGAGTCCCGTAGGAAGAGCTGGTCATGGAGCTACGATGCGCCTGCTTGCAGGGCGCAGAGTGTTTCAATTGCCGAGTATGGAGGAGTAGGAGACGGCACCACTGTCAATACTAAGGCTTTTCAGAAAGCGATTGATTTCCTAAGCGGATTTTCTGAAAAGGGAGGAGGTCAGCTTTACATTCCGCCGGGAAAATGGTTAACTGGGAGCTTTAACCTCACGAGTCATTTCACTCTTTACCTGCACAAAGATGCTGTGATTCTTGGTTCTGAGGTGAGTAGTCCTTTTTATTTTTATGTTCTTTTTGTTCTTCTGTCAGACATTGGCGTGTCTGATCGGCTTCGAGCTACGCTTCCTCCTAGAATTGTGCAACATTTTTTCCCTTTAATCACCGATGTATTAGCTGCATTTTACCCAATTTTAACACTTTTTTTCCCGTTTAAATAAAATTTTAGTTCGAAATTTGCATTTTTTTGACGGTTTGATGGATTTTCCTTATTTTTATCGTGATTATTTTGTGCACTCGTGATTCAAGCTTCAGAAACCATTGTAGTTGCAAGGGAAAGATGTTTGTGTCGCAACCCATGATCAGTTTGATTCTGTAGCACTCTTAGTGTCAATCTTAAGTGGGTAAAAGTTCTTGATTCGTGGAATGTCTACTTCACGTTTTGGGAAAGGAAAAAAATTAAAATCAACTGATAATAACATGAATCATAATTACAGTAACTGTTTATTCTTTGTGTATATTTAGCTTGCAAACTCGCTTACACAGATTTTTTTTCTTTGGTTTGATAAATCTTGGATACGGTAATGGAGTGGCCTCTTTAGTGCACAGTGACGTAAGTTGCACATCCTCAAAATTTTGATATTTAGTTACTACTGAAGTGTACTTCATGTTGATTATATAACGTTCTCACCAAATGGCATATTGAGATAATGGGATGTTTTATTGCTGGAAAATGGTTTCGGCCCCAGGTCATGTTCTTTCTAGTGTCGGCCATTATCATCAATACGGCTGAATCCCTTAAAAATGTTTGTGTGAATTATTTTTATGTAGTTGTATCCTATTCCAACATCATTTAGTTATTGTGGCATAATTTTATTGAATTGATATTTTTATTCTTTATCATTTGAAAAAAAATGTCCTGGTAATTGCAACCTGCTTCATTGCCCATACTGTTATGGGCATTTTAACAGAGGGCTCCAAACCAGTTACCATCGTGGCAGTGACTCTATGATATCACTAGACAATGACATACTTGACAGTTGGACTGCAGTGAATACTAGGATAACATTATAATTTGATTTAAAAATTAGAAGTTTTGCTAAATTATTTCCCTTTGTTTTTACCTGTAAGGCAAAGTGCTAAGTATTGTTGAACTGAAGTTTAATCTGATTGTCTGTTTGCTTTCATCTGCAAACCAAATATATCTCAATCTTGGTTATGTAGCCCATTAGTTCCATTTAGTTATTTTATGTAGCCCATTAGCCCATTTAGTTATTGACGTGGCCTCCATATTTGGTTGGGAACGACTGTCTTGTGTTTTCTCTAGTCCAACCTTAGAAGCTATATTCTGACTGATCACCTCATTCACCTACTTTGAGTTTAACTGCAATACATCAAAGTCATTCATCCTGCTTGGTTATATTACAGCAGCTTCCCTTCCCTTAATTGATCCTTCTTGTTTGTTTCACCTTGTTTGGCTCTTCCAAGTATTTCCATGCCAACAATCTTCTATACAGGTGGGGTAGTGAAGCATAAGGAGCCAAATTAATGGTGGCCTTAGCAGCCAAAATGTAGATTTAATACATGTAACCAAATTTTGTGACATGCCTTCCAAAACTTGTGTTCACTCTCTTGATCTCTTTTTACAAAATTTGAATTGTTGCTCTACCATAAAGATAATTTTATATAATTACTAGACTTGCAAAAATTTAAATTGTGAAGTTTTTAGGGTGTTGTGCATTTCAAATATAAATTTAACAGTGTCATAATATACGATTAGTCATTCATTAGTTTTCATCCATGTTGTAGGGTTTGTACCCACAGGCCCTGTACCCAGTGTGGGTGTGCACCCCATCTGGTTGTGTTTCTGGGTACGTGCTTGGTGTGCACAGGGTGCACACCCAGCACTGTGGGTGTGCCCACCTGTGCACCCTGGCATACCCACAGTGCTGGGTGCGCATCCAGTGTGAACCCAGCCAGACCTGCAGGTCTACTTTATAAAAGTGTGTCCAAAAGTCAATAAAACAACACACATACACACACACACACACATATGTATGTACGTATGTATATAATTTTTTGGGGCTACTGGCTAGAGTCTAAACAGAAAGAAATGGTTCAGAAGATGTGTTTTTCTTGGCAGAGATCTTAATAAATACCGGTTTTAACAAATTTAATAATGCTTCGTCTGGTTCTTTTCAGTTGCATATTTGTTTTATCTTTCAGTATTTTAGTAATTATAATATCCAATGGAAGTGATCTGGCTGGTAACTTTGGTTATTTATTCAACAGGATCCAGAAGATTGGCCTTTGATCCCACCATTGCCATCATATGGAATAGGCAGAGATGGAGGTAACCTGAGATATAGCAGCTTGATAAATGGGTATAACCTTACAGATGTTGTTATCACAGGTATAAAGTTAGCTTGCAAATAATTCTCATGTTGTAAAATAATCTCAAATGTTATTGTTTTCTCCAGCATATGGTTTCTTTTATCAGTTTATTTTATTGCATGGATTTGCAGGTGATAATGGCACTGTAGATGGGCAAGGTGCAAGTTGGTGGGAAAAATTTCATAAGAAGAAGTTGAAATATACACGAGGTTATATGGTTGAATTGATGCATTCAAAGGATATAGTAATTTCCAATCTGACTTTCCTGAATTCACCTGCGTGGAACTTACACCCAGTTTATAGCAGGTATGGGAATTATTCATATAAATGAAAAATTCAGAAGTTCTTTATGATATCCAATTTACGCAGAAGATTTGATCAGTTCATCTTTTATTGGTGGCAAAAATGTTCAGCAACATTCTTATCCAGCATGTCACTATTCTTGCACCACTTACTTCACCAAATACGGATGGGATTGATCCAGGTTAGTGTTGAGGTCTGCTGGATTATCTCTTGTAACTTATACATAGTCTTGAATGGGGTAAGAATAGATTTGAATTGTTATTGATTTTTGAAATTGAAATATCTACTGTTTGTCATGTTCTATAGAACTTATAGTTACAAGATCTTAGGTTACATGCCCCAATTTTAATATCAGTTTATTACATACTTATTCTGTAATGCTAAACCATGGGAAGGGTAAGTTGCAGGAAATCACCCCCTGGTCACTCTACATCACATTGTTTCTCGATTGAAGTGTTCTCAAGATGTCACAAACATCAACAGCATTTTCCCAGATTAATAGTGAAACAAAGAAAATAGCAATATGCATATTTCCTTTTCTGCTCACAGAAATGCCATATTAGGACTTTTTTCTAATAATGAACCTTGCGGTTTATGTCTTCAAGCTATAAATTACAATTTACAGACCATGTCATAATTTAAAAGTTTAAAAGTCTTAAAACTATTTTTGTGCTGATTCCATAAAAAGCTCTCTATGAACCAAAGAACATATATTATTTTTATTTTTGCTTGAGTTTGAATTATTATTATTTAATATAATATGGATATTTTGATGCCATTTATATCTAGGAGCTCTTGGAATTTTGATGTTTCTTGTAATCAACTATTCCGTTTTCTTGGTGACTTGGCATGAAGGTTTTCAATGTACCTTTTGTGTTAGAAAGCTATTATGGTTTGCAAAGTGTAAGAATTTGCTTAAGGGCAAAATTCACCCAAGAACTAAGAACTCAAACACAAGCACACAGTAGACCAAAGAAGGATATGATCAATTAATCAAAGTATGTCCGAATACATTGCTCTGTTCAGAATGTCATTGCTAATACACTAGGAGTGCCTGATTATAAAGGCTATAGGAGAACTTCTAGAATGCATAGAAGTTAGCACCATGAAGTGTCAAACAACCAAGCACATGTCCACCAGATATGGATTATCCTCCATTAAGCACGGAAGTGAGTGCAATGATGAGAGGATAAGCCTACAAGAGTGGGACACGCAAAATAGTGTTGTAGACACCATGTGCTCAAATAAAGGTGCAGACTCCTGTGTTGTCAACATGACAAATCACAAGGTGGCACAAACTCCTAAGTGTCTCATAATAAAAATAATAAAATAATGCAAAGTAATTAACTAATGCATTAACCTAAGTAAACTTAAGTAAGTGTAAATAGTAAAGTACTAATTTACACCAACACCCCCCCTTAAGTGCAAGTTAGGGGAATGCGCTTAAGCTTACAAGCTAGGATGAAGATGCATAATGGGTCCTGGCTACTAGGCCATGTTAGGTACCCATGTACATAATGAAAATGCAAATCTCCCATAAAGCGGAGAAAGAGGGAAAACCTCATGGGAAAAACCCTCCCCCAAAAAGAGAGATAGAAGAGGATGCATCGATGGATGGAGTAATCAAGACCCCCCCATTACGACATACATCCAATATATACAAAAAAGAATGGAGAAGGACAAAACATCCTATGAGGAAAAAGTCCCCCCCAAAAAAGAGAAGAAGGAGACGAGGTAGTCCCCCCTCCCTTTAAAAGTAGTGTGCCAATCAGTGAGAAGTGCTCCGATGAAGAAGCTGATCCACGACCTCTGAACAATGTTCCTCCCCTTTGGAAGAAACATCAGCAAGGGTACAGGCAAGAAGTGTCCCCTGGATGGAGAAGGAATCTCGATGATGACTGGTATCTCTGAAACCTGTGTCAGAACACCAACAGTCTTCTCGAATGTGAGAGAGATCACCTGCAGATGTTGGACATAAGTATCCACAATCACACCAACCTGAAATGATTGATCATGTAGAGAATGTACAATAACTGTAGAAGAATCATTCTCAGCAAAGAGAAGCAAGAAATCATCATAAAAATCTCCCATATCAACTGTGTGTGATTCCAAGAACAGAGCTGAAATGTCTGGCAAGAAATCAGCACCTGGAGGACCATGTGTACCCTGCAATGCTGAAGTGCATGAATCTATCACTGCGGCAAAAGATGAAGTGTCCGCCTCAAAAAGGAGACGGAGGTCATCAAGAATGTCTCCCACATCTTCAATGTGAGACTCCACGAACAAATGTGCAATGTTTGAAAGGAAGTCTTTGCATGAAGGTAGAGTAGGAAGACATAAAGTATCCTGTTGCACTAAATCCGAAGCATCTGTGGCTAGAACAGGATCAGTAGGAGCAACAGGAGCTGGAGGTGTGATCTCATCTGAAGAGGTGTCAGTTGCAACTGGAGGTAGGAGATCTTGTGGGAATGGAGGAATAGCTGGATCTCCATATGTCTCCCAAAGAAACATCCAAACATCATAGGGATCAGTGGACTTAACTTCATCCGTGGTAAAGTCAATAATGTCATATTCCATATGTAACCAGAGAGTACGCAAAAGGATGTCAATTGTATCAACATGATACTCAAGATTGGGTGCATACGGTAGTAAATTGTGCTGACTAAGATATCTGATAGCAAGTTGACTCCATTCTTGATAGTTGTGTTGGGTCAATTGAATCAAATCATCCTCTTCCATGATGGATCAATCAAAAGAACCTCCAAAAAAACAAGAACCCCCCCCTAAAAAAATGTTGTTGGCATGTGAAATGTGGTTCGGAGTGCAGAGTACTGCACGTAGAAAAACCACTGGAAGTCACAGTTGACTGTTGAAACCGCTGAGCCCGTGCCGGGAAAGCAATGCCGCCGGAAGGATAACCAAGATCGCTGCCAAAGTCTGTGAACAGCGTTGCCGGCGGAAAGCACACCAAACTGCCGGGAAATGCACGCGAGAGAAGGAAACCTTCTCACTCGGAACGGAGATAGGGACCGAGAAATCGCGGCGAGAAAGAAGACAGTGGCCGGAAGATCTGACCACGACGCCGGATGGTAATAAACCTTGCCAGAAAATTCGCTACCGAAAATTGCAAACACGCTCTTCGGAATCTCCTCTACGGGCCAAAAAAGATAGTGGACACGGGATCCGCAGGACGTGAGCAGCGGCGGAGGGTTTCGGGCGCGCCGAAGTATTCTCAGTCGGAAAAAACAGGAGCAGCGGCGGATAGGCACAGACTGATCCCGGAAAATGCAAACAGCGAGCGCCAGAAATATATTGCCTTCGTCGGGTAATGTGAAACCCTTCTTGGATCCACAGTTGAAGCCGGAAAAGACTGCGGACTGCCGGTCGTTATGTGCTGTCGTAGCCGGATTTAGAGCAGCGGATGCCGGATGCGCTTGGAGTTCGCCTGTTTTACATGCAATATTCCCACATTGGGTGGGCAAACGGTCTGCGGATTGCTGCAAATTGCAGGATTTCGGCCAGGCCAAAAATATAATAAAAAACTAGCGAAATTTAAATGCCACCACAATGTGCAGTACGGGATCTGACAGCTCGTACTGCATAAAAAATTTTCTCTGACGGGTGCCCAAAGGGCCAAAAATTTCGCAAATAAAATTGACGAAAAATACAGAGAAAAATAACAGATCTGAAAATAAATTAAATCACAAATCTGAAAATGACCATACCCATATCGCAAATTGGGGCTTTTGAGGTCCGATTTGCTAAAAAAAATTTGCCTCACGGTCGACTATGGGCCAAAGTAGGCTTGCTTATAGTCGATTTTCACCGATTCAGCGTTCCGAACGCAATGGAGAGGTCAGATCTGATGCTGGACGCTCCCAATTTCTGCAGCACTCCGGATTCAGGCTGAGGTGATGAAGCAAGAGGTCTCGAACGACTTGTGAAGAGAAAGACTCCAAGCTCTGATACCATGTAAGAATTTGCTTAAGGGCAAAATTCACCCAAGAACTAAGAACTCAAACACAAGCACACAGTAGACCAAAGAAGGATATGATCAATTAATCAGAGTATGTCCGAATACATTGCTCTGTTCAGAATGTCATTGCTAATACACTAGGAGTGCCTGATTATAAAGGCTATAGGAGAACTTCTAGAATGCATAGAAGTTAGCACCATGAAGTGTCAAACAACCAAGCACATGTCCACCAGATATGGATTATCCTCCATTAAGCACGGAAGTGAGTGCAATGATGAGAGGATAAGCCTACAAGAGTGGGACACGCAAAACAGTGTTGTAGACACCATGTGCTCAAATAAAGGTGCAGACTCCTATGTTGTCAACATGACAAATCACAAGGTGGCACAAACTCCTAAGTGTCTCATAATAAAAATAATAAAATAATGCAAAGTAATTAACTAATGCATTAACCTAAGTAAACTTAAGTAAGTGTAAATAGTAAAGTACTAATTTACACCAACACAAAGGGACATGGGCTAATGGATATTTTGCATTGTGGCATGAGGTATTGTTGAGGGGCAAGGTCCAAGAGACCAATTAAGGACTATGAAACCAAGTAGCTCAACAATAAACCCATGCACACATGATGCAAAGAGATGAATACAAGATGAAACAACATAGATCTTCTTCATTATCAATTGCGAGTTTCACAACATGGTACACCTGCCTAACTTTAGTGGGAAGGTGAAAATAACAAAGATCACAATGATCTTGCAGCTTGTGAAAGCTATTCTAATCTAGTAGCAAGAGATGATTTACACTGTATTTAAGGATGCATACATTGGGACTGGACAAACTTCTTATAGTGGAATATATTGCAATTTGAGAGAAAGGATGTAAATTGGCCTTATGCTTTGGCACAAAGTAAAAACTTAGAAGATTTTTGAATTTGAGATCTAATTTGGGTGCAACCTATTTTTCCAAGGGAAGCTTACACAATGAGCCTGATGGAAAAGCACTCAAATATTCTACATTTGGCAATGTATAATAAAGATGAGAGATGTCCCTAATAGTTGACGAGGATGAAACATGAATAGTTGATGAGGATGAAGCATGATGTTTGATGTCAAATTACTGAGATTATATGAAAGAAATGTTTGTGGGTAACTGTAGCAAGAAAGCCGCAAGACCTCTTTGTGCTAACATAGAAACATCCTAGGATCTTTAGGATTGAGTAAGTTAAACTGCAAAATGTATCTTAATATTTGCTGTAATAAACCTACAAAACTGAGGAAAACTAGACAATATATTTGGTTGATGTAGGTTTGCTCTTAGGTTAGTGATGCTCCTACTTTAGATGCCTTGTTTTGGAGAATTTGTGAGCTTAGTAGCTCTCTAAGGTTCTGGGAAAGGATTTTGTACTTCTTCCTTTGATTCTTCTAGCTTGAAGCCTAAGAGCTGGGGAATATCTTGACTTTATATGGCAAATGTTAGTTTTCACTTCTACCATTTATTTATTGGTACCATGTTCTATACAAGCACTTTTCCTTGCATTCCCATACTCACATTTTCCATCATGTTTGGAAACTAATCTTTTCTTCTTCTACTTTTTCCAAGTAATTTTTTCTATTGAGGCAGCCTTTGTTTGCAGCGCTATTCCCTTATTTCTATTGGTCTTTGCCAATGTGAGACTTATTCTAGGATCCAATAGATCTTTACCCATTAATTTCCATCCAATTGCAACTTCTTTCTCCACATACGCCCTCGTAGTTATCTGTTTTGACTCCTTGCCGATATTATTTACTACTCTGACCACATCTGTAGTTACCGATTGTTTAAATGCATTCTTTTTCCCCCCTAACACTTGCCACTTTCAAGCCTACTTACTATGGTTTGTCTTCTTCACATAGGCTTTGTTCTCCAATTCAGTAGTTGCATCTTTTTGTAATATCCTTTGTCCATTGCTTTGTATTTCCTTTGGACTTTCATCATGCTCCCCACTCATTATGTTGTCAAAATTGGATTAGTCCCATTCATTTTGCATATGAATCCTAGTAGTTCATACTTCTACCAAACACTTCACTAAGAATTGCATCTTTGTCGTACAACTGTATTCTTGTGCCACACTCTCTAACTTGTGGCCTTGGCTTTTTGAGGAATCTTCTGATTCCTACTTCCTCTATCTATTTTTTGAGTTGCATTTGACAACATGTGATTGTCTCAGGGTATCGTCAGATGATGCCTCGGGCATCTCTCTCCTTCCTTTTTTCTGGTCTTCTCTTGGACAAGTTTTGGCCACTGCTTCCTCATTGCAATACTTTGTACTAATCTTAAGTTAGTGTATTCTCTATTTGCTTTCCCTTCTTTGTGCGAGAATCTATGTAGATTCACCCTTGCTTGTGAGGGTTCATTTTGCACTTCTCCCAACTAACCAACCAACCATTATGAGCACACTCTCCTTTTGTTAACTGCTCCTATTAGTCCTTGATCTTCTTGCCATCCTTCAATCCAACTTGTTTCTATTTTGAGCAAAAACTTGGCAGTGTTTGTTTTTGCGTGGCTTTCTCCTCCTTGGCCAACACACAAAATATTATCCCCTCTTCTCTTCCCGGGTACTCTATTTGACAAACTTTGTTTTCCAACATTTTGACCCACTACTGATCTCAGAGCATCCTCTGACTTGCCTCAGTCACTCCCAAAGCGTTTTGGTCAGGCTTCTCCAACTTCAGTCTAAGTTTTGTCTACATTACCTTTTCCAGTTTGTTTACAAATTCTATGCAACCTCATTCACACACTCCAACTTCCTCTACAATAATTCGACAGTTGCAGCCTCTATTTCTTCCATCTCTCCTACTGGCTTAGGATGTCCTTTGAGATCATAATCACTCAAGGATGACTTCAGACTCTTCTTTTGGATTCGTAAAAGGATTCAAGATTCCTATTCTTGTTGAATGGCTTGACATTAAGCTCTTTGTTCATCGTGGAGGGAGAAGTCTGGTAAAGCAAAACAATGTGGCATCAGCAGGTGTGAGGTGTGAGGTGTGATGTGTGCAATATTCAAAAGCACTCAAATAATGATGCTATTGTCTAACAATACAAGTTTATCAAGTTTGAGGTTGGGTCCATTGGTCATACCTTGGGGTCACTGAAATGGATTGCATGGGCTGGCAGAATTGGGCAATGCTGTTGATGTAAGTCCATCTCTGTATTTATGCATTTGCTTAAAATGGGAGTGAAACCCCCTTCTGTGAACTGTATGACCCAAGAAAATGGGAAGGAAGGTTTTTCTCCAATTAAAATATGGAGGTCAGAGAGATCAGATTTCCACAATCTATTGAAATTGTTCATAATTGCTTCTGGATTAGATTGTGTTGAAGTTTTTACCATCAATGTGTCAAATCACACTACGTGATTCATCATCAGGGTGAGAGAGCAGTTTTGCAGCTCTTGCTCTCTTATCCTGCTGATTAATCACGTAGTGTGATTCGAAACGTTGATGGTAAAAATTTCAACACAATCTAATCCAGAAACAATTATAAACAAAATATGGAGGTGTCGAGTACCCTTCTGCAAAGTATATTCATCCATCCATCTGATTGATTATGGATAAACTTTGCTTCTTGGACACATAGCTTTAACCCTAATTGAGACCTATTCTTTTTCGAGAAATAAGCATGGTCAATGGTGACTAGGAGATTTGTATCCAAAAGCAAGAGCTTGTTACAATGAATTTATGCAAGGACAAGGAATAGAAATAAGGAAATTGTATGTGGAGTTAGATATTTGTAATGAAGGCTCTGATATAAATAAGAGGATCAGTGAGCCTCGAGAGTGGAGATCAACGAGAGGGCAAAGTGAACAAGTGGCTCACAGGCAAGCTGGGAGAAATCATGTGAGCAGGTTAGGCATATTAAACCTGCGGGAAAAATGCAGTAACCATGAAAACATTATATATATTTTTTCTTCTAAGAAGAGATCATATGGTTAATTCAAGCAGCTGAAGATCCATATCTAGTTTGGTGGTTTCTTCAGCACCACAACCTTCTCAGTTCCTTGCATTTTACAATTGCAAGAGTCTTTGAAACTCTGTGGATTTAACACGTCCTCTAATTAGTTCCTGATTGTTTGAAGTGCAAATAGCTGGAGAGTTTTGGATGTGTTTGTATATGGAGTGGTATAGATGTAAACATCAAGTTTGATGTTCGCCATTTTTTAGTTTTGCTTTGCTCAATAATATATAAGTTGGTTGATTATAAGTCTCTGCATTGTCTGTGGTAATCAGATATGGCCATATATTCATTTTTGGCTAACCATAGTCTATATTTTTAAGTGGTTGTCATACTGTTGTCCAACTGACACATCCCTTAGATTCGCTTATTTTATATTTATGGTTTGGGTTCATTGTTCTGGTTGCTCTACCTGGTATCATTCATATTGCTGTTCAGAGAATATTAAATATTTATACATTGCTTGTCTTTATGAACAAAAGTTATGTCCTCGATATCTCTTTCTTTGAGTGATATATGGGCTGTTCTTGTATATGTTTCTGCATTTATTCTATTTCATATACCACATTCTGCTCTTGTTGTGAGATTTGAATGCAAGAAAAATTTCGCAGAATTTTATCAATCAGAGTGTGTCTAAAACTCACAGAGGTGGATACAATGAAAATTTCAGAATGTACTGTTTGCTAATGGAACATTTTTTGCAAAAGCACTTGAAATTATGAAGGGTGGGGTCATATTTAATGCTTCTGATTAGAAGTGCCAAGAAGCTTATCAAATATCATATGATCTCTTGGGAACAAAACAATCAGCAACGTTACTCAGTCAAATGTGCCTCCTTACATCTGCCTTGTCATTGATTATGGTGTAAGATACCACCACCATAGGAATTCTTTGCTAGACAAGGAAAAGACCCAAGGCCAAAATTTGATTAACCTGTAAATCATTTTTAGACAGTTTGGGCAGTTGAGGAAAATCACCTCCCCTTCCACAATCACACAATTTCTTTCACATGATAGATGATTCACAATGTAGATGGGTAAATTTGGTTATAATAGGCATGTAAATTCCATTTGAAAAATCTAAAGAAAGATTGAAGAATGAATTCATCTTATTTATAATTAAATCCATGCAGATGAGGGTTTTCTTGTGTCACTTTTAAATTGAATTTTGATAACTTATTCTTATCTAGCAAAATTGCAATGTAGAATAAAATTATAAAAAAGTAGGCATTCTTTTACACAATGGGGACTATGATGGGAAATTGGAAGACATGGCCAAACAAACGATGACCCTTTTTCACATATTTCTGATTAGTTATTAATTAATAAATTATGTATGTCAGATGATGTACTCTGCTTGTATCTTTACTGCAGACGAGTTTGTTTCTCATTTGATGCTCTGTGAAACCAGATATAAAGCTTTCAAGGCTGTTGTGTTGTCTTGAGCTAATTGTTTTGAGTTTTAACATTTATATTTTCTGAAGATATTCGGATCTGATTGTGGATCATCATGCATGACTAAAAATCTTCGTGTATAATCAAGCTGGGTATTCCTTTGAAATTGTAAGAAGCAATGACACTTGCATTTGAATTAAAAAAATGACACATTATAAATATTTTCTTAGGGTAAATTGTAACAGCCATTGATTTCTTCCAACAAATTTATATCCTTTAGGTAATATATCATGCACGACAAAATAAATGATGGATGAACAAGTCCAATGGCTTTTTAAAGGTGCCCTGTCCTCTGCTTAAAATGAAAGTAATGTCCAATAAATATTTAATCAAAATTTCTGAGAACATTATTTGCATCATTTTGGGGAAGAGATGCATTCAATTTTTCAAGTATCCACTTCATTGAAAGATGCCATGCATGCTGCTTGGCTGATATATTATTTTTGTGTTCATTGTGCAGATTCCTGTTCATATGTACGCATTGAGGACTGCTATGTTGAATCGGGTGATGATATAGTTGCAATAAAGAGTGGTTGGGATGAATATGGAATTGCATATGGAATGCCCAGTCAACATATTGTAATCCGTCGTGTTGTGGGAGTATCACCTACAAGTGCTATAATTGCACTGGGTAGTGAAATGTCAGGTGGAATACAAGATGTTCAAGCAGAGGATATCCATGCTGTTAATTCTGAAACAGGAGTAAGAATTAAGACATCTCCAGGCAGAGGTAATTATGTCAGAGATATATATGTGAACGGAATGACCATGGTCAACATGAAGTGGGCATTTACCATGACAGGTTCTTATGGGTCCCACCCTGACAATAAGTATGATCCAAATGCCATTCCAGTAGTGGAAAGAATAAGCTACAGCAATGTAATAGCAACAAATGTAAGTACTGCAGGAAAATTAGATGGCATTCAAAAAGCTCCATTCAAAGGCATTTGTCTCACCAATGTTACCATTTCCATGGCCCCCAAGTCTAAGCATCCTCCATGGAACTGTACCAATATTCAAGGAGTTTCTCGTTCGGTCACCCCAGAGCCATGTAGCCTACTTCAGGAACAACCATCTGGGGGAGAGTCAAACTGTCCTCGACCTCGTGAAATTCAAATGCCAGAACAAACTAACTTAAGGAAATGCTCTTATAGTAGTTGGCAGTAGCCTCCTCTAGATAGAATAGGTTCCTTGTCCTTGCTCTATGCTCTGTTAAGAGATGTTGTAGCAAGATAATATCTCCCTTGTGTGTACCTGAAGCTTTTATTGTAAGTTTGAAATCCCATATTTAGGAAATGCTCGTGGTAGCAGGCAGTAGCCCGCTCTTGATAGAATAGGTTTCTTATCCTTGCTCTATGCTCGGTTAAGAGATGCTGTAGCAAGGTGGTATCTGAAGCTTTTAGTGTTGAAATCCCAGAACAAACCTACTTTACGCAATGCTCTTAAATAGTAGGCAGTAGCCGCCTCTAGATTTTATAGATTTTGATCCTTTCTTTATGCTCTATTAAGAGATATTGTAATAAAGCTTTTCTCTTCCATATATATATACCTGAAGCAGGTATAGAATAAGTAATTCAAGTTATTGAGTATTTCTAAATGATGTTGTCATGTTGGTGAACCTCCTTGATTAATTTTTCTTTCTTCTAGGTTTTCTTCGTTTGTATTATTTATTATTCGTGTTTCAACTCATTCCTTCCAAATTAGAGGGAGGATAGTAAAGAGCATTATCACTTTCCTGTTAAATATAGTTTTACAGGCAAGTTGAAAATGTCTCGTAGGCCCGTTTTGCCTTAATGATTCCACCTGTGGCATTAATACCGATTTTGATTAAAGCGATTAGAAGACATTGTTCTATATATGAAGTTAGTCGTGTAAATGCATGTACTTAATTTAATATTTCAGTACAGCACCTGGAAAATTGACTGCCACTTAGTGGCAGGAAATGGAATATTTCAAGGATGAATGATTATGATTTCCCATATTCGATTTGTTCTGTTTTATTTATGGGCAATCACAAAATCATCTTTCCACTACATTGTTGAAATCTTTATTTATTATTTATGCTCATAAATTTTTTTGATGGCATCAATGAGCATAGTCCTGATTGTAATAACAGGAAAGAGGTTTCATGTCTAACTTACAAGTCCTTAATTTTGCATATCATCTGAGAGAGTGAGGGTCATCTGACTTCCTAAGATGGTACATTCGAGAATTGACGTTCTTTTAAAATAAGTACAACGAGAATGATTCGTCCGTCTTCAAAGAAATTATATGTCAAATAGGATGCAAATAGTGATGCCCAACAACATTTAATCTCATAACATTTTTTTTATAGAGTTGACACGTTTTTTACAAATATTCAGTCAAACCCCAAGCTGGCTTCCCGATGTTTTGGTGCTTTTCTACAACATGTATGTTCTTAATTCTATAAAGGTGTTCGTCCTCCAACATTTTCTTAATTTACTCTTCTACAGAAATCGTCAAATTAAAGGTAATGCTATTTTTATTGAATTAAATAAGGTCTTTTCATATCCATATTCCTCATTAAGAATTTTGCAAGCACATAATCTATAACAGCCCCTAACATTGACCTCACAGATAATTGTTTCCTCAGATTACTAAAGAAAGCATCTCCTTGTTATCTCATTTTTCTTTCATTAGTCAACAGTGTTCTCTGTTTGCTTCACCAGTGTGGGTAGAGTAAGAAAATTTTCTTGAATGACGATGACCGTCGAAGATCATCCTCTTCTTTTTGGCAAAGAATCATTAAAAACACGCAAACAACCCTCAGAGAATGTGCATTACGGGTATTTTCAAGTCAGCACCTAGATGGGGTTCAAATTGTGGTGCCCCAATTATCCCCCTGTACCAGGACAGATGTAGGCCTTGGGTATTTGAAGGCATATACATGCTGCTCAAAAAATTGGCCATATAGCCAGTTGATTATGTATGCAACCATCTCTTAAAAGGAAGTTAATACAATGGCCAATGTGATATATTTATTAATATATATGATTGCCTTTCACTTGATGAAAGTCCTCAAATCTCCTTTTCAAAGCTATTAAGATGTGAGACTTACGCATTCAACAGAGTGGAATTGTTCTTGAGATACGAGCATTGAATGAAAATTTGATATCTCTATTAGTTATAAAAAAAGAAAAAGTTCAATGGCAAAGTTCATACAGATGGTGCTGAGTTTTTGATATCTCTATTAGTTATAAAAAAAGAAAAAGTTCAATGGCAAAGTTCATACAGATGGTGCTGAGTTTTAATCTTTTTGGGAAAAAAAAAACTATTATAGTTTTTTAATACTGCAAAATCTAAATTTTGAAAGGACCTAAAATCTTTTATGTAGAAAAAAATAAATAAATTGTCATATCTTTTTTGAACATATCCTTCTGATATTTTTCATTAACTCCTCGTAACACATAAAACTAAAATTAGAAGCTTCAAATCAATTGCATACAAAAGACTAAAATTTTGAAGACTTCAATTCACTTATATGTAGAAAATAGATATAATACAAAACATAATAATCATAAAGTACATTATAAGTTCTTTTAAAAAAGTTTAATCAAGTAATTGATTTGAATCAAGATTTAAATCAAGTATTTTTTTTTTGATAAGTAAAAGGCATTTGTCCCTTTCATTATATTAAAAATTATTTTGAAATTTACAGCTACTCCATTCAAGTGCAGGCGTCGGGGGAAGAAATCAAGTAATTTATTTCAATCAAATAACAAATAAATAATTTAAATGAAAAAAATAGATGAAATTCGTTTGAAATGAGACTCCTCATTCATCTTCATCAAATTTTTCAAATGAACAACAATATTTCTAGATTGATGAAATTTGACTAAAAAAGATTCTTCATTCATCTCCATCAAAATTTTCTAACAAACAACGATATCTTGCATACATTTTGTCCATCCTTTCTTCTTGTCATTTCTTTGCTGATTATACCGTTTTGATCTTTTTCTTTGACTCTCCACTGCACAAAAAACTAAGATTGAGAGCTTCAAACTACTTGCATACAAGAGACTAAAATTTTGAAAATTTCAATTCATCTACATGCAAAACCTAATAAAATCATAAAGTACATTATAAGACTAGGTTTTGATTTAAATCAAGTAATCGATTTGAGTCGAGTAATTGATTTAAATTAAATATTAATTTAGATCAAGTAAAAAAATAAACAAGTTGAATCAAAAAACTAATTTAGATGAAATTTGATTGAAAATATATTGTTCATTTATCTTCATCAAAAATTTCAAGCTAACAACATTTCTAGATCAACTACCAACTGCTGGAACTTGAACAAGATCCTTTAGTCAATGACTCTTCAATCAGTGACTCTTCTACATTTTTGTCCATCCTTTCTTCTTGCAATCTCTTTATTTATTTATTTTTTCACTCCCCATTGCATAGAAAACTAAAATTGAGAGGCCTAAAATCACTTGCATACAAAAGACTAAAATTTTGAAGACTTCAATTCAATTACACATAGAAAAGTAGATATAATACAAAACGTAATAAAATCATAAAGTACATCAAAAGTTTAAAAAAAAAAATTTAAATCAAATAATTGATTTAATTGATTTAAATCAAGTAAATGATTTGAATCAAGCAATTGATTTGAATCAAGGAATTAATTTAAATCAAGTAATAAAAAAAAAAAAATGAATACAAAGTTTTGGCTCGATGGCACCCATTTGTCATGCATCAAATCCAAGACAGTCATAATCTCATCTCCCATAAACTTGACATTAGTGTGCGTGATCAAGCTGGTAAAAAAATTCTCGTAGTCAAAAGAAGAAGTTGAGTTGAATTAGTTTTGTACAAACAATTGAGAAGTTCTATTCCAAGATCACTTACCTTATTGAATCCTAACAAGTTCTCAAGTCTAAATCCCTTAATTGGTTCACCCTTAACAGGGTGAGCAAGACCCTAATAAGTCTGAAGTTTAATTCCTTTAATTAGTTGACTAATTATCCTGAGTTAAAAATCCTCTAATGATGTTACTCCTAATAGGGTAAATCCCTTAACCAAATGATTTCTACTAGGGTCTTCTTATAAAAGGGTGTTATTGTAAGCTCCTAACATGGCTAAGCCTTTAATTGAGCATATTTTAGAAGAGTACAAAATAGTCATGGGTACTAATTCCCACCATGGTTTTCCTTATGACCAAGGGTTTCCATAGGAGAAATATTGGCATCTTTGTGTTACTTGTGTGAATGTTTCATTAGCTTTCTTATTGAAAGTTTCACAAGTTTACAGTGCATGCATATGGTGAATGCTTAAATAGTTAAGATCTATTTTGGTTAATGTTTATTTGATAAGTGGTTGAAGTTTTGAATTTGATAGATTATTGATTCACCACCACCTCATCTTAGTAATCTTGGACCTTAAAGTAAGAGTTAGAAATACACATGGTAGAGGTTAGAACAATGGTTGAAGTCTTATCTTGGTAAGTTTGTCATTGTATATCTTGATTATTTTTTATTTTTAGCCCCAACAAAACCAATGAAGAATATTTAGAGCACATTAGGATGGTATTACAAATACGAAAAGATGAAAAACTAAGGGTGAATATGAAAAAGTATACTTTCATGAAAGATGACTTAGTTTACTTGGGATTTGTAGTTTTAGCAGAAGGGCTAAAATGGGCCCGAGTTTGATTGGCCATCTCCAAAGAGTATGTTTGAAGCTTAGAGCTTTCATGGTGTGGAGAGACTTTATAGGAAGTTAATAAGAAATCTTAGTGGGATATGTGGTCCCATAACTAAAACAATGAAGCGAGTAAGAAACAAATTCAAGTAGACAACAACAACAAAAAATAGTTCTCAATCATTGAAGAAGAATGTGATAGAGAAGTTAGTGTTGGAATGACTAGAATTAAAAAAAGTATTTCAAGTTGATTGTGATGTGAGTGGAACAACAATAGGAGTTAACAATCAAGAGGATAAACCAATAACATATTGTTGGAAATATAAGAGGAGTAACTAAGAGGGGAGGGGTGAATTAGTTACCACAAAATAAATCCCAGATCCCTTAGATGTCAATACAAATTAAAACATAAACACTAATTAAACTATATATTGTTGTTACTTAGTAAACACACATGCACTTGGTTAACACTAGCAAATATTGCAACTCGGCAAGCACTGAGAATCAACTGTAATTTGGCAATAACTAAATATATTGATCTTAATTGTGATTAACCTTAAACTTAACTTAGTTGCATGCACATAAAAGAAATAGCATTAACACAAGTGATACCAAGATTTAATGTGGAAACCCAATTTGGGAAAAACCACCAATTGCAACTAGTTACTGTTTTCACTCTTCTGAAGTGAGCCCTATTAGGAGCCAACCCTGTTAAAGGTTACAAAACACACTGTTAGGTGTGAACCAGTGTTGGTGAACAGATTTGTCTTTCAATAAAAAGAAATGAAAGAAAACTTCTACGCTCAAATTCACAAGACAAATGCAATTTTCCAACAATTGAGGAATCTCAACTTCAATTCCTCTCTAAATTTTGGTAAGGTTTAGCTTCCTTATTAGATGTTCAATCAAAACTACCTCCTAAATGAGAGCTACTTTTAACCATAAAGTATTAAGGCTTCCCATCTATTCTTAGATGGAGATAATCTGACAAATAGTAATTAAATAAACAAGAACACAAACAACGGAGATAACACACCATTTCTCTATCAATTACATCATGAAGAACATTCAAAACTAGAACTCATCTAACATAAAAATAAATATCTAGCATCAAAGGAATTTCAACGATTCAATATCAATTCAATACTAAATCAATAAAGAACAAATTCGAAGCATAATATCTTCAAACATTTAAACATTTCCTTTTCAAAAGAACAATATTGTTTAGATACAATGCTGAAAACTTAAAACATTTGCATAGCTATAAAACTTAGATAAAACTGCCAACCCTAAATGCTACTAAGTTTCAACTTAAATAGAGAGCTATCTGAGAATCTCCATGAAAACTTGATTCTCGAATAGTTAAAAGTAGTTATGAAAACCAATATAAGGGTACGCAAACCCAGAGTTTAACTTTTAAAAACATAAACTAAAATGTCTTGAAAGCATTTAAAAGATAACACTAATCATCTGCCAATTGGTCAAGTGGTTCTTCCTCCTCATCTTCAACATCACCCTTTCCACATGCCAATTTCCACATCCTGAACGCGTTCATGAATTCGGTCATGGTAGTTGCATTCGGGCTCTTGATGCTCTGCAATTGGTTTTACCATATCTCTTTATCTAACTTCATCTTATTCACGGTATCCAGGTAACTAGGGAGTCGTAGAGTGCACATGCCTGACATTACCTCACTTTTGTCCACCTTGGAGAAGTCAAATGATTTGAGATCAGATTTATCTTTCACAAACTTCATGCGTTCTTCATATTGTTTGATCATGGTCTCCACATCAAAACCTCCTTCCTCAAAGGATTGGAAAAGGCTGAGTCAATGGACTGAAAATCCTTGCTTACATGTTCAAGCAATGTTTTGAATTTCTTTTCACACGATTACATCCTGGAAATAGCAGAAGTGTAATTGGATACCCTCTAGGCTATGTTCTTTCTTAAAACTTAAATCAGTCCTGCATCTACGTGTTGCAATGGGTTCTCCTTTAGAAACTTTTATGGCTCGAAATCTTCTGCTTCTACCAATTGGGTTACCATGGTTGAAAATTTCTTGACTTCACCTTTCCAAATTGTTGTTTGAATGTGAGATTCATCAAGTGCGGTCTCGGAAAAAGAAACAATCTCATGTAGATTTCGCATGAGTTTAGCGACCTAGTTTGTCACTAGGCTAACCCAATTGATCACCACAGACATCATCAATTTTCCTTTCTTTAAATCCTCTAGCAGTTGTTGATTTTAAGGAGCATTGGAATCAAAGGTAAGCAATGATTGGTTACCAAGAACCGAACCCTGACCTTTTAGTGAATTTATATATTCGGCCATTATGTTATTCTCAACTTTCAAATTTTTCTTTTCAATCCTATCTTTTTGCGACTATAGCACAATTTTTTTGGTAGATGCCCCTACCTAGTGCTCTTTTGTTTCACAATTCATCACCCCCAAATCTTTGTGCGTGATTTCAAAATTGCTTAAATCCAATTTATCAGTTGCTTCTTTTTGATTGTAGGTGGCTACTTCAGCTACACTCCTCCTTGTTGTACTATCAAAAGTTATCCTGGCTATGCTCTTAGTCCTCTTAGGTTTTGGGGCCTTGTTGGTGTATTTGCTCACAACGTCATCAATAGGGAAAGAGATAGGAACCAAACTCCTCTTCCTATTTATTGAAGCTATAAGCCAGTTAGGAGTGGTAGCATCTTGTTGCGACTTGTTACCTTTTTCATGAGTGTTTACGACTTGCATCCTTGGAGGAGACGAACCCACACTCATTTGGACTCTCTAGATGTTATCAATAAGCTCACCACCCAGGTCTTTCTCTGGCTCGCCATCTACTTGGATTACCAGGTGAAGTTTTACCGGTACTAACATTTTGGTTTTCTTGTTAGAACGAGCTTTTTGCACAAGAGGGGGATTATGGATCTTCTTCTCAGAAATCTTTAACAACCTTTTGCTACCTACAATTGTAAGGCCAACACTAGAAATAGGGAAAATTTGGTCACTAATACGTGTGTCCTTATTCATTCTCAACCAAGACTTTGCCTTTTCAATCACATTTACTATTCTTTCAAGAATATTATCCTCTTCTTTAGAGTTCCAATCTATAACAACTATGTTATAACTTATTGGTTCAATTTCTTGGGGAGCTAGGATATCTATTATGTCCTCTTCTATGTTTGTGATATCTACACGCAGTTTCAATTGAAAAAGATGGACTTGTGTAACAATGAACTTAGATAACCCTCTTCTTTTCACCTCCAAATCATCTGTAAAATCCTCCCAAAAATCTTCCACATTAGGGATATGCACAATCCTTTCATGAGTGTCAAATAGGCTATGAATAATTCTCTTGCTGTCAAAATCTGGTCTAGCCTAATGGAAGCCAAAACCAAGTTTAACCAAGTTAGAGCTTATACATGTTGCAGCTTCCATGCTTTCGCATGTCAATTTTCCTAGCTTAAGTAGGAAAATAATATCACAAGCTTCTTCAGCTAAGAATTTGTTTATTATAGAAATTAATTTCCGAGCTACCTCTGCCAGGACAAAGCAATCAGGAGCAAACTTGAGTAGGCGCATAGGTTCTTCATCAAAACCCCCTACTCTCAAATAAGTAAATATCAGGAATTGGATGTACAAGCTGCCGAAAGATTGAATGAACTTTTGAGACTCAAGGGACAATCTATGGTGCAAGGGGCTTTTTAATTCAAAACACAACTTTCCAGAAAAGATACCACAGACCCTTCTAAAATCTTCCAGAATTTTGTCTTTGTGCAACAAGGGACAATAATTATATATGGTAATATTCTCAGTCCAAGGTTCATGTGGTAAATGTTGTAAATCTTGATTGCTAGCTAGCATATACATAAAATAGGATGACATGAAAAAGTTCTTTTTCAAGTTTAAAGCACCTTTCAGCTGATCTTTGAGAGAGTAGCTATTAATTCTGCCCAGTCTAGAAATTGTGAGCCCTTGAACACAATTTGAATATAAAAATACATCCATTCTTCAAAAATAGAGACATCATAAGACCCACAAATTCTATGCAATAGAACCATTATGTCCTGGACCTGAGTGGTCATTTGGCTTTTCTTCAAGGTTTTGGGTAACCTAGAACTACCTTTGTAGAAAAAACTCAGTCCAACTTTTTTCTATAGTGTTCCTATAAATGTTTGCTTAGTCTACCAATCTAGTTGAGGACAAGGCAAGAGTCAGGTCAGAAAATTGTTGCTCTTCCAAGTGGAATAATTTGGATATGGTTTCCTTATTGACATTCAGCAAAATGCTTCCATCTTTCTTCAATATATTCCCCTTAGAAACATTATACATATGAATGCACCCTTGAATTAGTTCTAGACAAGGGTAAGCTGGTGGGAAAGTGGAGGCCATGAGGAGGTTATTATCCAACACTTTAGTGGAAAAAGGTTTCACATGTCTTTCACACAATCTTTTTGTAAAACCTCCCAAATCAACCCTTAAAAGGTCTGTGTTGGATACTATAGCTGATATACACTGTAAACTACAAGTATTCCCAAATAGATGCAATGTAGATTTCACGATTTAGGATTTTTACTCATATTTGAAAACAAAGAAACAACCACAAATATGTTTTGCTCAACAAGTGGGAGAAAAATAACCAAAAAGAAGAAGGGCTACCTGAAGAGTGATGACCATTACAGATATGGAAGAAGGCTTTCTCTCTCCAACTTTCTTGCGACTAATTATTTCAGACAAGAAAAGAGACTTAATGCCTTCTTTATATGCATCTCAAAAATAGGAAATGATCATTAATTATGTAGAGGACAAAAATAATTTTGGCATGCCACGAAGCTAAGGTGATGGGACAAATTAGTGACTGACACTAAATTGAGAAACAAGTACTTCAAATGATTACTACCCTTTATATGTGCCTAATCTTTATTTTTGCACTCCCAAATCAAGGTTTTGATGTGATCATTTATGATGACCTTACTTCAACCATTAATTACTTGCACTTAGTCTTAAAACATGACATCATCCATGGTCGTGTCATACTTGACTACACATCTATCAGTTGTGTGTCCTCCACATGTGTATACACGACATGTTGATTGGGCACACCAAGAAACATTGTCTTTGAGAACCAAGTGAAGCGTTGCCATTGTGAACTAGTTCATTTGGTACAAAGAGTTCAAGAGGGTGTTGTGCTTTTTGAACTTGGTACAAGTAGTACAAAAGGTTCAAGGGGTATAAAAAAGTTTACATTTTATACCAAGAAACTTTTGAACTTTTTAAAATATGGTTTTGGGGAACTCACTCCTAATCAAGGCTTTCTAAGGGAAAGGCTTGGGCAACAATTAGCTTGAGGGAAGGATGGATCAAAGAAATGAGTTTGGAGAATGATGAAAATGTTATCATAACTCATTTTGCATTTGACTCTTGACAGAACCAATGGTCCAAATGAAAAACGCTTAAAAACAAGAGTGAACCAAAAAAAAAAAATATAAATGGTTACTCTGAAAAATCATGAACTAACATCAGCTCTGTCTGGGGGCTGGTTTTCACCTGAAAAAAATAGATCTCAGAAACTTGATTGGTAGACCTAAAGAAAGGAACAAAAACAAAGAACAAAAGAACAAAAGTGAAGACAAAGCATGAACCTAGGATAAATATATACAAAAAGGACCTTCAAAACTTGAATAATTTCAAATCTTGTCCATTGTAGCTATATGGTAGGATCTCACCATTTATATATGATAGTTTCACTACATTGGGGCCAATCAATTCAATTACCTTGAAAATGACCTTTTCATAATGATTCAAATTTTTCATGACTTGCTTTCTTCTCATTTCGCTTATCCCATAAAACAACTTCATCACTAGGCATAAACTTCCTTGGTCTTGCATTCTGATCAAAATCCTTTTTCACCTTCATCTGATGTTCTATGATTTTATCCACCATTTTATTCCTTTCTTCCTCCAATCTTGTTAGGTACATAGTCCTTTTCTCTAGGGATGGCTGAAAATAGGAATCTTCTATGACTATTTGTAATTTTGCAGCAACAAGTTTCAGTGAAAAAGAGACTTGTGCATTAATTCCATACACTAGTTCAAATGGAGACATACCTATAACCCTCTCAAGAGAAGTCCTATTTGCCCAAAGTGCTTCATATAATTTCTTATGCCAATCTCTACCATTATTGCTTACCAATTTCTTCATGATGGAGACCAAGTTCTTATTACTTGACTTGACCTGGCCATTACCTTGTGGGAAATAATCTAAAGCATGTGCTAAGGTGATTCCATTTTCATTACATAACATAGTGATGTCTTCAGAAGAAAAATAAGATGCATTATCAACAACTATCTTGGTAGGCACTCTAAATCTCACTTGAATATGATTCATAAGAGTGTCACAAGTCACTTGAGTAATTTCTTTCTTGGTCGGAATAACTTCAACTTAGTTAGTGAAATAGTCAGTTGTCGTCAGGATAAACATATGCCTTGCACTAGCTATTGGACTTATAGGTCCAATGAAATTGATGCCCCATTGTTTAAAAGGTTCATCAATAACCACTGGTCTAAGAGGTAGTGTTGCTATCTGAGGTTTACCTATGAATAGTTTATATTTTTCACAATCCTTGACATACAAATAAGCATCTCAGAACATACTAGGCCAGTAGAAATAGTTTCTCAAAATTTTAAAGGCTGTGACAGAAGAAGAAAAATGACCTCCACACGTTTCTTCATGGAACATCTGGAGTAATTTCTCTTGCTAAACTTCATCAACACATCTCATATAAGTTCCATCTATCCCCTTTTTGTATAACACACCTTCAAAAATTACATATTTTGTGGCTTTTAATCTCAAATCTCTTGTCTTCTTGGGAATCATCCCCTCAGGTTTGTCTCCAGATGTTAGGTAATATGCTACTCTGGAAAATCATGAGTTGGTGAGACTTACCAACAAAACTTGAGGTGATTCTTCTTTCTCATCTGTAACAACAATGTTTTCAGCAATCAATTTACATAAGCCTTTCCCTCTTAACAAGTTTGTTGGCTTTATATCAATATCATATTCTTGTAGTTTAACCACCCAAGTAGCCCTTTTATTCAGTTCTACATCTCGTTGAGTTAAAATACTTTTCACAACAATTTCAAGAACATAAACAACATAATGAGAACGAAGAATGTAATACCTACATTGTTTAACAACTTTTACTACCGCAAAGGCTTGTTTCTCAATGAGTGGATATTTTAATTCATGCTTTTTCAAAGGCACACTCAGGAATGCAATAGGGAATTCGTTACCTTGACTATCTTTCTGTGTTAAGATACCTGACAACGTATGCTCAAATGCATAACAATAAAGGATGAAATCTTTTTTAAAATATGAAGTGATCAAAGTGGGAGCTAGAGCAATGGACTTCTTAATATCTTCAAATGCTTTCTTACCTTCTCCACTCCACTTGAAAACTTTTTTATCACTCATCATTTTTATTATATCTTTGGTGAGTTCAGCAAAATCTGGCATGAAAACTCACCAAAGATATAATAAAAATGAAATTTGGCATGAAATTTGACTCCACTCCTATTCACCAGAAGACTTAGTTGCTGGATAACTTTCACCCTTTTAAGATCTATCTAAATTCTCTTTGACGCAATGTGTCCTAGCAATTTTGCTTCTTCAACAAAGAAAATATACTTTTTGGCATTCAGAGATATCCCATGTTCCTTGCACCTTTGGAGTACCATAAGTAGGTCCTTTAAATGATCCTTCCTTCTCTTAGAGAACATTATTAGGTCATCAAGATATATCACAATAATCTTATCCCTTAGATCGTTAAAATAATCTTATACATGGCTTACTGGAATGTGGTGCCAACATTGATGAGACCAAAAGGCATCCTATTGTAAGCAAATGTACCCCAGGGAGTTATGAAAGCTGTTTTGTGTTGATCAGCTTCAAATACACTAATTTGGTTATAACCTGAAAAACCATTGAGCATGGACATCATTTCTCCTCCTGCCACCTTTTCTAACAAATGTTCCATTATGGGGAGTGTGTAGTTATCTTTGAGACTAGCTTGATTCAAGTTACAAAAGTCTATATAGATTCTTATTTCTCCATTTTTCTTCTACACTGGAACAATGTTAGCTACTTAGGTAGAATGATGAATAGGGTAAATGATTTGTGCTTTGAACATCTTTTCTACCTCTTTGAAAATAGCTTTTGAAATTTTAGGATCGTAACTTCTCAACTTTTGTCTGATGGGAACAACTTCTGGCTTCAACGAGATAGAATGTCTATACTATCCATTCTTAAAGTTTTTTAAATCATCATAACTCCAAGAAAAAATGTCTTTAAAATCAGTTAATAATGACTTCAGTTTATCATTTTCTTTCAAGGAACAATTTTTCCCAATGGAGATCCATTTATGATCATCATTGTTCTCGACGTTAATCTTATCATACTCTTTGTTCACTTCAGGATCTGGCCATTTCTATGGTATAAAACCTTTGCTCTTCCATGAAAACATATTTTTGAGAGAAACCAACCCACGATGGATTCTATTACCTTTTAATTGAACTATCTCCTATTCATTATAAGAATCTAACTGCACTTCATCTAAATTTTTTGAAGAACCTTCAAAATAGGAATCAACA
This sequence comes from Cupressus sempervirens, assembly GCA_028749045.1. Lineage (NCBI taxonomy): Eukaryota > Viridiplantae > Streptophyta > Pinopsida > Cupressales > Cupressaceae > Cupressus > Cupressus sempervirens. Next base: position 591,294,117 of record CM053790.1, read on the forward strand.
AAACATCTGGCACAAGTTATGAATTGTTCAATTTATTTATCATTGTCAAAGACTTGCCACTGATTTACATTATTTGACACACTAGGATGATAGACCATCTCATTCTTGTATTGTTTTTGATCAAACTCTGGGTGCGAAAGAAGTAATGAAGCTGATGCTGCGAGGGAGTCTACTTTAGAATTCTCTTTCTACGGATTGCTTTGATATTAAATGCATAAAAAAACTCAATCCTATCCCACAATAGATTATGGTATTGTTTTAGATGCTCATTTTTCATAGCATAAAGACCCCTAACCTGTTTTATAATTAGCTCAACGTCTCCCTTCACCATGAGTGATTTTATTCCTTTTATCCTTGCTTCATGCAATCCCAAAAGGAGAGCTTCATACTCGAAGTATTATTAGTATTAGGAAATCCAATTTGAAAGAATGTGTCGACATATTTTCCTTAGGGGAAATTAGGACAACACTTGCTCCTGATCAAGAACTAGAGCAACTCCCATCAAATTCCATATTCCACATTTCTTCCTCTTTCAATTGATTTACCTCTTCTTTAGATTGAATGGAGTAATTACCAAATTGACATTCTTGATACAAAATGTGAGATTTTGAGTCATTTGAAGGGAAAATCGTGTATTTATTCTTCTCTTTAGGAGTCAAACAGACTTCCTTGCTACCAATACGAATAATTGCTCCAGACCAATTCATCTTTATTTCACCACCCATGTCTCTATAAAAAGTTCGATTGAATAACATCCCATAAGTCACTAGTATCTTAGCTACCAAGATAGTCAATTTCAGTCTTTCATATGGGTATGCTACTAACACTACTTGTGTTTCTCTCACATGGCCTATCAAAGGTACCTATTTACTATTCATAGAGTAGCATTTCCCATAATTCTTGGTAAGAGTTAGACCTAAGGCCTTGGCAACAGAAGAAGACACTCTATTAGTAGACATATAAGAGTCTATGATGTGATTACTGAGTTTCCTTCCATTTAACAACAAAGAAATATAAAATGCATCAAGTTTTCTGTCTTGACTGTCTGTCTCTAGGATCAACGGATTTTCAAGATCTGTAGTTTTTTTGGGGTATGTTCATTGATTGGGACATGCGTCTCAACATAATTAGAGGTTTCTCCAATGAGTTGTGAATTATTACATGGTTTACCTTTGTTAAATTCCACTAGTCTATCTAATTCCTTAGGATTTGTTTTTAAATAATCAACAGTAGATATAGTAATAGTAGAAGATTTACAAAACTGAACTATATCAAAGGAAGAAGAAAAACTTGGATTCACAAAATTTTTTCTAGGGGGAACATTTTCCATACCTTTGGGGGAATCTTTGATAGGTTGAGATGAATCTTTCACTTTTGTACCTTGTGAACTCAAGCTCATCCCAGGAGAAAAATTGTATGCCCATTGACCTCTTGTTAAAATAGAACATGAAGGATCGTTTGTGGCTAACGAAACATCTCCATTTTGATCCAAATCAGAATTGTATTCTAGAAAGAATGCATGTGAAGTACTCATTTCAGGTGGATCTAATTCTACTTTGGCAACAATTCCATGTTGACCTTTGGTCTCTTTTATTTGCAAATGCCTCAACCAATCTATACATGTTTCACCATCATGATCCATGTTAAGATGAAAAGAACACATTACCTCTTTACTGGGAGGGGCTTTAATCTACAACTTATTTTGTGGACTAGGTAGCTAATAAGCACTTCTTCTTTGCTGCACAGGGAAAGTGTTTCGTTCAAATTGATTTTGATATTAGTTTGAATAAATACTAGGTCTACCTTGTTGCCTTTTCAGGGTGATAACATCATTAACTAACCTATGGATTATATGATCTATATTTGTGGAGGCCTAAGGATTTGATGTTTGAACATCCCTTCTCCATTTTCTTGCGATTATCAAGTCATCCTCTAATTCAATGGCTAATCTTTGGGTAGTAGCCAAACTGACTGGTACATTCTTTCTCATATGAAAAGAGATATTAGGGGGCATTGCTCCTACAAAGAATCCCTTCCAATTTTTAGCATTGGGTCTTGAAGCCATGGGAATCCTTTCTAAAAGTTTATTATATTTAGCCATGAATTCTCTCATAGGCTCATGCATTTCTTTCTTAAGCTGAAACAATTGGATAAGAAGAGAGTTTCCATCACTAGGAGTTTTGAAACATGCCTCAAAAGCATGAGTCATGGTATCCCAACTGGTTATAGAGGCGTAGGGTATGTGGTTAAACTAATCAGCAACAACATTAGTAAACATTTGAACAAAGAGTCAGATAGTGACATCTTCAGTAGAGACATCTACAGTCCCGCAAGCTGCCTTGAAAGAGATTAGATGGTCTTCAGCTAAAATTTTATCATCTCCATTATATTTGGGCAAGAAATATTTAACACCCTTGGGCATGGCTCCAAGTTGGATAGGTCCATTCTGTTGGCCCCAGAAAGCCATAACTGGAAGAATGATGTTCAGAGGTTGGAGATTTAAAACATAAGAGGTAACAATATTAGGGATATCAAGAGCTTGTAGAACTTGGGAAGATTGTGCTGGTGGTGGAGATGTGGGCCTACTAACTGACTGTACTTTCTTTTTTCTTTTGAGAGTGTGATTAGGTTTAAAATCAATCAAGTTTAAATATTTGAAGTCATCATCAGTAAAACCTCTCTCTTTATCAGCTCTTGTAAATTTCTTTTCAGCCAACTTTCTTGGCTTTCTTATTCAATTTCTCACTGGCCCTTGAACCAATCTATCCAGTACTACGGATTCTTGAATCATAGGAACTCTTCTTAGTTGTTCTCCAATTTCCTCCTCTCTCTCTCTAGGGTTCTAGATACTTGAAGGTATTTTTGATTGTTTGTCCTTTCTCTCCAAGCCACTGTATTCAAATCGGGTATGATATCTTCTTGGGTGTCATTAAAGCCAAGATTGGGTTGAAGAATAGGAAAGATATGATAATATAGGAGTACCATATTGGAGGATAATATCAACTTCTTAAATAGTGGAATACTAGATCTTCTTCGATTGACTCCCCAGTAGAGTTGCCAAAAATATGTTGGTGGATAGATTTGTCTTTTAATATAAAGAAATGAAAGAAAAATTCTATGCCCAAATTCACAAGACAAATGCAATTTTCCAATAGTTGAGGAATCTTAACTTCTTCAATTCCTCTCTGAATTTTGGTAAGGTTCAACTTCCTTATTAGATGTTTAATCAAAACTACCTCCTAAATGAGAGCTACTTTTAAATAGAAAGTATTAAGGCTTCCCATATATTCTTAGATAGAGATAATCTAATAAAAAATAATTAAATAAACAAGAACACAAACAACAGAGAGAACACACAATTTCTCTATCAATTACTTCCTAAAGAACATTCAGAACTAGAACTCATTTAACATAAAAAGAAATATCCAACATCAAAGGAATTCTAATGATTCAATACTAAATCAATAAAGAACAAATTCAAAGCATAATATCGTTGAACATTCAAACATTTTCCTTTTCAAAAGAACAATACTATTCTGATACAATGTTGGAAACTTAAGACATTTGCATAGCTATAAAACTTAGATAGAAATGGTCATAGTATGATAACCATAAAAAAATGCCAACCCTAAATTCTACTGAGTTTCAAAATTAAATAGAGAGCTATATGAGAATGCCCTTGAAAAATCAATTCTTAGATAGTTAAAAGTAGTTATGAATAAGGGTACATGGACCTAGAGTTTAACTTTTAAAAACATAAACTAAAGTTTCTTGAAAGAATTTAAAAGATAACACTAATCATTTGCTGATTGGTCAAGTGGTTCTTCTTCCTCCTCATATTCAACATCACCCTATCCATGTGGTAGCTTCCACATCTTGAACATGTTCATGAATTTGGTCATGGCAGTTGTACATGGGGTCTCGATGTTTTATAGTTGGTTTTTCCAAATGTCTTTATCTAGCTTCATCTTATTCACGGTATCTAGGATACTAGGGAGTCATAGAGTGCACATTCTTGACATTACCTCACTTTTGGCCACCTTGGAGAAGTCAAATGATGTGAGATCAGTTTTATCTTTCACAAACTTCATGCATTCTTCATATTGTTTGATCATGGTCACCACATCAAAACCTCCTTCCTTAAGAGGATTGGAAAAGGTTGAGTTAATGGATTGAAAATCCCCGCTTACATGTTCAAGCAATGTTTTGAATTTCTTTTCACATGATTGCATCCTAGAAATAGAAAAAGTGTAATTAGATACCCTTTAGGCTATGCTCTTTCTTAAAACTTGAATCAATCCTACATCCACCTGCTGCAATGGGTTCTCCTTTAGAAACTTTTTTGTCCCAAAATCTTCTACTTCTATTAATTGGGTTACCATGGCTGAAAATTTCTCGACTTCACCTTTCCAAACTATTGACTAAAGGTGAGATTCATCAAGTGTTGTCCCAACCAGAGAAACAATCTAATGTAGATTTCACATGAGTTTAGCAGCTTGATTTGTCACTAGGCTAACCCAACTAATCACGATAAACATCATCATTTTTTCTTTCTTTAAATCCTCTAGCAGTTATTGATTTTCAAGAGCACTGGAGTCAAAGGTAAGCTACAATTGGTTACCAAGAATTGAACCCTGACCTTTCAATGAATTTATATATTCAATCATTGCGTTATTCTCAACTTTCAACTTTTTCTTTTCAATCTTGTCTTTCTACAACTGTAGAACAATTTGTTTGGTAGATGCCTCCACCTAGTGCTCTTTTGTTTCATGGTTCATCACCCCCAAATTTATGCGTGTGATTTCAAAATTTCTTAAATCCAATTTATCAGTTCCCTCTTTTTGATTGTAGGTGGCTACTTCAACTACACTCCTCCCCGTTGGACTATCAAAAGCTAACCTAGCTATGCTCTTAGTCCTCATAGGTTTGGGGCTTTGTTTGTGTATTTTCTCACAATGTCATCAATAGGGAAAGAAACAAGAACTAAACTCCTCTTCCTATTTACTAAAGCTTTAAGTCAGTTAGGAGTGGTAGCATCTTGTTGTGACTTGGTACCTTTTTTAGGAGTGTTTACAACTTTCATCCTCGAAGGAGATGAATCCACAATCATCTAAAATCTTTGGCTATTATTAATAAGCTCACCACCTAGGTCTTTATCTAGGTCACCATCTACCTAGATTGCTTGGTGAAATTTTATCGGTACTGGGATTTTGGTTTTCTTATTAGAATGGGCTTTTTGCACAAGAGGGGGATTATGGATCTTCTTCTTAGAAATCCTTGACAACCTTTTGCTACCTATAATTGTAAGACCAACATCAGAAACAATGTCAATTTGGTCACTAATATGTGTGTCCTTTTTCATTCTCAACCAAGACTTTGTCTTTTCAATCACGTTTTCTTTTCTTTCAAGAATATTATCCTCTTCTTTAGAGTTCCAATCTATAACAATTGTGTTATAATTTTCTTGTTCAATTTCTTGGGGAGCTAAGATATCTGTTTTGTCCTCTTCTATGTCTATGATGTCAACACCCACACTAGTACATTTGAGGTAATTTTGCGACCATTTATTAAAATGTTTTAGATTGGTTGCAATATGGAAGGAAAAATCTCTTTTAAAAAAAAATCCATGCCCGTGTTGGTCAAAATTTTGACCAACACTTAGCATTGGTCAAAGTTTTGAGCAACACTTAGTTGAACATGTCAAAATGAAAAAGAGTTGCACCCGCCCATTTCATTGTTTTGTTAAATAAGGGTTTGGCCACCCGTTTCATTGCATTTTGTTAAATTGAGAGGAGATTAGCATAGAGGGTGGGAGGTATATTTCTCGTAGGGCATCTCGATTTGGATGTGAATACGCTTGGGATACGTATGTGAACACCATCTTTCTCATCTCCGCTGGTTTGAAAGATTCTATAGAGTGCGCGTGGGGGAGCTGCATAAGCAATTTAGGAGAAGAGGCAAAAATTGAGGAAGAGGCAAGGAATCAAGGTGCTTATCACATTTTTCTACCATTTTTTGCTCAATCTTAGCTATGGAATTGGGCAGTTGGATTCAACCTTTTAATTATGAAGGGATCCCCTTCATATGTAGAAATTTCTTTAAAATATGTCATGTTGTTGCTAATTATGACCTTGTGACTAAGCACCTCTATTGTGAATCATGCCTTATTCGTGTGGACCAGATGATTGCCATGATTGTAGATGGAGTATTGAATACTATCATGACTCAAATTCCTTGTTTCCTCACTGGTGCACCTCACTCAAAGATCATAGCCATGGACGCTTGGCTTCCATTTCTCCATATGGCAGTTAACCTTACCTCTACCATTAATAACTATTGGCTTCACAAAAATCATTAGGTACATTCAAAGATTTAAAGTTCAAATGAATGCATTCACCTTTCTTCAAGGACAAATCAAGAAGTTAAAGATTTACATTTAATATTTGATTATGATAATATATACCCCATGTATGACTTGGAGAATCAAATTACTAGTTATCAAAAGTTATTATATTTATGTTGCTTAATAATGTCTCTAGTAATCACTGCTCATAATGATATTTTCTCTCCATCAAAATCTAGAAACCATGCTTAGCACTGCAAACTATTATCGATACTTTTGTCCTGATGACCTTTATAACATAAGGTAAGATCTGATGCCATAAATTTTTATGTAAACATTAATGCCTTGCTTTGTATTCCTGTACTTATGATATCATATGACCAATATTTACATCTGATCTCCATATTTGAATAACAAACTTCGAGAACTTCAACAATTAACTACCTTAAGTCTAAATAATCTGTTTCTTAGTTGGAAGATTACTCTTTCCAAAATTATACTATTGAGAAGAATTCAACATTATACTATTGGTTATGTTGTTGCTTCTTTGGTTTTTCCTACTAGTTCTTTTCTTTTTGTAGGCTCAACAAGTAATAGTGTTCCATTTCGAATTTATGGTTTTGCTAATATTTTTGATAAGGCCTCAATTAGTGCTTCTTCTATGCTTCTTGAAGGTGTTTCTAGTGCTATCTATTTAGTGGATGTTGGTTCCTTTTCTATTGGTGCTTTTGTTTCCTTAGTTTTTGTTGGCTCTTTGATTTGTGTGGGGACTCCATTACTAGATTCCATTTTCTAGCAAGTTGAGGCTACAAAGGTGAAAGAGGATTGGATTATTGTAAAAAGGAAAAAAACTCTAAATTTGTCTTCTCTTTTGATATGACTATTAAATCTCATATATGGGAAAGAAGAATGGTAGCTCTTAGTGTCTTTTTGTTGGTGGTAGGACTTGACTAGTTTTTTTTCTAGTCTATCCTTCTTTTATTTGGATGGATATGGTCTTTCATGATCTTGTCTCTTGTCATGCAAATCTATTTTTTTGGTCCGTTTCAAACATGAAAGATGAATTAGCATTTCAAACACCTGAAGTATCAATAGTAGGGAGTCCATTTCATCCAGTGATGAACCTTTAACTGGGACACCAAGAACAGTAAGTGTAGTCATCGAAGCTATCATACCTGTGTTATAACTTAATTGTTTCATAAATAAAGATTCAAGAACCTATCAAACATTTTGTTTCTTTTTAGAGATGTGAACCACAAATGACTTTATAGATTATTATTTCATTCATTAGAGGTTCACTAACTAGGCAGGGGTGCTACTCCACCTGCACTTGCTTTTATGACATTGATTCCTTTTCCATGGGCCTCTTTAGCATATTCTGCCATTCCATCAGGTGTTCAATGAGCAGATTCAATGGTTATCTGCAACACAACCAAAATTCAAATATCTTATCAAAATGTGTGGTACCAAATATTGTTGCATTCCATTCACTTAAGCATTTCTTAAAATTATTCTTCAGGAAATTGTGTGCAATTTAAATAGGTTTCACAAACCAACCTCATATGAGACACTAAATGATTTGAGAATTTTTGTAATAGCTATCATGACTGGCAGATTAGAATCTGAGCCCATTATAATACCCACTTTTGGGCTACCTGTAAGAAATAGACAAAAGGAAAAATCTTAAGACAATAGTCTATGTATGTATTGAAACAAATTATAGAATGAAAAATAAGACAGAAAATAGTAATGCAGAAGAATAGAGATATTGGAACTACAAAATCAATTGGGACAGATGCCTAAAAATATTGAATAAATAATAAATAGTCAATTCAAAAAACTGCAAGCATATGTCATGATCAATGAGTTGATATTGTTGTACATCAAGGGTCTAATACACCAAGATGATGGAAATGAACTTAAACATATTCATCTATTAATTGGAATTGCTCCATTTTGCTGATCTATGTGCTGCTAATCCTATGTATTCAAGGTATGACACATTGAGATGTTAGAAGGGAACTCAAGCTTGATGGACTGTGAAGTTTGATTTGCAGTCTCTCTGAGCTATTGTCATCCAAAAAATATACCCCCTTCAATTCATCTATCCATGAGCTATTTCTTGTGATTGTGATTGTGATTGAGCTTGTAACTCAATGACCTACTTTGGTTGCTAGTGTAGTTTTAGTCTTTTGCTTACTTAGATTCACTCCTCTATCACAATGTAATGTCCCCAAATCTTATTTGATATACTAACAGATTAGATCTAACAGAGTAAATATTACTCTAAATAAAATAGGAAAAGTTGGATTATAATTAACGAGGACTATCATCAACATTTATTTTCCAAATATAATTTTCAAGCCTCTTGGAGCATGCAGGGGAAGAAGCTAACATAGCTTATGAAATTATGCTATGCTCTTATTCTACGGAACCAATTTTTGTTGAGGTTGGACACCAAACATATTACCTCATAACCATGTTCATGGTTGATAAGGCATTGTTAGAAAATATTTCTCAACATATTCATTTTGTTAGAAAAGAGTCAATGCACAAAAAAATTCATCAATGTACATAAAAATTCAAAAATCATTCCTAATGGATATAGAAAATTAATGAAATAAGGGGGTTATGATCATATTGTGTGACTTATGAAGATAGATATTGGAACCCTTAACATGAACTAATATACTACTATAACCTTGTTAACATGTTTTTTTTTTTTACAGTAGATGATTTGTGATGCAACCACATTGTTCTTTGGTGTTGAGATCCTGGTCATGTTTGGAGGCTTCATAGATCAAAATTTACAATTATTTTTGACTAATCTTTGAAGGATTCATAGATTAATTTACAATATTTTCAGTAATCTTCAAGGGCTTCCAAAAACAATTCACTTTGTGTGATCTGTGAAGGCATCAAAGATAAAGTCATGATATTTTTAGTTATCTTTGAAGACTTCATAGATAGATATGTCAAATTTTCCTAAGTTCAAAGATTTCAAAATTTATGTATTTCATAGAAGGATAAATCCCATGGCGTAATTATATTGTTAGTATCTATTTTCTCAGAAGCTAATTAGAGAGGAGTATATCATTGAATATATAGATTTTAGTGGCTTAAAATGAAATTCCATGTGGATGCATGGCTAGGATTGATATAATGCCTGGATATCCAAAACATCTCGGGGATAGGGGTATTGCAAAATGTAATGACACACAAAATGATTACCTAGAGATTCAATATTAATAAAGGAGTGAAAGTCTCAATTAACAAGAGTAACAAACCATGTCTAATAAGGATAAGATTGAAAACTAAGAAAAGATGATAACTAAAAGAATAAAATAATTTTCCAATCAACTAGAATGTTAAAAAATTTCAGAAAATCCAATCTAATTGGATAAAATGACTCACATTTGGATTTTTGAAGCAATGCTGGAATAGAGCAATGTCGCCACCACCCATGAAACCCATTCAAAATGCAATTTGAACCTGCCAAAACTGTAAACCTTATAGAAAATCTAATGCAAATGGATATTGGGTCCACCCCTGAACCTCATTTGAAGCTCAATTTTATGAGGAAGAAAAGAAATTATACATACCCCAATTCTCTCCCATTATACCTACATAATCAAAATACAAATTAAAACAAAACATTAAGATCAAGATTCAAGGATATGGAAATCAAATCACAAAAAAAGCATTTATAATAAAACCTAGTACTATAATCTTCTCTAATTCAGATATGTATCTACCAAAGGATTCAATCCACAACATAGCTTTTTTGCTTTATAAGCTATTATCCAAACCAAAACTACTCTCATAAGGAAGATAGGGCTCAACCTTTTAGACCAATAATTACATGGAAATGTATGTGAAATGTTCGATCCTATAACCCACTTCAATTTCTGATCATTTTTTTTTTTGTCTCTTATAAGATTTGGTAGACATTTGTTGGTTTTGTGTCTGGATGAACTAATTTTAGAAGTTTGCATTACAATATTTGTGAAATTATCCTTCCAAAATTGAGAAGGAATTCCATTTACAGGAGAGATGCTTGGGTGAATCTATCCACTTATTTACAGTAGCTATCTTTATCTAAACGAATTTGGCAACAAAGAAAACTTGAGGAAATATCACCCTTGTACAAATGGCTTTATGTCTTTAATATGTTGATTTGATTGTACAAAAAGCTACGTTATCAGTTTGGCACTCATAGTCCCTGGATCTGGGTCTGATATAAAGGTTATTTGAGATCCAGTTTGGTGTAGTAATGCCTATGGGTTAAACCCAACAAACTCAAAATGAACTGAGTTGGCCCCTCTCTGGAAGAATGCCTTTATATATCATCTTAAAATGAAAGGATGTTGTTTTGTTTGCCTAGAAAATCTTCTTTAACTCTCTGCTCATTCTTTTGTATAGACTATTTGTAAGGCATTCTTCCTTGGCTAGGAAGGAGCTAATAAAGCCCTACTGTATTCAGTTGTCTACTGTCAGAGAGTCTTTTCCAAATCAGGCCTTTTTTTGCTATGCGTCATCCAGTTATTTTCATTGTCATTGTTTTTGTTTTTATGTTTCAATATGTGTAGATGGAATATATATAGACATGATGCAACATAAAGTACTGCAAGCAAGATCTTGGTGGGCATCAGTATAGTAGGGTGTCAAATAGTGCCTGACAGGTTGTGATGTGTGCTGGAGAGTTAGAAAGTGCTTAAAACATTTTATGACCTCTTGAACTTCTCAATCGAACCAAGAGCAACTTTTTCAAAATTGGACCATTGAAAATAGGTAAATACAATGGAAGTTTGTATGAACCAATTTTAATTATATTTAGGATTATGAAACTGACAAAAAATGGTTGTGGACGTCATTTCTTAACCTTGTTATTAGAGTAGCAATAGTAGAGTTTTGTATCTTCCACTCACCATCAGGCTTTTAACTATCCAAGGGCAAATAGGCAAGAGAAGCCATTGATAAGGAATTGAAAGAGATCATTCAAAAGCCTTGTAGCATGGAAGGAGTAGATTGTGAAGACTTCTAGCAATTCTATTGGCTTACCAAATGACATACGTTGTTACTATCAGACATACTTTTCTTCAGTGGATGAGAAGTAGAAATCCTTAGGACATATCCTAAAGTTGGATGTCATCCACTAGATCCAATATGGATGAGAAAAAAGAGTCAGCTTCCCTTAGTAATGGAAATCCTCTCATCACTTTCCCATATGCCCCTTGAGTTTTGTTTTCAAAGTGTTGCTTCTTAATAATTAGTATGTAATTTTTCATGCTTTGATGGGAATTGTGCCATTTAGCTAACAGTTCCCACATGGAGTAGTGCCTACCAAATTGCATGCAGGCTTTTTATTTTCATCTTTTGAAGTTTTACCTATATGGGTGCATGTGTAGTTTTTAATGTGCATGAGAGTCCCTCATAGAAGAACTCAAGGGGATCATTTTTAAGTTTTTTGAGTTAGTAACTTTGAACTTTTGATCCTCTTTCTTCTCCTTATTATGTGACCATCTTATTCCATTAGCTTGTGTGTTGGTCTAGGTCACAAAAGCCTCGGGCTTATCATCAAAGTAGTATTCTAAATCTCAGATGAGGATTTTTTGTATTATAATCTAGTATTATAAACTAGTATAGGAGTAGTTATGCATATAAATTCATACATCTGCACATTTTTATGCATGGTTAGAACATTAGCTATAGTTTCTTAGTTTAGGAATTGAAGCATTATATAAACAAGTATGTACAATGTAAATAATATTGACAATTTTTTTGCAATTGTTGCTTCACTCATGGTGTGAGAATGCTTATATCTATGTCATTTGATTTTTTTCCACATCTTGATCAAAACATATAATGCAATCTCATCTATGAAGCATATTAAAAGCTAAGGGTTTGGAGTGACTCATATACAATTCATTTTTTGTCATTTCATTATATAGTTTGAACAAGTGTGGAAAAAAATCAGATTTTATTACTAATTTTTTATTCACCAATCTATGTTAAACTAATCAGCAAGGTCACTTTCCTAATACTTTATGAATTGGATGCTATTCGCAAGGTCAGTTTCCTAATACTCACTATAGTACTTGCTATTTAATTGAGATAGACACGGCTCATTAGTTTGTTTGTATTCTCTTTGGATTTTGTTAAAGAAGACAGCTAAATGCTATATGAACTAAAAGTTCTATGGTGTCAACGGGCTTGTGCATCTCTTGAGCCAAATTACCTACCCTAGTGACATTTGTTGTTGTTCAAAAATGGCACCATACTAGACTATTTGCAAACAACTATGCAGATAGGCATTCTATAGATAGACTTGGGAACATCTTGCCAAGTCTTCAGTACATAATAAAGCAACTAAATTTCATAATTTTTTTTTTGATAGTTGATTTGTTTAAATATTTCCCATCAAAAATTACTTAGTACATCTCATCTTTTTTCTGCACAGGAGCTTGTAGTTCTGAAGAATCTGATAGTGAAGAATTTGAAGAAGATATTGTAGCAAAGGTATATTTGGTGTTCTTGCTTAAGTGAAAATGTGATTGGGAATTTTATATGTTGTCATATTTCACTTGCAGAAAGGTCAAATTGTAAATAGAGGTGAAGTTGTATGGATTTAAGTTTCTTCTTCATTATTTATAATGCTCTCGATTCCTCCTTTGTAGTTGTAAAAATACTTGTTTATTTTCACCTTTCCAGATACCCTTTACCAGGTTCTTCAAGATTCCAAAATATCTTGGGCTGACCCCACTCCAGCATGTCCTAACTCCTACTTGGTTCAGAGACCTAACTCCTTTTTATATGTGTCTTCCTCTTACTACTCCATCTGTAGGTTGCAAACAAATCATCCTTCTTCCACCAATGAGTCATTCCATTCAAGAAAGATCATGTTTGACGATATCAATGCACAAAGAAATAGGGAGACAATTGCTAGATTGTGGTCTAACTTAAAAAGAAAAGGCAATGGAAAATGTTATTTTCCTTGCAAAATGTGTAAGGCCTTAAAGACTCGAAGATATCTAATCACAATAGTTGAGCAACATTGTAGGCAACATGGTCAAATTGAAGGGGCAAACGAGTATCACCCATTGGTATGTATTTTAATAGTTTATAAATTACATAAGACATGATTTGATGATGACATCATGGTCATGGTTAATATAAGGTCATCATTTTCATATAGGTCAACATCCTTGAGTTTCATGTTATGGACCATGACAATTCAGAGAATGCAGATTTCCAAATGAGGGAACATGGAGGTGTGAATATTGAAGTAGAAGGTAATGATACCATGGAAGAAGACTAGGATGATGAAGATCACAATGATAAAAATGATCATGATGATCAAGATGATGATGATGATGTAGAGCTTGATGTACCTTTACTTGAGAAGGCACAACAGTCCCTATATGAAGGCTCCAAAACAACTCTTCTTGCTGCTGTATTGCTATTGGTGAACTTGAAGGTTATGAATGGTTTATCCAACGTAGCAATGATACGTATGTTAAGGTATGCCATCATCTTTCATTATTTTACTTGTAGTTCCCTTACAATTAACATTGGGTTCGTGTAGCAATTAATATTCTTTAAATTAAGAAATTATATTTTTGGTCGTAGGTTGATAGGTGAGTGTTTGTTACCACCATCAAACATTCTACCTTGCTCGTACTGAGAATTATCTGCCATTATGAAAGATATTGGAATGGAGTATCAAACAATACATGCATGTTTGAATGATCATATTATATATCATAAACAACATGAATTTGCAACACAATGCCCTACTTGTCATATCAGTAGATATCAATCAGATCGATTAACAAAAAAGGTGCCTTGTAAGGTTCTTCAGCATATTCCCATTATTCCACGTCTGCAACGATTATTCAAGTGCAATAGCTTGGCACAATTTATGGATTACCATGCACACAATAGAAGTCAAGATGACATTATACGAATGCCTGTAGATGGTTCGGCATTTGAGGAAATAAAGGAAAAATGGCCACACTTTAAAGAAGAACCTCGTAATATCAAGCTTTCATTGGCAATAGACGATGTCAATCCTTATGGAGAGATGAGATCTACTTACTCGGTGTGGCCTGTTTTTGTTATCAACAATAACATACCTCCTTGGTTGTCCATAAAGAGAGAGCACATAATGCTGACACTGATTGTTCTAGGTATTTTTTTATTTAGTGGTCATCTAAATTAATTTATTATTACTAATCCATCAAATGGTCAAAATAATTATGTAATATTTTTGCTCATTCAACTAGGTAAGTACCAAGTTAAAGATATCAACGTATATATTGAACCCCTTATCGACGAGTTGGTGGTGTTATGGAATGGGGTTACTATGTATGATATTTGTAGACCAATAGGACAAAGACAATTTCAGTTTCATGCAATGCTTGTATGGACAATACTTGATGCCCCTGGGCTAACACATTTTTTTGGTATGTTCTCTTCTTGACACCTCTTTTTTGGTATGTCAAAGTTAACACATTTAATCCAATTATACACAATCTTGTAGGTCTTTAGACAAAGGGTAAATTTGCATGTCCAATTTGTGGTCCAAAGACAAAATCTCGTCATTCAAAAAGTTTAAGAAAGTAGGTGTTTGATGAGAATAGACACTTTCTGCACAAAAATCATAAGCACCGAATTATCAAAAAACATCTTTTCAATGGTCTAGAAGAGACTATGTCAAAGCCACAGAGAATGACACCTCGCTTATGGAAGTTGGTATACAATAAAATAAATCATCAAGGTAATGTCATTCCATTTGATGGTTTTTGTTTCAAATTTATATTTCAATATTGTGAATTTGTTTACTGATGATGTGATCGATGCTTGTGAAGGTCGTCAAGACATCAATGACCAAATTCCAAAAGGACTAAAAATTTATCCTACGCAATTTACTAGGTTGCCATACTACGAGCAACTCCTAGTTGTGCATTTGTTTGATCCTATGCATATTGGAAAGAATGTAGTAGAGACATTATGGAAAATCTTGGATGGAAGGCGTGACAAAGATCAAATTGTCAAAACTTTTAGTGACATTGAAGAATCAAACCATGCAATGAAAAATGGGATTCAATCAAATAACAATGGAGACCAAATTGATACAAGTGCCCTTAGTTGGTTATTGTTAGAGCAGTAGAGCAATGCTATAAAAGAAGTAAAAAAAAAAATGATTTCTCACAAGATTTGTTGCGAACATAAACAATGTCATATAAAATAAAAGTGAATTTGGGCCAAGGTTGAAAACACACAATTGGCATACATTTATTAAGGTAATTCATGTTATTTTGTATTCACTATATATTTATATATTGCATGTAGTTTCAATTGCATTCTTTTACAAAATATTGACAAGATCATTTTACAAATATTGCAGTATGTTCTACCTCTATCTCTTCCACGCCACTTTGCCAACAATGTCAAATAAGTTATATATGATCTTGGAAAATACATGAGGTGGTTGTCATCTAAAGAAATCAATAAAGAAGATATAAAATATTGGAAGAGAAAAATTCCTCTTCTGATGTGTGAAATGAAAAAGTGTCTACCTCCAAGTTTTTTCAATGCACAAGAACACTACCTCATACATCAAGTTGAGGAGATTGAATTGTGTGGACTTGTACCAACTAGGTCAATGTGGATGGTTAAGAGGCTCTTGAAATTTTTGAAAGGCTTGGTTTGATAGAGAGAACATCCCGAGGGTTCTATGGTGGAGGGATATATGGTATACCACACCATGGTGTACATTAGTGAATATCTTCCTAAGTTTGCAACAAAGATCCATGTAGATCGTATTTGGAATCCCAACTCAATTAACAAATTTGAAGGGGAGTACTTGATGGGAAAAGGTAGATCGAGGAAAGTGAGAGGTAAATTTAAGATGTTATTGTAGTTAATTAATTCTTATAAATCTTCAATATAAGTTATTTTTAATTGGTATATTTTTTTGAAACAGGTGGTCGAGAGTGGGATACAATACATTTGTATATTGCGAACAATCTTGATTGGATGACGGAATGGATTGAACGATGTCAACAAAATGGTTGCTCATTAACATGGGAAGGTGTTGCTTCATTGGTTATGGAAGCTCATCATAATGGAGATTCTGATATTATGCTGATGGTAGTTGATCTAGTAAAGGGTTTAAGAGGTGGAGAGGTACGTAGAAATTTATTAATGATCATAACTTGACGTATGTTTTGTATCAACTCACGATGCAAATAATTTACACACACTTCAAAAATTGCAGGTCAAGCACCACAAAGCTATGTAATATCATGGCCACAAATTTTGCATAAAAAGGTTGGATGACACAAAGAAAACCTGTGATTCTGGGATAACTGCAGTTTTCGAGGTCACCAATATATCATCTAGAAATGACATACATCCTCAACAATCTCAAAATCAATACTATGGAATCTTGGATGATATAATTGAGTGTGAATTTAACACCTTCAAAGTAGTTCTATTTGTCATCAAATGGTACAGGTTATGATTAAATCAAAATGATCTAGATAGAATGGTTATTCAACATGATAATGGATTTACAATGATCAATACAAGGTCGTTTGAGCCAGTTGGAGATGAGCCCTATGTTTTTCCAAGCCAATGTGGGCAAGTGTTTTACTCAGAGGTTCCACATAAACAGGGTTGGTCATTTTTTGTTAGACATGATCCAAGAGGAAGGCCAATAAAGTATAATGTTATGGAAGAAAAAGATATTGAAGATGATGAAGAAGCAGATGATGAAGATCAAGATGATGATGATGACGATGATGGTGATGGTGATGATGATGATGATAATGGTGATGATGATGATGATGATGGCGATGATGATGGTGATGATGGTGATGATGATGGCGATGATGATGGCGATGATGATGATGATGATGATGACGATGGCGATGATGATGGCGATGATGATGGCGATGATGACGGTGATGATGATGATGATGATGATGATGATGAAGAAGAAGATAATCAATGACTACAAAAATCATCACCCCTTCTATTGATGATCTTGCATTCCATATATAAGGTAAATTTTTTCATGTTTACGATGTTGCATATTGTTCATGTTGTCTTCTAAGTTATTTGTAGCATACATGTATCATGTAATTTTTAGCTAACTTAAGATAAATGATTAACATATGCAGGAAATTTGATTACATATTTATTGTGTTCATTTCTAATGATTACAACATATGTTATTTATAGTTACCAATGTTTATGTTGTGTCTGATTATGACCCTTTTTGCAAACAGTCAATTGACTACAGGTACATTGTCACCCCTTCTGTTGATGATCTTGCATTCCATTTATAAGGGAAATTTGTTCATGTTTGCGATATTGCCTATTGTTCATGTTGTCTTCTAAGTTATTTGTAACAAACGTGTATCATGTAATTTTTAGCTAACTTAAAGTAAATGATTAACATATTCAGAAAATTTGATTACATATTTATTGTGTTCATTTCTAATGATTACAACATATGTAATTTATAATTACCAATGTTTATATTGTGTCTGATTGTCACCCTTTTTGCAAACAGTCAATTGACTACAGGAAATTTGACCCATTTGGCGTGGATTGTGCACAATGACATGGATCAACAGGTATAAGTCAATAAGTAGACATAATTTTCTTATATTCTTCTTGTTTATCATTGAGCACGTATGTTATAAATAGACATATTATATAATCATATAATGTATATATGGACAAAGAAGGTTCGTATAGAAATATAATTGTATAATCACTTTCAACTTACTACATTTTATATTTGTCACTTTCACTTTCCATTTGATGGATTGTAGGACCCACAAAATAGGTACTTGTCGGATCTATCTACATCGAATGAGGGAAATAAGGAACTGGTAGATGAAAGCTCTACATGTAGTATGACTAAAATAGGGAGATCAACTAGAGGTCAAAAGAATAGAAAAAAAATTGATAAACGCATGCAATTTTTCCTTGCTAATGGGGGGTCATGTTCTTATGATGATGAGACCAAAGGCAACATCAAGGTGCCCTTTTGGTACTCACACATTGAGAAAGAATGGGTACCCAATGAGCTACCTCCAATTAACACAGATTTTTGTGGATATATCGCATTGCTCCATCCTCATTACATGGTTTGGGCCTATTTTCCATGGATGGGATAAAGGTAGGTTACAAAAAAGTTGTCAAATTGTTCAAGTATGTCAGTCCATGTTATAATTACAATGATTGGATGCAGATTGTTCGGTATAAAAAAAGTATGTGTAGGTATGGGGTATCAGTTAATTATATACAACAGAAAGAAAATGATCAAAGTAAAAGATTTTCTATGTACATTGATGGGAGACCAAAAGAAATAGGTAATATTGCAAGTTTTATAAATAGTACGCGACCTTCTTCAACTAGTAAGCAACCCAATTGCATATTTGAGGCACGTGAAGGGAATGAAGTTTTTGTTTGTGCAATAAAATCAATAAGTGTAGGGGAAGAATTGCTAATCGATTAGCATTTAAATCACATAGATACAAACAAAGTTACTATCATGAGAGATGTAAGTACTCTTTACCATTTTGTTAATAAGTTTTTTTTTGATGTCTATTGCTTTCAGTTAGCTGAATTTTTTATGTTTAATCTTTGTGACAGGATGATATGGATCCGATAGATGATAGAGGTCACCAGGATGCTACTCCCACCCCTTCTTTAGGGAGGGTAAACCTTTTTGAAATTGTACAAATTAGATATTTGAAAAATGTTATATTATTACATTATTTTATTTACGGTGTAAGTACTATTTACCATTTTGTTAATAAGTTTTTTTTTTGCTGTCTATTGCTTTCAATTAGCTGAATTTTTTATGTTTAATCTTTGTGACAGGACGATATGGATCCAACAAATGATAGAGGTCACCATGATGCTACTCCCACCCCTTCTTCAGCGAGGGTAAACCTTTTTGAAATTGTACAAATTAGATAGTTGAAAAATGTTATATTATTACATTATTTTATTTATGATTTTTTAGTTTTTATGATAGTTTTATTGATATTCATTTCACAATTTGATGTTCAGGATAAGGGTAAAGTAGCATTAGTAAGTGCCAAGCCACTAGCTACACCTTCTAATGAGGATATTGCTGAAACTCCCGATTTCATAAAAATGTTGAAGAAAAAATTTAAACAAATTAATTTAGAAGCAATGAAAATTTTGGATGAGGCAAATATGGAATCCGAGGAGATGATGAAGAGGCTATCAGATTTGAGAGCACAAGCTCGTAGTTATGAAGTAAGCTCCAATGAATATTTAGTTATAAGAAAAGTTTAATAAAGATTTGTATTTTATAATCTTTTATCTTGTGAAGTAAAATATGTAATATTGGCAAAAATACTTTATTGATGCAATTTTTTTAAAGAGTTGTAAGAAACTTTAACTACTAAATTCTTGTTATACAAGAATTTTTGGCAACTGATCCACAACTTGGTCAAGGACAACGTGGTGAGGCCGATAGTAGTAGAGCTCCAACTGCCACTGGTAAAATAATCTTTTAGTTGACAAGTTAGAAGGAATTTTTTATTTCAAACATTCAAAACTTCTTAACTCTTACTTTTATTATTTCAGAATGTCTTTGCAAACAATGTATTGTTGAAGTCATCCAGTGCAGGAGACTCCTAAGAGGTTGGTGGACGCCCGTACGAGATTTCCCATTGCAATATCGGCAACAAGGGGACGTCTAGCTGGTAAATCCTTATTTTTCTATATTTGGTTTTGTGTTAATTATGAGTTGATAATATATACTTTAATCTTGGGTGCATCACATAGTGTATTGTTTTTTTTGTGGTAGGAGATGCACCGTCTGGTACGCCACCAAATGCGGATCATAGTGCATGTATTGGTGATAATTCATCATCATTTCTTGGAGCTACCCGTATTTCTAGCACAGGAGCTATGCAGACATCGTTGTTGATTGACGATGATGAATCAATGCCTTTGAAATGCCCTAAGATTCTAGGTACTTTAAATAATATTATTTTATATTGTAATAAATATTTTATTGCAAGACGTAAACATGATAGGAAGTGGTTTGGTAGGATCATCTGAATTATCAATGACCTTTTGTCTATACCAGTAATTCTCTAGTTTAGTAATTCGATACATTGCAATTTCATACTTTCAGTAGAATACTAACCAATTTTTCTATAGAGAACCAAAAGTGGGAGTCTTCTTTCATATTCAATGTTCAGTTTTCAATGATTTCCCATATCATTGCTTTTGCCTGTTAGATTTTTAGAGTGCTCACTTTCAGCTTCACTGTCTATTTTAGCAATATTTGTTTTCCATAATATCCCAAGTATGATCAGTGACAACATCAATTAAGAATGACAAAAAATGAAGGTCATGGCAAGTTATATGTATTATGCACTATATTTTTTTTTCAAGGTATATTGATTAATATAGTCACAATACATTTTTTAGTTTCAGAACATCAGCAATAGAACCTTGGTAGTGTTTGACTGGTTTTAGACATTTTAAATTGTTTTCCAAACTCCTTTTTTGGTCAATTTTGGTCAAGTTGATCCTCCAACCCTAAAATAGTTCACTAAAAAGATGAAATGTATTTGATTTTATGTATTTTTTATTCACTATAAAAAGTATTCTTTGCATGATTCATTTTAATGGTTCTTACTATTAATTATCCCATCACATTTTTTGCAGGAAACAATACATTTTTATAGGAGGCTTTATGACCTCACGCTGCAAAGATTTGGGCCCACAGTACGTAAAAGGTGGAAAATCATAACTAAACTAATTTTATCCCACTATTTTTTTTCATATCATTAATTGGTGCAACATTTTTCCTTTCATTCGGGTCTTTTCTTATACTAGCTATATCTAACAATTTTGTGTTTTTTCTTAAAAGGTGGAACTACCAAGATCAAAAATTAAAAGATGAGCTCATCAAAGATATAGAGCACGAGTTTGATACTAATATTTTTGATCATAAGAAATTGTTACAAAAAGCTTCTAGACATCTTAAGGTTGTGAGGGACACATATAGAAAGAGCCTTTTCCTAAACCTGAAGTATGAGCATCCTCCCTTTGTTTCAGTGAGGGATTGGAATGAGTTCATTTTGGATGCAAAGGAGAAAAGGGAACATCCAAAAGAAAGTACACTAGCAAATCCAAAATAAAGTACACCAGAAAATCCAAAAAGGTATGCAATAGTATTAATAGTAGTACATTAATGAGCAAATTTAGGGTTCAACTTCAGTATCAACAATTTCAACTAGCTCAATTTAATCTATCTATTGATGAAAGGTATGTAATTCATATACTGGCACAATTGCTTATAAATCTCAATCTCAATCTGGGCATAAATCCTACATAAGATATAACTGACACAATTGCTTATAAATCCTAAATTCATATGCTGACACAATTGCTTATAAACCTCAATCTCAATGCTGACACAACTATATATATCTCAATCTGGGCATAAATCCTACATAAGATATAAATAGTGCACTTATAATTTCACATATAGCTATATTATGTCTTGAAAATATAGTAATGCTCAACTACATGTACCATAGTTGTATGCGTTAGCAGTATAGGTGATAAATGATATTTAGTAATTGTAATGACAAGTACAATTTTTTTGAAAAACTTTGCTAGAATTTTACCAATGGTTAGTCTCCTAAAAGTAATAAGCATCACGTTCAATGCCAGAAACACAAGTTAATGACAACAATCACATTCCAATCTTTGAGGATTGACAAAAACCCTTGTAGATTTATATTTATTGGTATTGTGGAGAGATGATCCAACCTACACTAGGTAAGACAAACTATTTGAGACTTCATTTGGATGACATGATGTATGTTACCTATAGACCATGGCTAGGCATAGAGCCATAAGATGATGTCTTCTCCTAGCTAGGATTCATGTTGGTATCTTAGCCACTGAATGGCCATTCTTCATTGAAGATAGAGAGATTTCTGCTAACCCATGTCTAAAGACAATTCAACTATCAATACAGTATATCACAGGAGTACTGTAGTAACACCTTCTTCACCAAGGATGTAAAGAAAGGTTGTTCTCCTAGATTGGACCCAATTAGATGTATGGAAGATGTTAGTGGCCTTACCATTTATAGGTGGGACTACTTTCTAGATGTAGTGAATGATGGTGTCACTCCCTAGTACATAGAGAATTTTGCCACACATTCATTTCCTCATATAACTGATCCTATAGGGGTAGTTAATCAGGCACCACACCCTGATGTTCAACAACCACAAGAACATCCTTTGAGGGAGGAGAGACCATTGTAATGGCCACTAGTAGTTCTTGTTACAATTCCTTCTCACACTATTAGATTGGATCTTAGATCGAGCAACAATGAATAGGCACATAGGCCTACTCATGTGAGAACTCACAGAGAGATGAGCACCATGGGTGTAGTAGGAGGTGATGCCAGGAGACATAGGGTAGAGGAGCCACCATAATATGATGTGGGTGGAGGAGGGGATGATGACTTGCCAAATTAGCCTCCACAGGTTTCACCCATAGGAGATGTATTAGCACAGACTCAAGATTCTCTATGACATGTGAGGGAGAGATTGAGGACTTCTCAGAGGTAGGTGGGCAAGTTACAGGTACAAGTTATAGTTAGAGATGCATGACTAGCTAGAAGAGGGGAACTGTGAGATAGTAGATCTATGGTTTGAGATCATAGAGCTAAAGAGATAGATAGAGTTAGAGCGATATGAGGCCTGTCATCATACCTCTCGGGCTGCTCATGTCAATGATATATATATGACACTGGATGTAAATTGTCAATGATATATAACTTCACATATAGCTATATTATGTCTTGAAAATATAGTAATGCTCAACTACATGTACCATAGTTGTATGTGTTAGCAGTATAGGTGATAAATGATATTCAATAATTGTAATATATAATGATATATAATAATTGTAATATAATATAGTAATCATACCTGAGACCTGTAGTTAGAGCGAGATGAGACCTATCATCATACCTCTCGGGCTGCTCATTATTATGTAGTATATGAAAATGCAGTACCTTTAGCTCAACATGTCTCAAGGTTCTTTGATTATGCTTGATCTTTTGATGGTGTAGTGCCTCCTGCACATGCAAATGTTTCTCCTCCTCCTCCTCCTCCTCCTGGTGATGAGGCAGAAGGATGTAGTTAGGTCCATGCTATCTTTTGTTCCTTTTTGTATCTTTATATTGATCATGAGATTCATTGTATATTTGATGTATCATTTTGAGACTTGAGATATTGATAGTGCTCTGATTAGCACTTAGTTTTGATCTTTTGATTGTATCACCCCTCCGACATGTCAATGATATATATATGACACTAGATGTGAATTGTCCACTCTTAGAAAGCATTAGAATTATTGATTGCAGTTTGCCTAGTAAGATAATGGTGAGCTTCTATTTACCTAAATTTCTTTATTTGGAAATTGACACTCAACTTCTGGAACATTATGCAAAAGTGAAATTGATCAGGAAAATCACCTATTCTGATGATGAAGATTTTGCTAATGTCAAAGTTCTACAATGCTTTCCTTATTTGGAGGAGTTGTGTGTGCATTCTCCATTATTGGCCATGTCCCCTACAAGTGTAAGCATTTATGTTATTTTAATCTGCATGAAAGCATTTGTTTGCAAGCATTTAAAGTTATGAATTTTTTTTTGGAAAACTCTAACCCAAATTTCATTCTTATAAATAATGCTGATAATTTTTGCTATTTCTTTCCACTCTATGAAATTTACTGTTTCTTAAACTCTTATACCTTATTTATAGGATCAAAATTATGTGGCATTATTAAAGCGAATGGTTTAAACATGATCACATACTAATTTTCTTAATTTCTACAGTAAAAGTGTTAAAGTTGACTTTTTATTTTTTTCTATCCTTAATTCTTCTTTTAGTATGTGACTTTTAAGAATAGTTGAAGCTTATCTAAATAGTTTTCTATCCAAGTGTCAGCTTTGAAATCGTTTGTTGTGGATGTAGACTATACGAAACATCCTCCAAACTATGATGTAACATTTCTAATCTTCTCAAACATTCTAAATGGGGCTCCACTGCTAGAAGCAATCAAAATAAACATAGATTAAGACAAGTCTTAAGTCATGAGTCTTCTACTGGAACAATGCTAGGTAGTTCCTATTAGTTGCTTGTTATCTTAGAAAATCAGTGGGGATTTTGTATCAGTTACAACCACCATTTATAAAATCAGTTCCATGCAGTGTGGAGGCTAAAGAAGCACTTGATGCAAAAAGGTGATGTCTTTTAAATTGAAAACAAAAAAATACTTACTTTTCAGCTACAGGTAAAAAGGAATGCTACTAAAACAATCTAAAA
Organism: Cupressus sempervirens; assembly: GCA_028749045.1. Taxonomy (NCBI): domain Eukaryota; kingdom Viridiplantae; phylum Streptophyta; class Pinopsida; order Cupressales; family Cupressaceae; genus Cupressus; species Cupressus sempervirens. The sequence goes on from CM053790.1 coordinate 591,318,888, forward strand.
TCTAACATTCGCCCTCAAGTTTATACCTGTTGCAGCCTTGGGGATAAAAACACTTTGAGTGTGGAATGTAGGGATAAAAATTTAATCTATAAAATCTACTAGCTGTTTCAAATTTTAGCTTATCGTTTACTTTGTGTGACAATGGATAGTATAGACTGTCAAAATTGATGTGTAATTTTATGGAGAGGCATACCAAAATATGGATAAATACTTAGCATGAACTCCATGGATAAATATCATGATTACACATGTCAATTAAAGGTATGATGCTATAATTTCTTCCATTTTTTCATATTTTTGGTGGAACATGCTACTTTATGCTAAAACCTTCATACCATATAATAATCCACTATTTAGTACTGATCTTTATATCTATATCATCTAATATATTTCAAACTTTTTATAGGTTTTAGGACACATCAAAGGCAACAAAGGTGAGGCTGGAAAAGGTTGGGTAGCACAGACTTGGCTCTGGGGGATATTCGAATATCAGAGCACGTGTTGTAAGTAGCAATAAATGAATTGCAAAGAAAAATGATTTATAAAATGAAAATAATTTTGTTAATTAATAAAAAAATGCAGGGTGCTGATTTTAATCTGGAGGCCACAAAAGAACACAAAAAATTGCCTTCAAGCAAGGCTATGCAGCGGTGGCTGAATGCCTACGGCAAACTTCCATTGCCCCAACTGAACAGTCTCCTGCATCATGTGCACAGGTAAATATGCCAACATATATATTAGAAATTGAATACTTGAGCAAAAATTTATTTGATAATAATGTGCATGACATTGCAATGCAACTTCTTAATCGTGACACAGATCATATGCAGCATCATGAAGCCCCTAATGTGCATTGTACTATCGATGGAGGTGCTCATTTGTTATTTAAAACTAATTATATAATTATTAATAAAATTTAACATCTTGAATTGAACTTGGTGTAACCTTTTTGTGTTGAGGATATAGAATCATGTCGTGTTGAACGAGTGCCGGAGGATGTTTAGACTGATCAACAGGTAGATCATGTCACACAATCAGGTAAAGAAAAGCTATGTTTTGTTCTTTCAAATTAATTTTTTGATTTATAGTTCTTTTACTTAAATAAAAACTTGTAATTCACTAATATAAAATGGTGTGAATTTAACTCATGGAGTACTTGTTATTGTAGCGGACCCCCCTTTGGTGCAATGACCTCATGATGTTCCTAAACGGATGATGAGGAGACATGTGTTAGAACCACTAGAGGAAGGGGATGACGAGGACATTAATATTCCTCTTAGAATTTTTATGAAAAAAAGAAATGACAAGAGAGCAAAAAAGAAATGATTATCCATGAATGACTTACTCTTGAATACTGTTAATGAATATTGTGTTAATGAATATTATTCATTAACGTTGGGTGTTAATGAATTATTTAGGAATGACTTACTCTTGAATGTTGTGTGTTAATGAATTATTCACGAATGTTGTGTGTTTATGAATTTTATGTGTTAATGAATGTTATCATGTGATTATAATGATTGAATGTTATATTTCAAAAATGGATGAGTTGAATGTTATTAAATGTTAATGGGGATGATGAGGACATTGATGTTCCTCTTAGAAATTTTATGAAAAAAAGAAATGGCAAGAAAGCAAAAAAGATATGATTATTCATGAATGACTTACTCTTGAATATTGTTAATGAATATTGTGTTAATGAATATTATTCATTAATATTGAGTGTTAATGAATATTATGTTAATGAATTATTCATGAATGACTTACTTTTGAATTATTCATGAATGTTGTGTTTTTATGAATTTTATATGTTAATGAATGTTATCATGTGATTATAATGATTGAATGTTATATTTCAAAAATGGATGAATTGAATGTTATTAAATGTTAATAGGGAATTTAGAGTGATGGTAGGGGGGGGGGAGGAGGGGCCAAATGAGCTTCCACCTTCACGTGGTTGGACCTGTTAAGTAGAGAATATTTAACTATTATCGAAACCAAGTGAAGCTCAAACTTTAAAGATAAGCTTATAGTTAATAGTGACAACCAATTAGCAAGTTGAAATGAAGTTCTTCGTTACAGGTACCTTTTTAGTTTTTAAAGCACAATATCATGTTTTAATATTGTATGGTTTTTTTTCTTAAGTTCAAGTATTCTTTTACTATAACAACATAATTTATGACCATTTTAGTAACTATTCTAACATCGCTTTATGAAAAATCCTGTTTTGGCAAAGATGGCGATACGTGGTGCTATCTATTCCTTGGGAGATTGGATTGCATAGGTCTGTATCTCAACATCAACATGGAAAATGGTGTGAAATTGCACTTTCCTTAGTCGTGATTGCATACCTACTGCACTCTTTCATTTGAAAAATGAATAGAAATACCATATCTAGTAGCTTCTCTATGTTGTATTCATTTATTGGTAATGATTCAATGTCATGCCATTTGATGGTAGCTTCTAGAGTTTCATTTAGTTGTAAGGTGTGTCTTATCTTTTCAAGTTTGTATACTCCATTTGGTAGTTTGGTATTAATTGATGATGTCTGGGATCTTCTACCTTCACTGTAGTCGTCATCATCATCCAACTTGTTGTTTGGTATTTTCCATGTTATCCTCTATTTCCATGGTCTTCAGCATGGTTGTGTATTTTATCTATCTAGTTCAAAGACTCTATGCACCTAAGGTGGAAGCCATTTAGAACTAACAGTTGGAGAGATCGTGTTTACCCTCATAAAACTAGAAAATGTCATGAGTTTAAGGTCAAGAAGGAAGAAGTCGTAACATTTTGAGTAGCAAAATATGCTTAAAATTACATATTTAGTTGATTCTTTGGTGAAGCTTCTTATTTCAATTCAATTGATTTTGGTTGTCAACCAAATTCCTAACTCCAATGTATATTGTATTTCAGTGTTACATTTTCATAGGGATCTAAGTAAAATGACAGTTGACTATTATTTATGTTTGAGAATTTGTGTTGTGCCTTACTATGATCCTCTGATAATAGAGGACAAATCAATCTGAATTTGTTTCTCATGTCCCATGTTTGATGCTTCTTCTTGTGTAACTAACCACTTTCGATGTGGGTTATGAACTCTAATGCTAGTATGCTATTACACTACCATTTATTATAGAGCAGATATAATAAGTATCTCTGAATATACTGTAAGGGTCTCTAAACATGAGTAAAGAAGTATTACATAACATAGATCTAAACTCAAAATTCATGATGTTTTCCACTCTAGAGAAAGAGGGGAACTTAATATACTCGTAACACACCCCATCAGAAGAGATCCATTGGATGGTTTTTGTTGGGGTTTGACTTTCCTGGTGTAGCGCTAAGCTAGGCTTCTAGGTGCTAGGATATTTTCTCTTCTTGGTGGTTCTAGACCCGCTGAATGCTCTAGATAATTGTCTGTCAAATTTTGGTTGAAGGAGCTAGGCTTGCGCTGTCAAGTCTTATGCAAAGTTTGTCCTATTTTGTGGTGATAACATGGACTTTTATCAGTGCATATGTATGGTCTATAAATTCTTAGAGTCTTTAGTGCCTCTAAGATTTACACCGTTGGGTGACTAATTCTTTGAAGTCCCTAATGTTTGGTGACATTGAGCTATACCTATGTGAGTTATGTTTGGGTTTTCCTTCCTCATCTTCATTTTACTTTTGTGAGTTGTTTTGCCTTAGGCCATTGGAAATTCCCTTTGCTAGTTCCTAAAATTGGATGGATCTAGTACAATTTTGGGCTATTCTATGTTTGTATTGTAGTTGAAATAGAGATCTCTCCACTTCAATCATGGTTGATGAGAGGCCATGGGTGAAGAATTGAATATGAGGGTTTTACATTTTGTTGTAGAGATTGCATCTCTATAGGATACATGCCTAATGATTGCCATTTTGTGTTGGATAGGTGCTGTCACTTAATGGAAGGCCATGAAAAATGACCATTTGACAATTAGAGCTTCTGATTTTGTTTTAGATTTTCCTTTTGAGGACTTGTTTTCTAATGAAGAAGAAACTTTTTTTTTTTTTATATTGATGCTTCTCATGCTATTGGTCTGAGCTAGAGTTCTATCGCTTCCATTCTTGTCACAATTTTGGATGTTAGACCATATTTCAGGTGCGATACCTGCTAGCCTTGTGGCCTATGTTGTTGAAGTTACTGCTCCCACTTCTATTTTGAAAAAAATTCTACTGATAATGCTAACTCTTAAATAATCACTCTTGGGCCTTGTTAACAGGTTGTAGTGGGGTTTCCTTTGTTGCAATCCTAACAATAGCGTTGCTTAGACTTTTGTCCAAGTGCATACGAAAAGGTTTATTTTGTTGTGTTGTTGATGCCCTATTTTTATGCTTTCATTCGTTGTTTGTGTAAAGGTTAACAACCCCTTGTTTTGGCTGTTATAGAAAAACAAGATTTCAATATTATCCTTTCAGATTGAACAATACTAGATGAGTAATGATACTATCTTGAAAAATACAAGAAGCCAAGACTACAATATACACTCATTTGATGAAGCAAATAAAATCCTTCCAACAATAATTAGTCAGAACCATCAAAGTGAATTTTTAGGATTGTATAAACACAATTGGAAAATGGATGAAGAAGATTTCATGTCTTTCTCATGGAAACTTTGGTTATTATGTGTAAAATTGGTCTCATTCTTTTAACAATTATTTTCATGTTATCCATAGATTTTTTTTTATCATATAAGTTTCTTGTTCTTGCAAGATGAACTATAGGATGTAGTGTTACTGGTGTTTGCAAATAAGTAGGATATTTCCAATGCAATGAATGCTGCAGAGATCATGATAAACTTGGGTTGCATTCTCTTAGGCAGCGACACTTGTGAGTATTACATTCTTTATAATTTTTAGTATTAAAAATTGTAGATACTAATAATCTATTATGCTGCACTATTTCTACTTTGCATATAGTTTATCATCACTCTAGTAAACGAGAAAAAAATTGGAACGTTTAGTGTTGCTTGTGAAACAACTTGTATTATGTCCTAAGGTATATACAAAGCATCTGTGATAGTTTGTTAGAAATAAATCCTTTTATTTTAGTTCTTATGGCTTTTGTTTTATTTTGCAAGTTTGAAAGATTATAGTCGAATAGGGTTCAAGAATTTTGTATTACAAAAATGTCTTATTTCTTTATTGATACAGATAGATTGAGGAGGTAAAAATTTAGTTTTGATGCATACTCATATGTAGGATCAAACTTATTTTGATGTGACATTATGTGTGTTCTCTTTCACATTTTACTATCAATTTTCTATCCAATTTAATGACCCAAAACTACTGAGAAAAATTGTGAAGGTCACAATTGCTATTAAAATCTTGTACTACCTTTTTATGTTTATCGCTTACCTATCTACAACTCCACAATCGATATTGACAGTCTCTTGCCCTCACTGTGCAACTAAATAACTTTAGTTTTATTGATGTAGCTGAACTATGACTGCCTTTTGTGTTCTTGACAAATCATAAGCTTTCAACTTTTGTGAAGCCATTATGGATGCAAATGAACAACTAGTAAGGTGTCAATTTTAAGGCAATTTTTTGTTTCTATAATGTACAGTTCAATTGCTAGACATATTTCATCTAGATTGTTAATTGATAGATTGTTAACTTTTCATGTCATTTTCTACTTTGGTTGGGTAGTTCTCCTTGCATTTGTAAATCGTAAATCTTGCTGCAGTCTTTAGCCTAATGACAGTTTGGTATTACATCCAAGGCGATAACATAGTTGACTTAAAGCTTTGCATTAAAGAAAACATCAAAGGATAATATTTGAATTGTGGATATTTGTAAATTATGTTGGTTTTAGACATATTTATAGTTATATATGCACTCTTATGATGATGTGATTGGGACTATAAGTTTTTTTGTCACATTTATCAGTTTGAAAAATAGATGAAATTATTGGCTTTCATTCATGATAAATAATTCTTTCCTAATTTTATTCTTCCCTGCAGGAACCAAAATTTAGACGTGCTGTGCCAATTATTGGAAAGGCTTTGCTCTCATAGGAGCCTTTTAAGATGCAAAAAATTTGAGTTGTAAAGCATAATTGCTCGGTGGAGACTCAGGATATCGTGCACATTTCTTCCTCTTTCCCATTGTTTTGTATGAAATAAATCATGTGACGAACGAAACAATGGTGTGGAGGTAGAAATGTGCACGAGACCCTGACTCTCATGCACTGAGCAATTATGCTTTAAAACCAAGTTTTGTGCAGTTTAGAAGGCTCCTATGAGAGCAAATATTTTACAATAAATGGGATAGCTCATCAAAATTTCTACATATCTTGGTCTCAATTTTGACACAAATGCAATATTTTGGTCAAAATTTTGACGCAAAATTGGTCCACTTTGGCGACGCTTGCATGGAACCAGTGGAGAAATGTGAATTGCTTTGGTCACAATTTTGACGCAAAATTATGAAGGTTTACATCAAAATTTTGACCAGTGCCGCTCGCAAATGAGGAAATACCAGTTCAATTTGGACCAGGGAAATCGACGAAATTCACGACGGTAAGTCCACCTTTATGTAGTCAAAATTTTGACGCAGAATGTATGTGGCAAAAAACCAACCAAAAAAGGTCGACATCAAGTTTGGTCGCCTTATTGACCTACTCTTCTCAAAATTTTGACCTTTTTGCATCAAAATTTAAGCCTAAATTTACTATTGCTAGTTTCAATTGAAAAAGATGGACTTGTGTAACAGTGAACCTAGATAACCCTCTTCTTTTCACCTCCAACTCATCTATACAATCCTCCCAAAAATCTTCCACATTAGGGACATGAACAATCCTTGCATGAGTGTCAAATAGGCTATGCATAATTCTCTTTCTATCAAAATCTTGTCTAGCCTGATAGAAGCCAAAACCAAGTTAGAGCATATACATGTTGCATCTTCCATTCTTTTGCATGTCAATTTGCCTAGCTTAAGTAGGAAAATAATATCACAAGCTTCTTTAGCTACAAAAATTAATTGCCGAGCTACCTTTGCCAAGACAAAGCAGTCAAGAGAAAACCTGGGAAGGCATATAGGCTCTTCATCAAAGCCCCCTACTCTCAAATAAGTAAGTCTCAAGAATTGGATGTACAAGCTATCGAAAGATTGAATGAGCTTTTGAGACTTAGGGGACAATCTATGGTCAAGGGGCTTTTCAATTCAAAACACAACTTTCCAGAAAAGATATCATAGACCCTTCTGAAATCTTCCAGAACTTTATCTTTGTGCAACAAGGGACAATAATTATATATGGTAATATTCTCTGTCTGGGGTTCATGTGGTAAATGTTTCAAATCCTAAATGCTAGCTAGCATATACATCAAATAGGATGACATGAAAAAGTTCTTTTTCAAGTTTAAAGCACGTTTTAGCTGATCTCTATGAGAGCTAGCTATTAATTCTACCTATTCTCGAAATTGTGAGACCTTTAACCCAATTTGAATATAAAAATACATCCATTCTTAAAAAATAGAGACATTGGAAGATCCACAAATCCTATGCAATAGAACCACTATGTCTAGGACCTAAGTGGTCATTTGGCTTTTCTTCACAGTTTTGGGTAACCTACAACCACCTTTGTAGAAAGAATTAGTCAAACTCTTTGCTATGGTTTTTGTATAGATGTTTGCTTGTTCTGACAATCTAGCTTAGGACAAGGCAAGAGTCAAGTCAGCAAATTGTTGCTCTTCCAAGTGGAATAATCTGGATATGATTTCCCTATTGACACTCAACAAAATGCTTCCATCTTTCTTCAGTATATTTCCCTTAGAATAATTATACATATAAATGCACTCTTGAATTAGTTCTAGAAAAGGGTAAGCTAGTGAGAAAGTGGAGGTCATGAGGAGGTTAGAATCCAACACTTTAGTGGAAAAATGTTTCACAAGTCTTTCACACAATGTTTCTGCAATACCCCCCAAATCAACCCCTAAAATGTTTGTGTCAGATACTATAGGTGATTTACTCTATAAACTGTGAGTATTCTTGAATAGATGCAATGTAGAATTCATGATTTAGGATTTTTACTTCTATTTGAAAATAAAGAAATAACCAATAATATGCTTCACTCAAATGGTCAGAGAACAATAACCAAAAAGTAGAAGGGTTACCTAACTAGCAATGATTGTTACAGATATAAAAGAAGGCTTTCTCTCTCTGACTTTCCTACAACTAATTATTTTGGACAAGAAAACAAACTTGATGCCTTCTTTATATGCATCTCAAAAATAGGAAATGATCATTAATTATGTGGAGGACAAAATTATTTTTAGGATGCCACAAAGGTAAGGTGATGGGACAAATTAGTGACTGACACTAAACTAAGAAACAAGTACTTCAAATGATTACTACCCTTTACATGTGCCAAATCTTTATCTCCGCACTCCTAAATCAAGGTTCTAACATGATCATTTATGATAACCTTACTTCAACCATTAATTACTTGCACTTTCTCTTAGAACATGACATCACCCATGTTCATATCATACTTGATGAGGCATCTAGCAATTACTTGTCCTCCACACATGTGTATACATGACATGTTGATTGGGCCCACCAAGAAACATTATTTTTGAGAATTGGACAAAGCGTTGAACTTGTGAAATAGTTCATTTGGTATAAAGGGTTCAATTGGGCTTCATGCTATCCAAACTTGGTACAAGGGGTACAAAATGTTCAAATGGTACAAATAAGTTTACATTTTATACCTAGAAACTTTCAAACTTGTTTACAGATGGTTTTGGGATAAATCACTCTCAATCAAGGCTTTCTAAGGGAAAGACTTGCTAAACAATTAGCTTGACAGAAGGATGGATTGAAGAAATGAGGTTGGAGAAAGATGAAATTTTTATAATACCTCATTTTGCATTTGAATCTTGACAGAACCAATGGTTCAAACGAAAAATGCTTAATAACAAGAGTGAATGAAAAAAAGAAAGAATAAAAATGATGACATTAAAAAATCATGAACTAACACCCTATTAGAGGATTTAATCACATTGTTAGGAGTGACCTTGTTAGAGGTCTTTAGACACTTCAATCTAAAAATTCCACCTTGTTAGAGGATTTACTAATAGCTGTTAAGCCAACTCAGTTAAGAGATTTAGATCACTGCTACCATGGTTAGAAAATAACAATGAGATGACCTAATTTCTAATACAACTGAATTACTAATTACAGATCTCAACTTTGGCTTATATACTTGATCCTTTCTAATTGAATGTATCTTTGCAACTCCATAAGGATATTTTTCTTATCCTTCTAATTCACTTCCTCTAAGCATTTTCAAATCTTCTATTCACTTCCACATATTCAATCTTCAACTTGACCTTATATTTATACCTTACATATTGTCAAGTCAACTTGAATACAACTTAGAATACTTAATATTCATCTCCTTATTCAACTAGAACCAACAAACAAATTAATTTAACTCAATATGCCAAAACAAGAAAGTCCTTTGTTAGCTGACCTTGTTCGGTAGACACTAACCAAAAATGATTTTCCTATGTTAACCAAGTGAACTCAGTTAACACTCTATTTCCATAAAGTTCCTTTGGTAACTGAGTGAGCTTGGTTAACATTGGTTCCATCCAACATTTATTTCATTAACTAAGTGAGCTTGGTTAATACTCATTATCTTCCAACTTTCCTTTGTCACCGAGTGAACTTAGTAGACACTGGCTTCTGAACTTGGCATACACAAAAATGCTCGATAGACACTTGAAACTGTCTTCATCACCCAAGTGACCTCAACATACATTGACTAGAAATGATATGAAATTTTGTGTAACATCAAAGATAATACATAATTAATCAATTATTTTCAACAATCTCTCTCTTGTTACAAACAATAGTCTACCAAGATAATTGAGAGGGGGGGGGGGGGGGGGGGGGGGTGTTGTGAATCAGTTATCCAATGATTAAAACATTTATCTTCCTTAAATAAACTTAACCCTTCAACCAAAGTAAATAGAAACCATATAAAGATGCACATAGACAATTACACCTAACATGTTAATTAGGGAAACCCTTGATCAGAGCAAAAACCTTGACTAGATATGCCATTTTCTCTAGAATTTCTTCTTTAATAGCTACAAATCCAATTTCATCATCACTAGCACTTACTTCTTGTTCATTACCATCATCTTCATCATTAGCATACATGCATTCTCTATCTCTTCTAGGTTTGAAATTACCTCTATAGTTTTTCTTTCTTTTAGGACAGTTAGATGCATAATGATCATATTCATTACATGTCCAACATTTAAAGATTTTCTTACCATCTTTTTCCCTTCTTACGAGAAGGGCTATTCCTTCTTCAATCTTTCTATCCTCATTAGCTTTTCTATTGCTAAGGAAATCTCCTCTGGCACTTGCTCCATGATAAACTAGTCAAATATTCAAGGCATTGAAAGTTGTTTCTATTTTGGTCAATTCTCCAGACTGTCTGAGCTCATTTTCAACTGCTTCAAGTCTTCCAAACAATGTTTCCTTGGTGAAATATTTGGTACAGGAGATCAACAATTGTATCATTTGAACTGCTAGCATAAATGGTGGTGTTAAGCTCTTCAATATCTTCCATATAACCTCATCATCTTCTTTGGCTCCTCCTTGAGATTTAATACCTTCAGTAATTTCTGATATTCTGCCTACAAATGTTCTTATAGATTCATCTTCCATTATCTTAGCATATTGAAATGCACAAATCCAACTTTGTAACCTCAATTTCTTAGAATTTTCATCACTTTCAAAACTATTTTCCAAAGCTTTCCAAATCATATAAGAAGTAGCAAGTGACTTTATTTGATTATACTCAATGTCAAAAAGTGTAGACAATAAGTGCTTTTCTAGCTCTCATGTCACACATGAAAAGATCTCTTTCATCCTTGGTGCAATTTTCCAAATCTTTCTTAGTAATGATCATCTTCTCAAATTTTATCAAGATCCAATATCCTAGACCCATACACAACAAATGTGTCTTCATCTTTTCCTTCCAACTATCACAATTTTTTCCATCAAACTTCAATTTATCTTTCCTGAACATGTTTGCCATGGTTATCCCAAAGTTGTTAAACTTTAACTTCAAGGACCTAATGCTCTGATAATAATTGTTAGAAACAATAGTCCACCAAGATAACTGATGTTAGGATTAACCTCATATAGAAATAATAGTTACATGAAAATATAACTAATACGAAAAAATAGTAGATCACATAAAAGAGAACACAAGACACCAAGATTTAACTTGGTTCACCCAATCCTTGGGCTATGTCTACCAACAAAAAGTCTAATATTATTATTATGTAGTGATTACAACTTGATTACAGTCAGTAATCCCTTACAACTCAATACCATTGCAAGAACCAATTTTTGCATCACACATAATGAAAATCCCCAACCCTAAGCTTTTTTATACAATCTTTTTTCCACTTACAAAATTAGGGCTAGAATAATAGAAAAATAGTATTCAATGCCTCTTAATGTAAGGTCATTTTTGGCTTTGGGGGTGCTGCCCTAAAAAACCCCTATTGGGGCATTACCCCTCGACCCCACCCTATATTGTGATAGTGAGCATACCCAGGGCACTACCCCTTGACCCTATCTTGGGGGTGTTGCCCCCAAACCCCATTAGAAATAATCTGGGGAGAAATCACACTGAATAAACCTTTGAATCTAATTAAGTTCCACATCACAACAATCTCTCACTTGGAGACTGATCATAGCACTGTTAACCATGTAGCTCCCACTGGAATATCAAACCACCCTAAACTCTGTTATTATTTGATTTTGTTCAGTCTAGAAGACTAATCAAAACTAAAGAGGAGTTAGGCTTCTCCCTTGTTACTACCTTGGTAAACATATATGCTAAATTATCATTTGTATGTATCTTCTCCAGCTTTAAATGTCCATCATCCAAAACTAACCGAATGAAATGGTTACAACTGTATGTGCTTAGTCATTGAATACAAAGCTGAATTCTTTGCAAGATGAATGACACTATGGCTATCTGGGAACAAATAGTTATCCCTCTATGGATGTCCCAACTCTTCAATGAAGAACTAAAGCCATATTATCTCCTTGGCTACCTCTGTAGTAGCAACATACTCTGCCTCTATAGTGGATAAAGCATTAACCTTCTGTAACCTAGAAATCTAGCTCATGGTTGCCCCACCAATAGTAAATACATAACCTATAGTACTTCACTTGGTATCAATATCCCCTATGAAATATGAGTCAACATATCCCTATAAAATAGTAGTAGAGCCCCCAAAGTGTAAACTCTTACTAGATGTTCCTCTCAAATATCTGAGAATCCATTTGACTGCATTCCAATGCTCAATTCCTAGATAAATCATACACCTGCTAACATCTCCCACAACATTTGCAACATCTGACCTAGTACATACCATAACATACATCAAGCTACCTACAACTGAAGCATAAGGTACCTTAGACATCTTGTCCTTGTCTTCTTGTGTCTTGGGATACATCTCCTTAGTCAAGTTCAAATGACTAGGTAAAGGTGTGCTGACAGCTTTAGCATTCTCCATAGAGAAATGTTGCAACACTTCCTCAATATAATCAGCTTGAGATAAAGTCATTTTCCTATTCTTCCTATCTCTACAAATCTTCATACCAAGGATTTTTTTCGCTGCCCCCAAATCCTTCATAGAAAATGCATGTGCTAACTGGCATTTCAACCCCTTATTGTGATCCATGTTAGACCTAGCTACAAGCATATCATCGACATATAAACATAAAATAATGTAGCTATTATCATCCAACCTCTTAAAACAAACACAATGATCTAAATGAAACCTACTATATCCATGCTCATGTGTAAACCTACCAAATTTGACATACCATTATCGAGGTGCTTGCTTTAAGCCATATAAACTTTTCTTCAATTTGCACACTAAATTCTCCTTACCTTTGATGTCAAATCCCTGTGGTTGTGCCATATATATCTCTTCATCCAAATAATCATGAAGGAAGGCTATTTTAACATCAAGCCATTCCAAATGAAAATCTTTAGTAGCCACAATACTTAAAACAGTGAGAATAGAAGTCATTTTAACAACAGGAAAAAATATCTCATCAATATCAATGCCCTTTTTCTATGCAAATCCTTTGACAACTAACCTAGCTTTAAATATTTTCTTAACTCCATCCTCTTCTTTTAACCTATAAACCCATTTATTCTGTAAAGCCTTTTTACCTGCATGTAATATAAACCCCATGTCTTATTTTTTAGTAAAGAGTCCATCTCTTCTTTCATAGTAGACTCCCATTGAATCTTTGTATCCATCTGCACAACTTCATCATAACATTCAAGTTCACCAGGATTAGTAAGTAAAATAGAGTACAAAGAATTAGAAAATCTTTCTAGAGTTTACTTGGCCTTGTTGTTGCAGTTGTTTCAGATCATGAGGAATTGTTGGAACATTAGCTTTTGGAGTATCATCCAACACTACATAATCATCTTCTTCTTTTGATGTTGCTGCAACAAATCTTTGTACAACACTTTCTCATTGAATATGACATCCTTACTTCTTAAAGTTTATGGTTTTCAAAATCTTAAAGCCTCTAACCAAATTCATTGATGCTGTATCCAACAAATACATATTTCTTTGACTTAGCTTCTAGCTTGGCTCTATTTTTAGAATCTATATGAGCAAATGCTTCATAACCAAAGGTTTTGAAAAAAGAATAAGTCACCGTCTTACCATTCCATGCTTCCTCTAGAATACCACAACCCAAAGGAGTAGAGGGACCTCTATTAATCAAATATACAAAAATATTGGTAGCCTCTACGCACATGTTTAAGGGAAACCTTGCATGCAACCTCATGCTTCTTATACACTCCATTATTGTTCTATTCATGCGCTTAACCACTCCATTTTCCTATGTAATCCTTGGAACAATTTTTTATCTACAAATACCATTAGCAAAATAATAATCTTCAAATTCACGATGCAATACTTACCACCATTATTAGAGCTGAGACATTTTAGTTTTTTACCAGTCTCATTTTCAACCAAGCATTTCCATTTCTTAAAAGTTTGAAATACATTATGTTTTTGTCTAAGGAAATAAACCCATACTTTTCTAGTTGCATCATCAATAGATGTAACATAACAATGAAAGCCACCAATGGAAGATACCTAAGCTGGTTCACATACATCTATATGCACAAGCTCTAATTTTTCACTTTTATTTTCCTTCCTAGTCTTCATAAAACTCACTCTCTTTTGTTTTTCATACACACAACTTTCACAGAAATCCATATCAACACATTTCAAACCTAGTAAAACTTCCTTTGAATGAAGTACTTTCATACCTTTCTCACTCATGTGCCCAAGTCTATTGTACCACGATGCTGTATTAGAATCTATAACAACTATTTGTTCTCCCTTCTCAACTACAACAATTTTTTCTAAAATGGCTTCACTCCAGGGTACTAAGAAAATGCTTGGAGAAGGGTGCTCGTGGAAAATTGGCAATGGGTCTAGGGTGAGTTTTTGGGAAGATGTCTGGCTTAAGGATCACCCCCTGATCGAAGATGTTCAAGATCCGAATCAAGTTGACTTATGCAAGCAGAGATATGGTACTCTTGTTAGTCATTATTGGCAGAATGATGCCTGGGTTAACTTGAAGGACATTGATCAAAGTTTCTATCACATCCAATTATCTCTCAATGTTGTTTCTCTTCACCCTTCTTTTGAGGATGAGATTATTTGGTATGCTGATCCTAGTGGGAAATACAAGGTTTCTTCTCTCTTTGCTTCTAAGGAGAAGGAAAATCATCCCTTGTGGTCTCAGGCTTGGATTAAGGGTCTCATTCCTAAAATTAATTTCTTCTTTTGGGTCCTGCTTCAAAATAAAATTCTGACCCCTGATAACTTGCAGAAAAGAGGTATAAATTTGGTGAATAGGTGTATTTTATGTGAGAATGGTTTTGAAGATAGAGACCACCTGTTTATGAACTACTCTTATTCCCAGATGGTTTGGACTAAGATACTAATGTATTGGAACTTGACTTGGGTTAATCATAACAATGTGGAATCTTCTTTTAAAAGCTAGAAATGCCCGTCTAAGAATTATGATGTTCAATTTCTATGGAAAATTACTCTGCCTCATCTCTGCTGGGGTATTTGGAAAGAAAGGAATAATAGAATTTTTAGAAACAGAGATGTTCCTAGATGGGTGCTTGGTCAGAATATTATTAGAGCTTGTAAGGAGACTTTCAGATCTCTGAAAATATCTGATCAAACCTTTCCTATTGATAATCCTATGTTTCCTGGAAACCCTAAGACTCAAACTGATAACCCAAGATTGAATGTCACTTGGAGTTCCCCTCCGAATGGTTGGATTAAAGGAAACTTTGATGGTGCTACTAAGGGAAATCCGGGGAGTGCGGGCTATGGAGGTGTGTTGAGAGATCATATGGGAATGATTAAATATGCTATAGCTATCCCTATAGGTCAGACTAATAGTCACATTGCTGAAGCTACGACGACCCTTTATACTATGAAAATTGTAGTGGAATTGGGATGTCCAAAATTATGGTTAGAAGACGACTCTTTAAATATTATTAATATCCTTAATAATAAAAGTGCTATCTCATGGTCGATAGAGACCACTATCAAGGAGATTAAATACCTTATTCAAAAATTTGAAGTTGTCATGTCTCATACCTTTTGGGAGGCCAACGGTGCTGCTGATTGGGTTGCCAACTATGCTATCCTAATGGGGCAAATGGTGAGGTGGACCAATGAATTAAATAATCAAGTTGATCTCAAAGCAATTATTCATTATGAAGCTATTCATGTGAAGGTGGGTAAGATTTGAAAAGACTGGAAAGTTAATGATTTCGTGGAGTGATCAAATTATTGCCAAACTTTCATTCCCTATAAAGTACACTCAAATGAATGCGACGTGGTGTTCGCACGTTTCTCTGAACAAAGGTGTCTATTTTGGTGGGAAGAAAAATAGTTTTCTTTCTAACCCTCTCCTTCTATGCGTCTAGTTTTTCTGGTTTGAATGTCTTTATTGTTCTCTGCTGATGGGGGGTGAACCGCGCAAATAAGAAACAAAAAATTGTGAGGCATGGAAGGCTCGCAAGGATGTTTGGAAAACTTTTCAGAAAGGAAAAGTGACTCGTTACATGGAGCAACTCAATGGTTTTAAGCCACACATCACTACAACTTTCTTTAAGAACTAGTCCAATGACAAAGTCACTCTCCATGGTGTGACTGTAAAACTTACAGAGGAGTTTATTGCTGAGATCACGAGGCTTCCTATGGTGGGCATAAAATTCACTAAGCAAACTAGTATTTCAAACGCAGCCCACAAAAAGTTTTCGAAAACAGAAGAAGAGGAGAAGCTTCTGGAAAAGAATGGTGATTTCTTTGATGCGAGCCAGATAAAGGAGATCTGGAGGGATGTTCTCTGTTGCATTCGTGAGTATTTCATACTTGATGGAAGAAATAAAAGAGTTCATAAATGTCATTTTGTTTTTTTAAATCATTTCAGATATAAAGATAGAATATCTTTCCCCTTCTTTTTGTGGTTTTCTTTACTTAATAGTTTAGAAGCCCATAAGAAAAAGGAATCTAGACCCATTGAAACCCTTTGCCTCTCAAGTTCTTGAGGATGAGGAGTCTAAGACTGATAATTCGAAAAACCATGAGAATTGGAAACCTAAGGATGAGGATGATACTGAAACTGGAGAGTTAAGTTCTAATTTGGACGGGTATCCGAAGACTGAAGATAATAATGAAAAAGGAAAAGAGGACAACAATAGTGAAGGTAACTTGGAACAGAGTAAATCTAATAATGAGGGCAACCAGGTTATTTCTAGTGGGGGTAATAAAGTGGAAGATAACATTGTTGGGAATCCTATTGAGAAGAATAAGGAGGACCATACAACTATTACTACTTCTCCTGTTAAGGGGATAGAGGAAGAAAAAAGGAAGGACTCTGCTCATCCTAAGGACTATGCCAAGGGTCGAAAGGAGGATCAAACGAAAATGGAAGATTTCAATGACAATGTCTGCTCCCCCCCTCACGAGACTGCTGAAGATGATTGTGATGCTATGCAGAGGGATACCATGCTTACCTTCCTGCATTCTACTAAGGAGAAAGCTGACAACAGTCTCAAGGTTGATTCCTAGATCTATAATGAAATAATGGGTTTGAAGAAAAAGGTGGAAATTCTGCAACATAACCTGGATACTATCAATGGTAAACTTAGTCATATGGAAAGACAGATGGGAGACATCCCTAAAAAACTTAACAACTATGAGAAAAACCTCACTATTTTAATCAAGGAGAGTAGCACTAAGATGGAATAGGTCACCTTGAGCATTTGGGTAGCCGCTGCTAGCCTGGGCAAAAGGGCGAATGAAGATATCATTTCAGCTGAGGGTTCGAGCAAAAGAATTAGGCAGAGCTCGAGGAAGAGTGCTATGAAAGTTGCTGCTACTATGGATGTTGCTTCCATTCAAGAGACTATTGATATTGGTAAGGAAGCAACTAAATTGATACTGGAGCTGCAATAGTGGCTCTGGGGTGGGTTCTCTGGTTTGGTGCCTGTCTGGTATTGGTCGCTGGTTGGGGACTCTGGTCTTGGTTTCTAGTTTTTTATAGTTTAGACTGTTTGTGGTTCTAGGTCCCTGTAAAACCTGGGTTAGTTTGTTTTTGGACTTTTTTAGTAGTTTCAGGTCCCTGTAAAACCTGATTTGATACTGTTCTTCAGTTTGTTGCAGGTTTTTTCCTAGTTGGGCTATCTTGCTTTATCTTTCTATTTTTTGTTAAAGGGTTTCGGGGTCCCTTCAAAACTTGCTTTTACCATAATCTAAAACAATTGTTTCTAAACATTAATTTTTCTTTGAAACAATCAAAGTAGAAGGAACAATATGACCTGTACAAAGATATAAGATGCCTACTTTCACACTTTTTTCTAGGGAACCTTTTGAAACCTTCTAATTTTTATCATTAAAAGAAACTACACAACCCTCATCACCGAGTTGCCTTGCTGAAATTAAATTCCTACTTAGCCTTGGAGCATGTCTTACCTCATGTAGTAGCCAATGATTCCCATTCTACAACTTAATCTTAACTTTTCCCTTTTCAACAATATGATAGGGTTCATTATCCCACAAATAAACAAGCCCAAAATCCCCTTGGACATAATCAATAAAATAACCTCTATGAGATGTAGCATGAAATGAAGCGCTAAAATCTAAAATTGATGAATCATCAACACTTTCTAAAGAAAGAAGAAAAAAATCCTCTTTGGATTTGTTACTTACCACATTTTCCTCCTTGTTCCCTTTTGGTTTATCTCCTTTAGTGTTCTTTTGAGTTGAACAATCTTTCTTCTTATGCCTTGTTTTACCATTGTACCAACAATCTCTCAGTCCTCTGGATTGAGACCTCTTCCCCTTTGACTTTCTTCTTGAGTTCCCATAATTTCTAAAATTATTTCCTCTCTCAGTCATTCTGCCTCTACTTTGTGCCTTCAAAGTACTTCCTAATGTAGATCCACTTGAGGTTTTTCTATGATTTTCCTCACTCAAAATAACATCGATTACATCATCATATTTTAGGGTATTAGATCCAAAAAAAAAAATACTCACAAGCATTCCCAAGCCATTCCAGCTTTCAAGCAAAGAACACAAAATCAAGAGAGCCCTAATTTCTTCATCAAAATTAATACCCATAGAAGATAACTAACTAGTAATAGTATTAAACTCATTTAAATAATCTGCATAAGATCCACCTTCTGACATTTTCATATTAAATAAATGTTGCATGAGAGATACCTTATTTGAAATAGAGGGCTTTTTATACAATTTTGATAGGGTTTCCATTAACTCTTCCATTGTCTTCACTTTTATAATGTTAAATGTCACTGATGGTGCCAAGCATAACTAAATTCTTCCAAGTACCTTTTTGTCTAAAATCTCTGATTCCTCATTCGTCATAGTTCCCTGGTTCTTCCAACAATTTCCATAAATCCTTCTAATAGAGATAGTCCTCCATTTGCATCTTTCATAACTAAAAGTTTTTCCCATTAAACTTGTCAACCCTTAGCTTACCCTCAGCTTCCATCACTCCCACTCAACTATGAGATCTTCCTACAGAGGACTACTAAAATAAAGCTTAGGGTTAGGGATTCTCATTATGTGTGATGCAAAATTTGGTTATTGTAGTGGTATTGATCTGTAAGGGATTACTGATTGTAATAAGGTTGTAATCACTGGATAATAATAATATTGGACTTGCTATTGGTAGACGTAGCCCAGGGATTGGGTGAACCATGTCAAATCTTGGTGTCTTGTGTTCTCTTTTGTGCAATCTACTATTTTTTGGTATTGGTTATATTTGCATGTAACTGTTATTTCTGTTTGAGGTTAATCCTAACAACTGAGAGGGGGGGAGGTGAATTAGTTATCCAATGATTAATTTTTTTATCTTCCTTAAATAAACTTAACCATTCAACCAAAGGAAACAATAACCATACAAAGATGCACATAGACAATTGTACCATATATGTTAGCGAGGGAAACCCTTAATCAGAGGGAAAGCCCTGGTGGGAATGATGCCCACAAGATGATGTACTAATATAAATATTACTTATTAGAGGATGGACCCTGCTAGGAGTCTATTACAACATTTAATACATATGAGTACCTATTAGGAGACTTTGAATCCTTGTTAGGAGTTGTAGTACAATGTATGCAAGAAGAGCTCATTGCACAAACATACAACTTTAATTACAAGAATAGCTCAATACCAAAATAAGTAATTTACCATTAAGTTCCTTTTTCCTATATTCTATCAACTAAACCAATCACTATTAGAACTTTTAGACTAGGTCACAAACCTTGGATTCAAATGTCAAACCTTAGATCACACAATAAAACCTTGGCAATGAAGTTTCCTTCACTTCCACTCTACTCTACTCAACTTCGCATTTCGCTCTTGTGCTATTTACAAATTATATTTCCATTTCATACTTGATAAAGGAAAATATCCTTCATTTATACCAAATCCATAAAACAATTCCCTGAGTTGGCTGTTAGACCTTCTCAATTAATTATTATAGGACTATTTTAAGAACACATTACACTTAATGATAACATTAATCTTCCATCTTGAAACTTGAATAACTTTTCACACATGAAATATTATGATGAGAAAACTTAGCCACACCATCACCAACATGTCTTCTTTATATCCTCAACCTCAATTCTCAGAATAACAATTCTACTAAGAGATATAACAAGTTTCCCAGAACATGCCTTTGTAAATTCTATCTTAGAACAGACATCACCAAAACTTAACTTCTTCAAAACTTAATATTTCTTCACCTGATGTTAACTACATATACTAGATACTCAGAAGTATCTCCAATAACCTCAGATAGTGATAATACTCAACTAGCCATCTATACCAACTTGATCTTTCTATTGTTCTTCTGTCAGATACCATAGAAAACTACTATGTTGACATCAATAACAAAATCAATCATGAATGTAACATAACATCATATTAACATATCTACAATACTCCCCCATAGGGATATCATTAGCATTCATGCTTCCATCACCTCTTTGGCATTGATGGAAACACAACATGTCATAATACAATAAAAAATTTAGAGCAAGAATAAAGTAAGGAACATATCCTGAGTTGTATTATGATTATCATCCATGATAACTCCCTTTATCAGTGTGAACTCCCCCTGCCTTTAGTTTCTTCATCTCTCAGAAAAACTCTATCTTCAACATCTTCTTCTTATAGCAAACTCTTCCTTTTTGATATTAGACCAAGTTCATCTTCTTTCTACTCTCCCTTTTTATAAATTTTTTTGTTATATGACAACAACAAATTCTCCCTCATTGAAATCTCATGCCAAAGAATATTAAGAGAATATCAGTGTACCTTATGTACTGATTCATATGCAATGTACCTTTTTTTATACTGCATTAATTGATTGATTCTCAACATGCTTTGGTTGATGCATCACTAAACTTCATTTAGTGAGCCTCAGATAGGGGAATAACCCCTAGCTTACCTCATAGATAAAAAATGCATCCTTAGGTAATGACTTAGTGAATATGTCTGCAAGTTGTTCTTTGGTATTTGCATATTCCAACCTTACTTCCTTGTCTTGCACCAATTCTCTCAGAAAATGATATTTTAAAGCAATGTGCTTGGTTTTGGTATGCATCACTAGATTGTTTGATACATTGATTGCACTAGTGCTATCACAGAATATAATCATTGGATCCTTGATTTCTATCTTCATACCTGCCAACAATTTCTTGAACCAAACAACATTGGAATAATTAACTGGTGCTACCATATATTCTACCTCTGTTGTAGACTAAAAAATACAATTATGCTTTTTTCTTGTCCAAGATGCTAGCCTTTTACCAAGAAAGAATGCCCCACCACTGGTGCTCTTTTTGTCATCAATGCTTGTTGCCTAATCAACAACAGTAAAGGCTTGTAACTCTAAGTTTCCTTTCTTGTACCATAAGCCATAATCTTCAATACCCTTTGGATACCTAACGATTCTCTTGATTTCCATAATATGATTTTCTTTAGGATTTGTTGAGAATCTTGCCACCATACCAACTGCGAGAGCAATTTCAGGCCTAGTATGTACAACATACTACAATGCCAATCATTCATCTATATGTGGTTTGATCTACCTCCTTGAAATTTTTATTTTTGGAAAGCTTATGTCCAATAGTTATAGGTGTTCCAACTATATTTGAATCTTCCATTCCAAATTTCTTTTGTATCTCCTTGATATATTTATATTGAGTAATATAGATACCATCTTTCTTTTACTAAATTTTCAATCCAACAAAGAATTTTATCTCTCCAAACATGGACATATCAAATTTTGTACTCATCTCTTCTGAAAATGCTTTTCACAAATCATCATTTCTAGTAAACAACGTGTCATCCACAAATATTTCTGCCAATGCAATTTTCTTGTATGTTTCTTCTTTGATGTACATGTTTCTATTATCATTTGTTCTTTGAAAACCAATCTCTATCAAGTAGTTATGAAGCCTTTCATACCAAGCTCTAGGAGCTTGCTTGAGATGATAAAATGTTTTGTGAAATTTACAGACCATATCCTTTTTGCTAGGATCCACAAAACCTTTAGGTTGTACTATGTAAACTTCCTATTCAAGAATTTCATTCAAGAATGCAAATTTCACATCCATTTGATAAATTTTGAAACTATTATGTGCTGCATATGCTAGTAAATTCCTATCACCTTCTAATCTTGTATTAGGAGAAAAAGTTTCACCATAGTCAATACCTTCTTCTTGAGAATAACCTTTACAAACTAATCTTGCCTTGTTTCTTGAAACTTTTCCATCTTCATTCACCTTATTTCTGAAAACCCACTTTGTGCCAATCACATTTTTATCCTTGGGTCTAGGAATAAGAGTCTAGGTCTTATTCCTTTCTATCTATTCTATTTCTTCATTTATTGTTTCAATCTAGCTTTCATTATCCAAAGCATTTGTAACATTTCGAGGTTCAAATTTAGCAATCAAATATGTACCTTTCAATTTTTTCCTTGTCATTGTTCCATTTGACTTGTCTTCAATGAATTGATTAGGTGAATGGTATCTTTTGAAATATCTTGCTAACATAGGTACTTTGGATTTGGAAATCGTTTCACATAGCTCAACATGATCTTCAAGTTAGGGTCCCACTATCTATGACTCATGTCAATTAGACTTGATTTTCTCTAGCAATATCTCCATAGCTTCTAATTATGATTCGGGTCCTTTAGATTATGACTCAGGTTACACTAGTTGTAACTCCATAGCTTTTGAAGATTTTGGGGACTTAAGAGGTAAAGCTTCCTATCTTTCAATTAGATTTGGTAATGTATTAGGTTCATAATACACAAATCTTATGTAATCCTTAGATTCTTTGCTAATTTCTTCTTCACTCTTTTTTGCAAACATATCAAACCTCACATGTGCACTTTCTATGATTTTGAGTAGT
This sequence comes from Cupressus sempervirens, assembly GCA_028749045.1. Taxonomy (NCBI): domain Eukaryota; kingdom Viridiplantae; phylum Streptophyta; class Pinopsida; order Cupressales; family Cupressaceae; genus Cupressus; species Cupressus sempervirens. The sequence continues at coordinate 591,341,973 of CM053790.1, forward strand.
TAGATTCAAACACTTGTATGCTTTACTTCTACAGGAGTATCCTAGGCATATGCCTTCATTGCGTTTCACATCAAATTTACCTTTTCTAGATTCCTTCAAGATATAATGTTTGCTACCAAATACTTTCAAGGAACTTACATTAGGTTTGTAGCCATACCATAGTTCATAAGGAGTTTGATTTGAGTCTTTCTTCAATTGTACTATGTTCAAGGTATGCACTACAATGCTGATTGCTTCCTTCCAATATATGATTGCAAAACTCTTTTCTATCATTAAGGTTCTTGCACAATCCATGATGGAATTGTTCCTTCTTTCTGCTATACCATTCTACTGAGATGTACTATGGGCTAATACTTGTCTCTTAATTCCTCTTTCAATACAGAATTCATTGAGCTCATTGGAAATGAATTCACCACCTCTGTCTGATATCAAACACTTCAAATTCTTTCTAGTTTCTTTCTGTACTCTTGCCATATACCACTTAAATTTTTGAAATCCTTTAGATTTTTATTTTAGATACATTATAATCATCATTCTAGAATAGTCATTAACAAATAGAATAAAATACTTATCTCCACTATAGCTGTCTATTGCAATAGGTCCACATAAGTTTGTATGAACTAGCTCCAAGACGTCTTCAAAATGATAATCCTTGCTTTTGAAACTTGTATTTCCCATCTTACCAATTTGATAATTTTTTCATAGGCCCATATTAGGTTTCCTCAGATTAGGAACACCTCTTACTCTATTCTTCTTGCTTATCCTGAACAGATTATCAAAGTTCACATGACGCAACCTTTTATTCCATAACCAACTTTCTTCTACTCGAGCAATAAAATAGAAACTTTCACTGAGATCTAGGTAGAATAGGTTACCTTTGTTTGTTTGCCAGAACCAACTAGATTTTATTTTCCATCCAACTGCTTGGCCTACCCATTCATGAACTCTACCTTGAATCCAATGTTATTCAATTGTGCCACACTTAGTAGATTATGCTTTAGTCCTTCCACCTAGTAGGCATTGTCACATCTGAGTTCATTTGTTAGTGAAATAAAACATTTTCTCTTTATGCAACAAGGTTCATTATTTCCAAATCTAACACTTCCACCATCATAATGTTCCCTATGTTCAAACTTTGTTTTGTCACCAGTTGTATGATGTGAGAAGACACTATCAATAATCCATGTATCATTTTCACTAACATGAGAGATAAGTTCCATTTTATCTCCTTCATCATCAGATTCATCTTTTACAACAATATAAACCATTTCATCATCTTCACTTCTATCTAAATCTTTAGCCATAGAACAAGATTTCTTACCTTTGTCTTTGTAGTCCTTGAAGTTCTTAAAATCCTTCTTGTCTTTTTATTTACCGTGCTTCTTTTCATCTTTGTCTTCTCTATTTGGGAATCTTGCAGCAATGTGTCCAAGTTCTTCACAAGAGAAGTAGATTAGAGGGATTTTACCTTTGTACTTTTCTTTTCCTTTGGGATACCTTCTTATAAGCAATGCTTAAATGGTTTCAAGATAATTATTATAACTTTCTTCCTCTTCACTTTCACATTGTTTTCTTTTAGACCTTTTAGCTTTCTTCTTGAGTGATACCTTAGCTTCAAATGCAGATTCAAGATTGCTAGAACTAGGAGTATAATTATCATAGTTATCCAGCTCAAATTCAATCAATCTTTCAACTAGAGCATCAAAAATTATGTTGTTATTTGGATCACATCTCATCTCTTGAATAATAGACACTTTGGTTGCATAGATGGGAAGAAGAGTTCTGAGTTACCATTGTTACATCTTCAATTGTTCCTCTAGAGGCTTTGATAACACTGACACTAGCTTTGATTCTCTCAACATATTTTGCAATTTTTTCATCCTCTCTCTTTTTCATATGATCAATCTACCCTATAAGACTTTCAGCTTTATCTCTTCTTACATTATCATGGCCTCCATAGATGGCTTTTAGCTTGATCCACATTTCTGTTAACAATTGGCTAATGAAGACATGTAATTGTTGTCATTTATGGCAACCCATGATGTACATGCTTATAGGAAACCTTGAAAATAAAGATACTTAGCTTTTGGTATTCAAAAAATTGTCTAAGTATGAAATTAGTTTACAATAGTATATTATTTTGTATGTAACTTGTTATTGATGTCATATTATGATTAGTGAAGTTTGATGGAGATAGTATACATGTTGATGATGACATGTATGACTTTGGAAGTCAATACAAATTGTACAAAGAAGAGATATTCATGTTTTACCAATGAAACAAAATAGTGGAATTAAGGAACAAAATAATTACTTGACCATTTAGGGCTGACATCCTAGATGTTTACTCTAAGTTGGAAAAGTATATTTTGATCTTAGCTAACCCAACATAAATTTGTGAAAAGGCTTGGTATTTATGCAAATGACATCTTGCAATAAGAAGTATGGAATTGTGTAAGTGTGCATTTTGTATTGTGATGCAAACTTTTGTGAAAGTGATATATGTGAAGTTTGGAGAAGCTATTTTTGTGATCCAAGATTGAGCTACAGATCAAAGATTAGTGATAAAGGAAGTTACAAAACCTATATACCAAAGGTCTAATTACTTGTTTGGGTAGTGATCTCTTCTTGTAATTGGAAGTGCATGTTTGTGTAGTGGGCTTATCTTGCATCTATTGTACTACAAGTCCTAATAGGTTTGGAATCTCCTAACAGGGATTTAAAGTCTCCTAATAGGGACTCTCTATACTAAATTTTCTCAGTGACTCATAACAAGGGCCATCCTTTAACAAGGAACATATATATCAATATATTAGCTAGTGGGTATCATCCCCACTAGGGTTTTCCCTTGGCCAAGGTTTCCCTAGTTAACAAAATCTGGTGTTATGAGTTATCTTTGTGCATGGTCTCTATTATTGTTCAGAATTACTTGTTTCTTTTCTTATGTATGGTTCAAAGTAATTAATAATATCTAGTTGGCAAATAAAGTTTGTAAATTACTAATTCATCCCCACTCTTAGTAATTTCTATTTCTAACAATTGGTATTAGAGCATATTGACTCAGAAGAGGCTTAAGAACTTAAGTAGAATCCCTATGGATATGGAATAGCTGATGAAGAACTTAAAGAGGTACTTGAAAAAATTGATCTCCTTACTTAAAAAAGAGATAAGTTGAAGGATAGATATGAAGAATCCAACGTATATATTGGACAATTGAAAGAAAAGATTGAACATTTTAGATCCAAGCCTAAATCTATTGAATCTAAAACTAGTGATGATGATTATTCAAAGATGAAGGTAGAGTACAAGATCTTGAAGCATGAATTGAAGATTACCAATCTAAAGTTGACTCTGAAGAGTGATCCTAGAAAAGTTGAAACAAATTTGAAGATTGACAATGCAGATCTTAGAGCAAGTCTGGCAAAGAAGACATCTAAGTTTGAAACATTGAAAGAAGATCATGAAGAACTTCATAAGTACATCATTATTGTGAAAGGTGAACTAACTCAGTGCAAGAAAGAACTTGAGAAGCTCTATTATAGTAGAGAAAAGCTTGATGTTTCAATGTCAATACAAATACCTACTTATGATAAAACTAGTCTTGGTTATTTATTTAATGTGTCTGCAAAGAAACTAAAAAGAAATCAGATCTAGAAGAAAAAGAAAAAAAATGATGATAAGATTGAATCCAGTCAATCTTCTAATAAATCTAAAGAAGTTGGACAAGACAAGGAAGTTGAGATATTGGATGAACCAAATCAAGATGAATCTCCTACGAAAACCAGGTATGAATTTAGAGATAAGTGTTTTTCATGTAATGAAATAGGTCATATGAAAAGAGATTATAAAAATAAGTCATTTAATCAGGTTAAGGATTATTATTGTCATAATTTTCATGGTATGGGTCATAAAGAAATTGATTGTAGGAAAACTAAATATGATAATGATAGAAGAAATAATAGAATGTCTACAAATACTAACCCCACAAATAAAAGAAGATCCAATGAGAGGACATCAAGAAAAGGAAGACCTTATGAAGAAAGAAGGAAAATTGTGTGTTATAAGTGTAACAACTTTGGGCACATAGTTTTAGAATTTTCATGTACTTGATGATCAAGAGAATCTTAGAAGTAGAATTCTAGTATGCTAGTTATGCAACAACTTTAGACACACATAAAAGTATTGTAGAATGGACATAAACTTAAGAGATAGAAGGAACAATGGAAGAAACTTTAAAAATAGAAGGAATGATGGAAGAAATGTTAGAAATGATAGAAGGAACCATGAGACAAACTCAAAAACTAAGAAAGACAATGAGGAACAAAGAAATGTAGTCCGTGAACTTCGAGAAGAACTCAATGAGACATTTAAAAAAGGATTAGACATCTCAAAAGAAAAGTTAGAAGATGGTCAAATTTAGTAATCGAGCTTGATTTAATTAAGTTGAATTAAGCTTTTTCACAACACCAGAATTTGAAACTTCACCTAGAGGTGGCAAAGTTTGGTAAAGGTGTATTGAGATAAGTTTAGATTGTATCTAAGCTCACTTGAAATTTGGAGCTTATTGACACTTGTTACAAAGGAATTAAGAGTTATTGTTATTACAAAGAAAGTTAATTCTATAGCAAAAGATGAAAATTATGTTTTTATAGAGAATTTCATGGAGTGAAGATTCTTGGAGCATTGTCATGATGGAAGGAAGCTATGGTAAACTTCAAATAGCATTTGAAGATTGAACAAATATTATCAAACATATATTTTATTTTAGAATGTAATTGACAACTTTTGTGTGTGTTCAAAGTACATAATTAATGCAAGCTTGAATTGGAGGAATAAAATGGAGTACAAACTTAATTATCACTTCATTGCAATTACACGAGAAGCATAAAATTCTCAAAAGTGACTTAACTAGGTGATTTTGAAGTAAACCCTATTTTTGGAAAGAGGTATTTTATCGTTTATCCATAGAATTTATTCAATAAAGCTTATTTATTAGATAGAATCATGAATATGTTAGTATTTCATGATGTTGAGAAGGAGAAGAGACTAATTTTGAAGGTTTTTTCTATGAAAACCGTAGAAGGAAACCCTAATTCAACATTATCAATTACTCCGAACAATGTAGTGTATTTGGAAGATGTAGGAAGTTATCTTAATAGCAAGTTTGAAACTATTGGGAATGAATATATGAAAAAAGGTATCGAATTAGTCTTTAACCATGATATGACTATGAAGCCCAAATTTGAACATTTGAAAGAACTAGATCTTTCAAATATCATTTCTACCAAGAGCTAGACACTGATGGGTGGACTCAAATCATGCTAAGTAGAATTCATGATGGGAAACTATTGATGAAAGATAATGTAGTTGACATTTCAATCGACCTTATTCATGAGGTAACTAGTCTTAGAAAACACGGTAGTGTACCTATAGGTGAGAAACTTGTCAAGAAGAAGGTTGAGAGCTACACAAGAGTAGTTTATAATGGGAAGGCAATGGTGATCAACACCATTAAAAAAGATGATGTAAGATTCCTGAGTAGAATCATTGCCTACTCCATATGTGTAAGTTCTAAGGTTGATGAATTGTCAGTAGGATTCATCTATGCAATATATAAGATTTTTTTTGAGAAGGAACAAGTTAACCTTAGTGAAATTTTGAGAATGCAACTTCTTGAAAAACCTAGAGAAAATCAAAAGGAAAAAGAATGGTGTGTTTAGATTTTAGTCATTGATCAATCAGATATTCTTTATTGCACTAAAGAGATTTCCATGCTTGTTAGTTACTAAAATTATGAGTAGTGAAAGATGTATCATGGAGAAGATTACAGATGTATGTAGAAGACATCCAATAGATAAAATCTTGGATACCAGGAATTTGATAATGAAAACATTTTAGAATGAGATGAGAAAAAGATTAAGAATTGCACCTACAATTGTAGAAAGAATTAAAGATGATATATGTGTTATGGTTGATACTAATTCAAATCTTATTCAAGTAGTACAACCTTGAGAAATATTCCTTGATCCCTTAGGTTATAAATTAAGTGATGATGTAGCAATTGGATATATAAATCTATTGTTGAAATCTAAGAAGGACCAAGCTGAGTATAGATTTGGAACTTATGAAGAGATTATCTAATCAACCCATCAAGAATATTTGGAGAATGCATCTCAAAATAAGATAGAGATAATAATGAAGAAAGCTTTAATAGAGGCTGGAATAATAGAAAGTGAGTCATAGTCAATTAGGCAGACCATGAAACAAGGAATAACATATGTGTAACCTTTGTCAGTGTCTATTGAAGAAACATCTTCATGAAAGATCATTCCATATGTTGTAGTGTTAGATGTACAACCAAGTGATCTGAAGAGGAAACCAAAGAGATTAGTGGAAGTTGTTACTACAAAGTCAAAAAGAGTCAAGCAATAGGTTACTGGACCAGGCAAAAGACAAAAGACATCATTGACAATTTTTGAATCGAGTGAAGGAGAAGAAGAAGAACATGAAGCTATATAGGAAAAGAAAGTAACTACTTCTAAATATACAAAAAGTAAAGCAAGGCAACCTTGAGAGTCGAAGATTGAAAAGATAGATTCAACCATTGCTAATGAAGGAAACTTTATTTAGATGAACAAATTTTATGATTTGTATAATGATATTGAGAAATATTAGATTGATATCTCTAGTGTAAGTTATATAATAGCTAACAATTTGAAACTTAAGGATATCGAAGGCACAATAAATCAGAAGGTCTATGATAGACTCATAGAGAAGAAGGCAGCAACTCAAGAAGAAGACATATAACTTCAGAAGTCTATTATTAGGACCATATGCAAGACTGATGATGAAGAAGAACTCAAAAATTGTTGAGCAGTTTGACACCTTACTTAAGAAACAAGGTGAGACCATTTCTATTTATGGTGTGTGAGAAGGATAAGATAAAAAGTGAAACATTGACAACTATAAGTCATATGATGATAGAATCTAAGGCAGTACCTTCACCAACACCTAGAACATCAGAAGTGTCAGTAAGTGGTGACACTATGCAAATTGATTATTAACATTGATGATACTAACCCCTTTGAGAGTTTTGAACAACCTGAATATTATGTTGAGGTTATTGAAGATCAATTGAAACAAATTGAAGAAGAGAAGAGGCTATTAGAAGAAGAAAAGAGAAAAATAGAAGAAGCTAAGTAGAAATTGCTTGAAGATGAAATGAAAAGAAAAGTTAAGGAAGAAAAGAAAAGAATAGTTGAAGAAGAAAGGAAGAAGATAATAGAGGAGAAAGAGAAAGAAAGAATAGAAAAGGAAGAGAAAGATAAAGAAGAAAGAAGAGCCAAAGAGGTAGTAGAGAAGAAGCACAGGGAAGATGAATCTAAACCTTCTAGTTCATCTACTCCACTTTCGCTTGCTATCTTGACAAGTGATGATGATGATCAAACTAACTTGATCTCATCTCTGTCAAAAATTATTCATAAGAACAAAACAACAAAGAGACTACAAAGAACCTCAATGGAGGTTACTAACAGATTACACAGTACTCTAGCAATCCAACATACAAAGGCAGATTCTAAACAAAGGGAATAGGTAGTGCTAAAATATTTTCATGAAGAATTAAAAAATTTGTTGAATTTTGCAAAATTAAAGGCACAAATTTCACATGATGCTAATTTATTTAGCACCATTTGTTTGAATATTAAGAATGATTTGTTAAGTATCAAGGAACTTCAGAAATGTTAGCAAGATGGAAAGGTACTATACATTAAATGTACCTTATCTCACAAGTTGACCATGTTGACAGTATGATTGAAGGAAAGCTGAGTGAGCTAGAGGCTCTATCAAACCAAATATAACAAATTTAAAACAAAGTTGACGACTTTGAAGGACAAGTGGCTAGTGTTCACAGTGATACCAGGAAACTAGAACTTTGGAAAGAAATTTTTTTGAAGAGAGTATCAGAATTTAGAGAGTCTATTGCTCTAAGGATATCTATTGTTGAGAAATAGCTAGAGGAGTGTATCAAAGCCACAGACACTTATTCAAAATTTTTATACTCTGATCTTAATGCAGTTGAGATTTCATTATATGCCCTATGTGAAATTATCACCTTTGCTAAAACAACCAAGGATACGTGGACACAAGGTTTAAATAGTCTTAAGACAAGTTTTGATGACTATATGAAGATATTATCAGTTTAAGCTAGATAATTAGAGTTTTTGACATTCTAACCTTTGTCAATGATGTCAAAGGGGGAGAATATGCATAAGAAAATTATAAATGAGGTAAGAGGGAGAAGATGCACAAGGTAAGGTATATAATCATATCAAAAGGGGGAGCATATGTAAGATGGATAAGTTATAAAAGATAATTAATGTATTGTTACTATAATGTTTTGGATAAGTTTTTGATACTTAGCCAATTTTCCCTATTTTGTTGCCATCAATGCCAAAGGGGGAGATTGTTGACAATTACCTAATGAAGATATGTAATTGTTTTCATTTACGGAAACACATGATGTACATGCTTATAGGTAACCTTGGGAATAAAGATACTTAGCTTTTGGTATTCAAAAAATTATTTAAGTATGAAATTGGTTTATAGCACTGTATTGTTTTGTATGTAACTTGTTACTGATGTCATATTATGATTAGCGAAGTTAGATGGAGATAGTGTACATATTGACGATGAAATTTATAACTTTTGAAGTCAGTATGCACTCCATAGAAAAGAGATATTCACATTTTACTAGTGAAACAAGATAGAAAAATTAAGGAAAAAGAATTATTTTATTTACAAAATAATTACTTGACTATTTAGGGCCGACATCCTAGATGTTTACTCTAAGTTGTAAAAGTATATTATGATCTTAGCTGACCCAACAAAAATTTGTGAAAAGGCATTGTATTTATACAAAGGACATCTTGTGATAAGAAGTGTGAAATTATGTAAGTGTGCATTTTGTATTGTGTTGAGAACTTTTGTGAAAATGATACATGTGAAGTTTTGAGAAGCTATTTTTATGATCTAAGATCGAGTTTAAGTTCAAAGATTAGTCAAGAAAGAAGTTACAAAACCTATATACCAGAGGTCTAATTACTTGTTTGGGCAGTGAGCTCTTCTTGTAATTGGAAGTGCATATTTGGTCATTGAGCTCATCTTGCATCTACTGTACTACAACTTCTAATAGGGTTGGAATCTCCTAACATGGATTCAAAGTCCCCTAATAGAGAATCTCTATACTAAATTTTCTTATTGGCATAAGGAACATATATATTAGTGTATTATCTATTGGGTATCATCCCCACTGGGGTTTTCCCTTGGCCAAGGTTTCCCTAGTTAACAAAATATGGTGTTATGAGTTATCTTTGTGCATGGTTACTATTATTGTTCAACATTACTTTTCTAATTTCTTATGTATGGCTCAAAGTAATTAATAATATCTAGTTGGTGACTAAAGTTTTTAAATTACTGATTCACATTCCACAATCTTTGACCTCATCAAATTTGACATAGTTGAGAGATGAAGCAATGTCATTCATTATGATATTATGAATCTTATTCTCTGAAACTTATTCAACAATCATAGTTCTAGTAGGGGCCTTGTATTTGGCATCTAGATACTTTAGCCTTGAATATTTAATGGTTTCCAAGTGTAACCTCATGAGTTCTTGCCATGCCTTGAAGAAATCTCTATTCAACTTGGGAATCTCTCTCTTATAAGAAATCATGATCTTTAGCTTAGGTCCTCGAAACCTATCTTTGCAAGAACCAAAAAGCTCTGATACCAATTGTTGGAAATATAAGAGGATTGACATTAGTTACCACAAAATAAATTCCAGATCCCTTAGATATCAATACCAATTAAAACATGATCTCTAATTAAACTGTATTCTATTGTAACTCTGTAAACACATAGGCACTTGATTAACACTAGCAAATATTTTAACTCATAAAGAACTAAGAATCAACTATAATTTGGTAATAACTAAATATACTGATCTTAACTATGATTAAAATTAAACTTAACTTAGTTGCATACACATTGTATACATGAAAACCTAACCTTTCGGAGCATGCATAAACAAGGAAACATTAGTAGCATGTGCATATCAAAGAGTCAAATAAGCTTGGAAAACTATCAATTCTAATTAAGTTTTAAAAGTATGCAACTAAAATGTTAAAGTCCTTCTATAAACTCAAAACAACTCAACAAGGGTGCCCATAAGAGGACTTGTTGGTGTGTTTTAGATTGTGGGATGTGAATGTGCTCTCTCAAACACAACTATTGATTGAAACCCAATGCAAATGAATATGAAACTAGGCTAAGAGGAATGGAGAACACTTCAAGCAATGGCTAAGGAAGCAACCATGCTTGAAAGAATTCAATGGATATGAAGATGGATACAAGAAAATAAACTAATCTATCAATACAAGAAATGAAATCTAATAACTACCAAAGAGTTAGTAACAATGCATGAAATCTACTAAAAAACATCTAACACTATAATAGCATGATAATAATGAAAATGAGGGAGATGAGGAATGCTTGAGACAAGGGCTCTATTTATAGGCTTGAGAGAGGCCTTGGGGAGGTGGCATCTATGTGGCAACCACGTAGGTGTCACAAGGGAGATACATGGGCTAAGGAGATAAACCATGCAAAGGTCAACATAAACACTTTTTGGTAGAAGGGATAGCTCAAGGTTTGCTCACACATGTGTGAGAAACCTTGGAGAAAGGAAAGGGGGACAAGTGTGTAAGATTGTAAGACTTTTTGGATAAAATAATAAAATGGAATCTTTCTTGGATCTTGAGTTGCTCACACATGTGTGAGAAAATACTTAGGGGCTAAGATGTGTTTAGAAAGGTGTTTAGGATTAGTTAAGTAAGATTAATTAATGGGTAGGCTTAGAAAGATGAGAATGATGGGTGTAGACTAGGTTTTAGGATGGGATTAGGACTAAATTAAGTAAGATTTAATTTAATCATAGGAATAAATAATTTAATAGAGTGGAGAGAATTAAATAAATTAAGATTTATTTAAAAGGAGATTTTATGGAGCACTATGTATTAAATACATTTAATTTATTAGGGGGATGTATTTCAAATACATTAGGGAAATGAATCTATTTAATTAACTAGGTAGAAGAATATGACAAATATGATTAATGAATAAATAAATAATTATAATGTCAAAGGAAATATTAAATAAATTAATATAGCGTTTAGAACAATTTTAAGTGTCTACATTTTACCCCTCTTTGATGTAATGTTGGGATGATACTATATCAAAGAAAAGAAGATAAAGGTTGCCCTATAGAGGATAGGAGTCCTAGGAGTTGCATCATAGTGAATAGAGGAGAAGGGTGATCCCTTAAGGAAATGGGGTGAAAGAAGAATATATTTTGCCCTATTTTCTCAAAAATAGACATGGGAAGGAAAGGGGATGCAAAGGCTTAAAAGAAGGCCTTGCATGACTTGTTGGTAAGATCAGAATGAAGTGGGGTGAATTGGATAATGATTAATCTAAATGCATCTTAACTACATGAATGTAATGGATTCAGTTGTGTTCATATGTTAGAGCACACACTAGTTTGATATTTGCAAGAGGAGTTATGCATCAAATGCTCTAGTAGCATAGATGACAAGGTTCATCTACGTGGACTATACTCAAACACAATAGAGACTTTAGGACAATAGATGTAGTTTTCATAGTCATGATAAAATAAATGACACATATGCACTGGAGAGGTCTAGGCACACCCAAATTCTTCTTAGGCATGTTGGTGGAAAGTATGCTAACTCGTTGCCCCCTAGTGAGAAATGCATAACCATAACTCAAAACTGACATAGATGTACTAAAGAATCATGAAAATACATCATATCGCAAAATGAACCATGTAGTTAGGTTAAGCCATTCAAATGATACCAAGATATTGAAGATCAAGGCACACCTGGGGAGACTATCATTGACACACAAAGATAAAATCATAAAAGGACCTTATGACCAAGTAGTCATTCAATCCACAATGCTTGCCATGAACTTTATTTTGATGGTGAATTTTTAAAGCTTGTGTAGGAAGGATGCATCTTGTAAGGCAAAAATTGATTGTTTGATTGAATTTATTGAAATGTTTGTGATTGTTCACTGGAAATTGTATAAAAGGAACAAGGTTATCAAATCATTTAGTCTTAGTGTGAATTTGTGTAAGTTTGTTTGAAATCACTATTTTGATAAGCTCAGTTTGATGGGTTGAAGCTCAATGTCAAGAGATTAGATGATGAATAGAAGAATTTGGACAAGATGTGATCAAATGATAGAAGAACTTGATTGAATGAGATTAATGATTGTGATAAGCTTGTGTTAGAAGAAAAAGATAGTTAGATAGGATGAAAATTGATTTGTATGAAATGATTGGAAGAAGGGAATTTGATTAGATTAAAGGATAAATGAATTAATTGTAATGGAAGAAGTAAAAATTGATGGAAGGATGTAGATATAATGGATTGGGGCCAATGACAAGGGAGAATCAAGGCATGGTAAATGGATGAGAAGCAACAATATTCAATGGATGAAAGATAAATAGGTGGAAGGAATGGTGAAAGGAATATGGGGGACCAAAGGATATGGGATCAAACAATGGGGAGCCAAGGACCATGTTTCAAAGGATTTCAAATTCCCCACACCAAGGATAGGAAAATGGAAGGAAATATGGTGGGAAAGGATGAATGGAAATGGACTAATGGTGTGAAGGTTATTGTATGAAGGAAGGGAAGGAATGCATATTTCCAAAGCATGTATGAACATTTTTTTATTGTAGCTCTAGTATTGATAATAAGAATAGGCATGAAAGTGGAATGAATATGGGATATGGGAGGGAGGATATGAATATGGCATGGATAATGATATGAATGATATGGATGAAATTGATAGGATAATCAAAACCAAAGACATATGAAAGGAGAATGGAAGTATATAGGATTATGGAAGGAGGATAATGAGGATATCAACATGAAATGAACTATGGGATGCAAGATATTGATAGGATGTAAAGATCAAATATGTGAAAGGATGGTGGCAGTATGTAGGATAATAGATGAAAGGAATAGGATAGTCAAGATCAAAGATGGAAATGATGATTAATGGTAGATGGAAATATGGAAGATATGTAAGGCAATGCAGTATGAATGAAGCTTGCCCCCAGTGTAAAGTGCAAGTGGAAGAGGAAAAGTGAATGGATGGATAAGTCAAGTTGGAAGACATTGGATACAAAGGGAGGACTCAAGAATCGATTTACATTGATGGTATCCCTTGATACTTCTTCTTATGTATTTTTCTTTGTTATTTTCAAGGAATTTTTAACTATCTTCTCATAGATGTTGGTAGCATAGTGAAAAGAAGGATGACATGGGTTGGGAAATGGAGGACAATGACTTATGAGAAAGTTTGGATTGAGGGGGTGGAATAGTTTGGAGGAAGACATGGTTGATGGATAATAGGTTGGAAGAATTGTGAATGAGTGGATGAAGGAAGTGAAAAAGATTGTCATTGACACACACCTTGGAGGGTGATGGATAGGAGGAAATTTTGGAGGATATGTAGGAGAAAGTGTGAATTTTGGGATATAAGGTCCCAAAATAGATGGAGGAGATGATGTATTTAGGATGGTGGATTTTGGGACATAAGGACCCAAAATAGAGTTGGCAAATGGAATCTTGGATGATTTATGAATGAGGGAAGTCTTTGGATTAGCAAGATTGGATGCCATTTTGAAGTTTTCTTTGAGATTCATTACTTCATTAAGTAGCTTTGGAATCCACATAATTTTTGAATTTTTTTTTTCCTTGAACATTGATTTTAGAGGGAACATGCTAATCCTTGGATTTTTGTAGATTTTTGGCTTTATTCACTTTATCTTTAGCATCCAATTTGCTTCCATTGGCCATGGTATGACTACTTGAGGAAAAATGGGATAGAGAGCTTATGGATGGTGAACATGGGAAGGAATTCAAGGATGTGTGCCTTTGTTGATCTTTATTAGGAGCATGAGGGGATGAACTAGAATAATTGGATATGGTGTATGGATGTATGTAAGGACCCAAAACTAATGGAAGGGATGAAGGATTTGGTTTTGGAACATAAGGATCCAAAATGGATGGAAATGAGGAAGGAACAAGATAATGGATATCTAAGGGCCCAGAATGGACTTGGAGTATGGATGACGAGAATATTTAGGTTTGGATGGAGGAATTTTTAATTTGGAAGGAGTGGAAGGCGTACCAATATCTTGAGACATTATTTCTTCAATGGGATACTTATTATTTTCCATACAAGATGCAAGTCCATGTATATGGGGTTCATGAATGGATTGGATAGGTGTGATAGGATCATGTAGAAGATTAGGATCATGATGGGAATTATGACAGATAATAGGATCATGAGATGGATTGGGATCATGGAATGCAAATGAAGGGGTACTTTGATCTTGACTTATAAGAGGATTATGTGGTGGAATAATTGGATTATGAGATGGAATAGAATCATATAATGGAGTGGAGGGAATGGAACCATGAGATGAAGTGATTTGATCTTTACATGGAGGAGTATTAGTGGATTCTATAGAAGGAACATCTTCACGAGTTGGAGAATCTATGGATGCTAACTCTTGAGACAGAATGGAATCAGTAATGTTTTTGGCATATGGAATGTCTTGATCTTGATTAGGAAGGGGATCATGAGATGGACTAAGAGGGATAAATGGATCTTTAGAGATAAGGGAATAATGGGATGGATAAATGCTTAGATCTAGAGGAGAAAAGGAATCCATAATGACATGCTTTCGAGGAAGGTCTCAAGATGCAATTGGGTGTATGACTTTGGGTGATTGGATCACTTTATTTTTGTTTGTATACTTAAACAAGGTTTCTAGTGAGATAAAACTATTACAAGGTGGTAATGATGTTGATTTTGGAGGATTAGAATTGTGTGAAGGTGGAGGTACGTGTAGGGGATTGGGATGATATTTTTGGACATTAAGTTGGAAGTGTGGGGAATTACATGAAAGATTCGGGTTGGATGGGACATGAGAAATATGGTCTTTGAAACATGGGGTAAGAGGACATATGTCTTGGAAGGTAGATTTTTTAAAAATTTTTTCTAGGCTCAAGATAGGGTTCTTGAGTTCCTCAATTTCTTTGGCAATGACATTTCTATCTAAGGAATTATGTGGGCTATGAACAAAATCATATGTGGTTGAAGGATAATGAGGTGGATTTCCCTTGTCAAAGCTAGAAGAATAAGGAATGTGAGATTGATTATAATTGGATATGAAGTTTTGAGGATGGATTTGGTACATAGGTTGAATAGGAGGTATAACTCTAGATTGCCTTTGAAGATCTTCAACCCTTTGGTTAAGCCAATTCTTATCCATGGAGCTTATATGAGGAGTGGTGAAATATTTGATGATGGATGAAATATGACCTTAGGACTAGGATAAATTTTGGTTTTTTGTGTTTTATTCGATTTTGACTTGATAGTGGATAAAGGTTTGAGATAACCTTGATGTAGATAAAGACCTTATGATATTGCAAACAAGTGAATGTTGGATTTGAATGATGTTACCATCTTCCACTTCGAGATGGACAAATGATCCCAAGTTGGAATAAGATACAAGATAGATGACTAAATACTTGGTGATGGACAAATGATCCCAAGTGAGAGAGTGTAACTATGACAATGTTTGCTAAGGATGAAGGTCTAGTATCATACATTGCATAAATCTTTCTTCCTAAAGATTAGATTGAATCTTGATGAAGGAAAAAGATGATTGATGATATTGATTTGAGTCAATCAAGATAGCTAGGATTAAATTCCAAGATTATGATGGTGCTCCTAAGTCCAAAGTAGAAGATCTTATGAAAATTGGATTAGAAGAATATTTGAATAGATGAAGAAAGATTGATTGATTTTGGATTGAAGATGTAAATGGGTTGACTTAGGAATTGATTAGAAAATAATGAATTTGACAAGGTATTGGATTAGAATGATGACAATTTGAAAGATTAGATTAAGGATGAATTATGAGATTGGATAAGGAGATTGGATCTTGATGTGGATTATGAACCATGACTAAGATGAAGATTAAGGATTTGATTGAATGATTAAGAAAATGAGGTACTGATTAGGATGGTTGAGATTTTGAAGAGTGTGATGAAATGGATGAATAGAAGAAGTGGTTTGGAATTAATGTGAACAACATGACTAAGAGGACTTAAAATAAGACTTGTTTTTGTTGTTTTTGAGAATTTTTTTTTGAATTTTGAATTTTGAACTTTTATGATGTTTTTGGATTTTTTCTAAAACATAACATGCAAAGCATATATATATATAAGAAAGTATTAGATGGTATGTCCCCTTTAAGTGAGGAGGTTTTTGAAAACTTAACACATCAAACACACCAACAATTTTATAATGTTTTGAATAGGATATATGCAAGGTATGCAAGGCCCAAATTTGTAGATGAAATAAAATAATGCCACATAGCTGGGAGGAGACAGTAACCCAAATCTCCACCTTCACTTCCCAAAGGTATAAATTTCTTTGGGGCTTAGCCAAGAGTGACAAGATTATGCTTCCAAGAGAGGTGTCTTTCGATTCACCTCCTGATATTTATACTTTGCCAAAATGCTAGAGTTGAGGTCATCCCAAGGGGTAATGAAATCCCCACACAGGCCTCCTAAAAAATATAAAACAAGAATACTTATTTCTTGTGCACTCAAGATCACCAGAAGGTGTGAGAGGAGGGAATACATAAGCATTCTTGGGTTTAAAAGACAATTATTCTTTCCCAATTGAAGCTTTGGGTTTTGTAATCTACTTTTGAAGACACTCACATTTATAACATACAATGCTCTTTCCAACTTGACAACACCGTCAACATATTAAAAATTGAGAGTTCACCAACATAAGAAAATCAAGTGTCGTCAACATAAGAAATTTGATAAGGAGAGAGTCAATTAATTTATGCATTCAATATTGAGTGAGTGTTTTTTTTAAGCACTAAATCCAAATGTTCATTGCAATGTTCTTTGAACCTTAAGCATTAAAGATTTGATGAGATTCATTTTAAACTCAAATTGAAATGTGTATCATAGCATTGTTCTTTGACCTTTATGCATTCAAGAGTCTATTTGACTTCTAAGCATCCATTCCAAAAAAATGTTTGTGACTTTCCTTAAGGCATTCAAGATTGTGCTTTAACAGTATTCATCCAATTCAATTGATTATGCATTCAAGATATGATTTTTCTTGTTTTAAGTTTAACCGTTCAAAAATGTGTTCAATTTTTGAATATTCATAGAAAACAATTAACTAAAATTGCTAACTTTTAGTTGCTCATAATGTAGATGACATAACACCAAATTTTGGACATGACATACTAGGAAAACTACGGAGATGATAGTTTATAAGTATCACAAGTTTTTGGTTATCCACAATGCAGGCAACAGAGTGGGAAAAACTACAGAGATGATAGTTTATAGATATCGTAGATTTTTGGCCACCTATAATACAAACAACATAATGGAAAAATATGATGATGATGGTTAGGCTTGTGGAGACGTCAAGGAAGCAAAGATGATAGAACAATAATATTTATAAATTTGAGTTGGTTGTGAAGTCTGTCTTAGGTGGAGATGCAAAAATTAGAAGACGTTGATATATAGATATGACAATGTGTCTACACAAACAAAACTACATCCTAACAAAGATGACAATGCACAATTTTTATAGCAAAATCATAGCTTTTGACCAATTTTTGGAAATGGAAAAGGGACGCGGGTCCCACTAGGCATACAAAAATGTATATGTGAAAACCTAACCTATTGGGAACATGCATAAACAAACAAAAATTAGTAGCTTGTGAATATCAAGGATTCAAAATAAGATTGAAAAACTACTAATTCTGCTTGAGTTTTAAAACTATGCAATCAAAATGTTAGAGTCCTTATGCAACCTCAAAACATCTCAACAAGGGTGCCCATAAGAGGCCTTGTTGGTGTGTTCTAGATTGTGGGATGTGAATGTGCTCTCCCAAACACAACTATTAATTGAATCCCATTGTAAATGAATATAAAATAATGAATATGAAACTATGCTAAGTGGAATGTAGAACACTTCAAGCAATGACTATGGAAGCAACCATGCTTGAAAGAATTCATGGATATGAAGATGGATTCAAGAAAATAAAATAAGCTAGCAATGTAAGAAATAAAATCTAACAACTACCAAAGAGTTAGTAACAATGCATGAAATCTACTAAAAAAAGCTCTAACACTATGCTAACATGATAACAATGCAAACAAGGGACATGCAAAATGCTTGAGACAAGGGCTCTATTTATAGGCTTGAGAGAGGCCTTCGAGAGGTGGCATCTATGTGGCATCCACATAGGTGCCACAGGGGAGACACACGGGCTAAGGAGACAAGACATGCAAAGGTAAACATAAGCCTTTTTTGGTGAAAGGGATGGCTCAAGGTTTGCTAATGTGTGAGAAACCTTGGAGAAAGGAAATGGGGACAAGTGTGTAAGAGTGAAAGACTTCTTGGATAAAATAATAAAATGGAAGCTTTCTTGTATCTTGAGTTTCTCACATGTGTGAGAAAATACTTAGGGACTAAGATGTGTTTAGAAAGGTGTTTAGGATTAGTTAAGTGGGATTAATTAATGGGTAGGCTTAGAAGGATGGGAGTGATGGGTGTAGACTAGGTTTTAGGATGGGATTATGATTAAATTAAATAGGATTTAATTTAATCATAGAATTAAAGAATTTAATAAAGTGGAGGGAATTAAATAATTGAGATTTATTTAAAAGGGGATTTTATGGAGCACTATGTAGTAAATAATTTTAATACATTAGGGGGGATATATTTAAACTAAATTTAAATACATTAGGGAAATGAACTTATTTAATTAAATAAGTAGAAGAATATGACAAATATAATTAATTAATTACAATGTGAAAGAAAATATAAATAAATTAATATAGTGTTTAGGACAATTTTAAGTGTTTACACATAAGAAAAAAAGTATGAACACAAGTGACACCATGATTTAACGTGGAAATCCAATTTGGGAAAAAATGACCAATTGCCACTAGTTACTATTTTCACTCTTCTGAAGTGAGCCCTATTAGGAGTCAACCCTGTTAAAGGTTACAAAACACATTGTTAGGTCTGACCCTATTAGAGGATTTAATCACCCTTTTAGGAGTGGCCTTGTTGGAGGTCTTTAGACACTTCAATCTAGAAATGCCACCTTGTTAGAGGATTTACAAATACTTATTAAGCCAACTTAGTTAAGAGATTTAGATTACTACTACAATGGTTAGAAAGTAACAATGAGATGACCTAATTTTTGATGCAGCTGAATTGCTGATTACAAATCTCACTTCTCTCTTGTATACTTGATCCTTTTTGATTAAATGTATCTTTGCAGCTCCACATGGATATTCTTCTTATCCTTCTAATTTTCTTCCTCTAAGAATATTCAAATCTTGTATTCACTTCGACACATTCATTCCTCAACTTGACCTTATATTTATATCTTACACATTATCAAGTTGACTTGAATACAACTTAGAATAATTAATATTCATCTCCTTAGTAGCCTAGAACCAACAAAAAAATTAATTGAACTTGATATGCCAAAACAAGAAAATCCTTTATTAGCCAAACTTACTTGGTAGACACTAACCAAAAATGATTTTCCTGTGTTAACCAAGTGAACTTAGTTAATAATGTATTTCAACAAGTTCCTTTGGTAACCGAGTAAGCTCGATTAACACTAGTTCCATCGAAAATTTCTTTCATTAATGAGTGAGCTTAGTTAACACTTGTTATCTTCAAAGTTTCCTTTGTCTCCAGAGTGAGCTTGATAGACACTGACTTTTAAACTAGGCATACACAAGAATGTTCGATAGATACATGAAACTGTCTTCATCGCCCAAGTGAGCTCAGCATACACTGACTAGAAATGATATGATATTTTGTGTAACATCAAAGACGATACACAATTAATTACTTATTTTCAACAATACTTCAATGAGAAGTTGAATGAAGTAAAAAGAAAATACTCTGTGCATGATCAAGAATTTTATGCATTTGTGCAAGCTTTAAGAAGTGAGGACATTATTTGTTACTAAAAGAATTTGTGTTATACATATATAATCATACATTACAATTCATTAAAATTCAAAGTAAGTTATTATAGAGACATGAAACGGGTTGAATTTCAAAGTTATTCTTTTATTTTAAAACATAAAAGTGGAAAATCCAATAGAGTTTTTAATGCATTGTGTAGAAAGAATTTGTTGTTTAATAAGATGAAGATGAATGTTGTTAGATGCATTCTTTAAGTGAGTTGTATGAAAAAGATTGAGATTTTAAAGAAGTATCCAAATAACATGCAAGAATCCAATTTTCATGGATTTAAGCCCATGTACAAAATATTTTATTCAAGATAGTTTGATATTCAAAGGAAAAAGGTTGTGCATACCTCAAGGTTCTATGAGGGATAATTTGATAATAGAGAATAAAATTAGTGGACTGGGTGGA
This sequence comes from Cupressus sempervirens, assembly GCA_028749045.1. NCBI lineage: Eukaryota > Viridiplantae > Streptophyta > Pinopsida > Cupressales > Cupressaceae > Cupressus > Cupressus sempervirens. The sequence goes on from CM053790.1 coordinate 591,362,593, forward strand.
CATTTTGGCATGGATAAAACCATATTTTTTTTGAATGAGAGTTATTACTAGCGAAGAATGAGTGCTGATATAAGAATATGGTTCAAGGACACAAAAATTACTAGCATGCCAAGGGGTTTAAACAAATATGGGGTTGTATCAGTCATTACCAATACCAAAGAAGCCTTGAGAATATATTAGTATGGATTTTGTTTAGGGATTTCCTTGGGCATAGAGAGGTTATGATTGAAGTTTTATTGTAGTTGATAGATTTTCTAAAATGGCTCATTTTATTCCCTATCAAAAGACTAGTGCTACTTCCCTTATTGCCAATTTATTTTTCAATGAAGTAGTTTGGTTGCATGGTTTTCCTAAGAGTATTGTTTCATATTGGGTTATAAAGTTTGTTGGAAATTTTTGGTGTACATTGTGGAAAAAGTTGCACATAGTTGAGTTTCAGTTAAACATACCATACATAGATGGATGACTAGACTAAAGTTGTGAACACAAATTCAGGAAATTTGTTTCAATGTTTAATTGGTGAAAAAACAAATCAATGAGATTTAAAATTGCCACAATCTTAGTTTTCCTATAATAACTTAGTTGATAAGAGTGTGGGGAAGAGTCCATTCAATGTTGTTTATGGATACAACCCAAGGGGCATGGATGAACTTAGAGATAATGTAGATCTAGTGAAGAAGAGTGATGTAGATGAAGATTTTGCAAAACATTTTAGAGATTTTTATAGAGAAATGAAAGAGAAATTAGATAAGAGTAATGTTAAGTGCAAACACTATGTAGATATGCATAGCATAAAGAAGAAATTTCATGTTAGTAAGCTAGTGTGGATTCATCTAAGAAAAGAAAGGTTCCAAAAGGAATCTATCATATAGTAAAATGGAAGACGATAGGTCCATGTTGGGTTTTGAAGAAGTTTTTAGTTAAATCCCATGAAGTTGACTTTTTAGAGGATAGTGATATCTCACCAATATTCAATGTAGTGATTTATATAAATATTGTGATGGAGAGATTAGTGTACCACATTTAGCAACATAGACAAATCATAAACCAACATGTATTGAGAAATTACATGCAAAGATATTTGATAATGTGGATGTTATTATTGATTCTATAGTTGAAAAAAATGAAAGGAAAGAAATACATGAAATATTTGGTTCATTGGAAGGATACACCAACCAAGGATGCATCATAGTTGAAGGAAAGTTAGTTGGTGAAGTATGAAATTCCAATTCCAAATTGGCTGAAATGATCATGAGTTCATCCTCGTGAATCATTTCCTTATCTGGGGTGTCTAATATTAGGAGCATCGAAGTGTATATGTAATCATCATTATTATCAAAAAATAAATTTTTTGTTTTGGTCTCAATTTTGATTGGTTTGAATTCAATCATCTAGAGTTTTGACTTGGTTTGAGTTTAATTGTTAGGAGCAATTGGATGCAATCAAGTGTTGTTAGGAGCCATTAGGAGTGATCTATTCCAATCAGAGCTATTAAGTGTTGTCTCACATTATTAACACATTAAAATTAGGAAATAAAAGAAGATGTATATTCTTTCTTGCTACTAAGTTTATTTTCAACTCAATTAAAATTTGAAAAAGGTTATTCACTTCCTTCCTCTTGATCATTCATCTCTCTCCTCATTCATATATATATACATATATACATATACTTATATATACATATATATACATATATATATATATATATATATATATATATGTATGTATATATATATATATATGTATATATATATGCATATATGTACATATATATGTATATATGTATATATATATGTATATATGTATATATATTTATATATTGTATATATGTATATATATATATATGTCTATATATATGTATACATATGTATATATATATATATATGTCTATATATATGTATACATATGTATATATATACATATGTATACATATATATATACATATGTATACATATATATATACATATGTATACATATATATATACATATATATACATATATATATATACATACATATATGTATATGTATGTATATATACATACATATATATGTATATATATATACATATACATATATGTATGTATATATATACATATATGTATATATATACATATGCATATATATATATACATATACATATATATATATATACATATATATATATATACACATATACATATATATACATATATATACATATATATATATACATATACATATATATATACATACATATACATATATATATACATACATATACATATATATGTATGTATATATGTATATGTATATATATATATTATATATACATACATATATATGTATATATATATAATATATATATATATATATATACATACATATATATGTATACATACATATATATATATATACATACATATATATATATATATACATACATATATCTATATATATATATATACATATATATATATATATATATATATGTATATATATATATATATAGTTCTTATACACACACACACACACACACACACACACACACACACTCATATCTACATATAGTTCTTTTTGTTGGCAAAGTGTATCTTCAGGTTTCATGGATTGTAATTCTAATTTCTCTATGTTTTTTAACTTTAATTAATTACTACAATTTTATTTGTGTTGTTGTTGGTAAATTTTCACTATATTTTTGGGCATTTCCCTAGAAAACATTCTCTAACATGATAGAAATGTAAAATCTAACATGAATATATCTAGAAACTAGCTAGAGGAAAAGGAAAAATTTACCTCTAGACCCATTTTTCATTTAATTTCCTGTCAAAGGTTCTCTATTAATGAAGTTATTACCATTTTCATAATTCACACCAACTAATTATAATAATCCAAAAAACTAAAAGTTCTTGATATTTTATATAAATAATGGATATTGGAAACAAAATATATTGTCATACTCACTTTGAAAGCCACATAGAGATTATGAGATTAAATCTACAAATTATAATCCAAATTATACTTAAGTTCTTCTGCCAAAAACTACAAACATAAAAAGTTAACATGTTCATCAAACTAATAAATCCTATTTATAAAAGATATCAATTTCAAAATCCTTGAAAAATAATAGAATGATTCAAGTTTCAATAATTAGGGAATAATTTGACTATTTCAAAAGCTTATAGTGAACACAAGACTTGGATTCATGTTGTGTACAACTAGATTTTGAAGCTTTCCTTAGATTTTCTAGTGTTTGTATGTTCAATGCCAAAGAGATATTTTATGAATTTGATTCCCAATTATATTTAATTAATTTAGTAGAAGTTCAAAATTGACTATGACGAATATGCATACATTTTGAACCCATTATTTTGGCCTTTGGTCCTCCACAATGTATTGTGTAATGTTTGTAATATCATATTCCTAACTTGTTAGAATCTCTTGATCCTCAATTAATGGATACATATTAAGTGTCATATTTGGTTAAGGGTTTATTAAATATATCATAACATTAAAATTACATGAGATTTAATTGCTAAAGGTTCAAGCATATCTCCTTATTTGATTCTTCATATAGAGACTATAGGTTAAAATTTACAAATGTAACATTAAGAACACATTGTGTCTTAAGATTGGAGATTATCTTAAGTTTTAATTATACTCCTACGTTCCACAAAAAAATTCCATACATATTTTCCATGAGAGAGGGGAAGGTTTCTCATTTCATCTAGCTCCAAAGAATAACTAAATAGTGTAACATTGCATAGTTGGAAAAAGACTATTATGATTTTCATTTAGCAAGGACTACTTACACACATATAGAATGTTTCTTTAATAAAGAAAAAATATAATTCAATCTATCACAAATATAAGTGTAATACATCATAATAGACAAATGGTGTCAAATCTATATGTAACTTAGAGGGCTTGAATAATACTAGTCAATCAGTTTTAAAGTATTTTTCTAAAAGACTAAATTTTAAATATATCTTGATCATAGACCTGAATGTAACTTTTTGAACACATAATCACTAGGCATAATAATAAAAGCTAAATTTTAAGTAATTATTCTGTGATTAGTAGGTGAGAAGGTAAAATATTGTGATTTTTATTTATGATCAATACTAATTCACTAACAATTTAGAAAACCTAAACATAATTTTTCCTCAATGCATTTAGAGAGAAAGTGTGTTGATTTACAAAGTTAATTGGTATTTATGTTGAAGTTAAAGAGCTTAAGAGACAAATTTTACTCTTTTCAATTTTATTTTATTCTATTTTTATGATTTGAATTTTGTTTGTTTGTGTTTCTACCTCCAAATCAAAAAGTTCAAAACTCTAAAAAGCTAGCTACAAACATATTAATATCTCTCCCCACTAAATAACATATGTGATTGTAATCTACAAAGCTATTTCTAGTTTCAAGAAGAAACCCTCGGTGAATCCTACTCTACATGAAGGACTTTTATTGTTAATTCATGAGCATTTCAAGGCTAAGATAATTAGCAATAACCCTTCACATGATGCAGATGGTACTAAAGTCATGGGTAGCTCTAGTTTCTCTTCTAATTTTGATGATATCCAGAGTATTAGCTCTAAGGGGGAGGAGAACACTTCCTTGGGTAAGAGAGAAAAAGGAAAGGAGAGGAAGTCTCCTTCTTCCATTATCTCTCAAAAGAAGAGTCCCAGAGGTCATGGGAATTTTTTTTTTGGTTAGGATGATAAGGACTATAATGAGGAAGGGGAGGACATGGTTTCTAAAGAAGAGGGAAAGGAGGAAAAGGTTATCAAATTGAAAGAAATTGTAGGGAAGAAATGGAAGAGAGAAAAAGGTACAGATGAAGAAAGTGTTTCGAGCTAGGAGCCAAAAGTTTTGACTATCCTTCTTTCCCTAGTTCACCCTAGTTTCAATCGCAGGAGTAGGAAAAGGAGGATATTGGGGGAGGGGGTGGAAATTTGGTTGTGAAGGATAGGAGAAAAGCATGGAAGAACTTCAAAGTTAGAACTGTGACTATGGGTATTGTAAGAGAGGTTATGAACCCCAAATTCTGGTTGATAATCAGGAACAACCCAAGTTTGAAGACCTCATCAACCTTGAAATTGTGGTAATAACTAATAATGCAAGAGATATGGGAATGAATCTATTGAATAATGCTCATAACAACATGATTGATAACTTCAGATCAATCAAGTGGCTTTATCATGAGTTGGAAGAGTTTAGGGAGAAGATTAGACATATGGAGAGAAATAAGAAAGAGCTACTTCAGGGTTATCAGAAGGACCAGGAGGAAAGATTCAGCTTGGCTGAGTAGAGAAAAAAAAATCTAGAAAACTATAACCATAACCTAGGAAATCAAATGATCTCCATACTCAACTTGATCAATGAAAATATTTTGTCCCTAACTAGAGTGTTAAAAGACAGAGCTATGCTAGAAGTGGATGATGACAAAGATAGAGGTAGAGCTAGAACTGATGAGGATGTGGCTACTAATATTACCTTCACTAGTATGGATCAGACTGCATAGAAGACCCATGAGCAAAAGGCAGAGGAGTCCCATGAAGCCTATGAAGTGGCTCAGACTATGCAGGAGCTCGAGAGGAAGACATAAGAGTAATTTTCCTATTTTGTCTTTTGTTGTTAGATGTTTGCTATTCTTTGTTGGTTTTTGTTTGTTCTGGCTTTTTGTTTGGATGTTCTACTAGCCTTATCGTTGGCCTTTGTTTTAGGATGGGATTTATGCTTATTATTAGCTAAGAGACCTATCTTTTTTTGAATAGGCTTTAATTGGTTATTATCAGCCATTGTTATGTCACTACTACATTTAACATCATTTTTCGACCAAAAATTTTGACCATCAACTAAATAAATTTAGGGTGGTCGAAATGTAAAGGAAAAAATTTCATTTTTTTACATATAAGACCTGTATTGGTCAAAATTTTGACCAACATAGGGCTTATACATCCACAAAGTTCAAATTTTTTTTTCCCAATTACGTTTTTTGCGCCCAATTTTATTTGACATTTTTGTAGCATTTTCGCATCGTTATCTTTGCATTTTCACATGGTTTTCTCTGAGCCCAGTTTCATTTCAAGTTTTCTCCACCCACTTGATTAATGATGCCTGCTAGCCCTGGGAATAATATGAAAGGGGGCCCTGCATTTGCATCAATATAGGGGGGGCAAAATAGTAGTTCAAAACTCTTGATATTGTCTTTCTTTCATTCTTCTTGATGTGCTCGACTTCAAAAGCTATTCCATTCACGACCTCCAATCACACCTGCATCTCCGATGGTTGAGGAGAGGGATTTCTCTTTGAGCATATTTCCATAGGTACATGTGTATTTTTTTTGTAGGTTTTTATGATAATTTTGAAGGTGGAAGTGAATACTGTTACTATCATTATTATTTTTTATGCCAAAGTTCAGCCATTGTTGTGTAATATAAATGGGAGAGTCTCTGCTCAAGTGTTTTTTCTCAGTGATGTTTTGATGATAAGTGTTAAAAAGAGTCTAGTTGAAAAAATAATGTAATGTACTTGTTGTTTCATTTTATTGAAAGTGTGTAGATGCAAATTTATCATTTGGAATGTTGGTCTATTGTAACAACTATTATACTTTTTGTTATAGTAATGAAAGAAAAGAAAGGAAATGTATATGTAGAAGCTATAGTTGTAAAAGCTTAGAAGAAATATTAATGAAATTTTTTTTGTTTTATAAATGTAGTTGTGTTGGTATCATATTTTTCTTGTATTTTTGTTTTAATAATACATAATTATATTGTATCATTTAGACAACAGTTTCATATTCAAAAAAAGAACAAAAAGAAAAAAAATTGAGTGTGTTTCTCTCTTCAACTCTAGAACATTCAACTTAAACATCAACACATAAAGATAATAATTTGAAATCTGGTGTGTTTAGTGTTTGGAGTTGTACCCTCAATACCTAGGCCATGTGGGCTATAAAACATGATATTCATGTGATTCTATGTTAGATGATGATGATGATAATGAATAATCACCATCTACTACTAGCTCATGTAGTGATAAAAGGTCTTCAATGTACCTCTAACTACAAGTATGCCATGGAAAAATTGTGATGGAGATGACTCCTCAAACTAATAGACTATCATGGAATTTTTTTGATGAAGATGACACCTAAAAATACTGGACTATCTTCAAAAACTTATGATGAAGATGACACCTAAATTTACTAGACTATAATTGAATTGATGTACTTTAGATCCTTCACCGAAAGTCTCTGTCATTTTGTTAGAAGATGATTTATCTTCTAGTTCAACCAAAAGAATCTCTCTCCTATATTTCAACATTACATTTAATTGTTGCATTGCAATTCGGTCTTCCTACAAGGGTTTCCATTTGGATGAATAAAAAACTTGTTGGTGTTTTAAAACTACTAAGCAACAAAATGCTTAATACCAAGATGACAATACTCACATAGTCTAAAGACTAGCCAATTCTTATTATCAATTGTATGTGCACACCATTTGGGCCAAACTTCTACAAAACCAAGGGTGGTTTTCTACTCTTTTGGCTCTGCAAAACCAGGGTGGGTATACCCAGGGATGATACAAGACTGGAAAAATTGTATGAGAATTATCTTAGTTTCATTCTGATTCTCATCTCAAATTCTCCAATACATGTAAAATTCTTGATACTTTAATAAACACATCACATATAATAGATATGGCCAAAAATCTTCTATAGGTCTGCAGATGTTCTCAGCAATAATGGCTAACTAAAGCTAAAACATTCCATGAAAACAAGTAGAGGCCAACTTTGAAGATCTATAGGAAATGAAAGTAAAGTTGATTATAATTTTGCATTTTGACAATCATGTGTGACACATTTCTCTTTTAGCTAGATTAAATTTGATTAGTGCCTAATCAATTGCGGTTCAGAGTCTACTACAAATCTCTAGATCTAATTTGTTGCCTTACAAATTTTTTTATCAGCAATTCTTATCAGAAATCGTCATTCAAAATCCTTTCCACTACTGCAACAACCTTATCAAATTCATCAAAGCTTTTACTTAATCCATTGAATTAACAACCATGATAAACAGATATACAACCTAATTGAACTGCATTCAATCGCACAAGCCTTTACTTATACAAGATTAAGATAACCAAGTAATCAAAAGGAGACAAAGTTAAGAAAGAACTGATATGGGGATAGTTCATAATTTGTATTCATTTTCCTTGAAAATTGTATACAATTTACAATAGAATTAGAATGACCTTCAGAAAGAAACACAGATCATTCTATATTCATGTATTCTCAAGATCTGACAGAGAAAATACATCACGAATTTTTGCTCAAAAATGGTGGACCAAAAATAGACTAAGTGTATCACTTAGCAAATAGAATTTGAACCTTTTCTCTTGCCCTGGAATTTCACTTATATAGTGTGAAATGCAGCAAGCTTCAGGCTAAGAGAAACTGACAGGTGTCTTTTACAAGGAATATCTACATACACCTATCACAAAATGACAAAACTATGGGTAACAAAAGATATCGAAATCAAATCATTCCTTTCGGTGGGTCAGCTTCTGTTACATGTTCTGATGTTGCTAAGTTGGCTATTGATATGATTCATCTTCATATGTAACTGCTAAATTAGCCAATGATGAAGCTTGTTCTGACGAGGGCACATTAACCTCCACCTGTAGGCTTCCACCACCTTCATTCTGCATGGTAAGGACAACTTCTACCTTTTCCTTTTCTTTAATTATATTGGCATCTTGTGGTCCTGGTTTTGCAACTAAAAGTGATAGGTTTTTCTTGTCTTCTTCTTTTGATTGGGTTTGCGTAGTGATGGTATCAATGATTTGGAATTCCTCACCCTGCACCTCATCACTGTCAGTTTCATCTACATCAAACTATTCACTAGAAGACATTTTTGCCATCCACCTGTCAAATAATGTGTCATTTGGCCAATTGAATTGTAAAATATCCTTATGTTTCTTTTTATATAATCAACCTCATTATCAATATCAACAAATTCATGTTTTAAAGAATCAAAGAATATTTTGGCTTTCACCATTTCTTCTGTTGTGGTGGCCCACCGTGCATGCCCTGTTTCATTTATGAATTGATTCATTCTTAAACATAATAAATCATCACGTTCCTTTGCCCATTCCTCTTTGCTTTTCAAACTATTTTTCTTATCTAGGGCATGAGGAAATAAATTGAATTTTTGGCTCTTATATTTGTCTAAGTAGCCTATTATTATCTTCTATAAATGTATCCTTTTGCTATCAAAATCAGCAAGATCAGAAACAATGTCAAAGGTTTTATCAATCTGATCACGAGAATTATTTATAACAGATAGAAACAATAAGGTTATTGTTTTCTCCCTTCTCACCCATTTGTTCACAATAGGCTTTAGAGCCTCATCATTTGCTTTTAACTCCTCCCAGATGTTAATCACCCTGGCCAATTGATCATGGATTAGTGGCCATTCAAACTTGTCTCCTAGATATGTAAGAGCTATTCTTAGTTTATCTTCATATTTAGATTCCAGCTCTACATGTAAGACCCACAGTTTACTCTTTTCTTCTTCAAAATCCTCAGAATTGTAATACTGTGGCCCTTGGGGTGTGTCTGGTATTTCAATGAGGGGGGTAGATTTGAAAGGTTCAACAGGGGGGCTAGGGTATGTTATTTTAGGCTTGGTGGATTTTCCCAGTAGCTTGTTCTCAAGCTCAACTCTCCTTTTTAACTCTTTATTGTAGGCATCCACAACTGCCTCATATTTACTTTATAATTCAAACATTTCCTTTTCCTCCCTTTTAGCAGTAGCCAAGGCAACCTGAGAATAATCCACATTCATGTGGGCTGCCTATACGTGTGAGGTATCAACAACTCTCCTCACAATAATATTCCCTATCAGTCCTGAACCATCAGGTTGTGCTGATACAATCCTGGATCCTCTTCTTAATGACCAAATAACAAGAGCAGCTTGATCATCACTAAAAGTAGTCCCTGCAAATTCCTTTTTATTTGGGTCTTGTAACTCCAGTCTATTAGAAACAAAGTTGAAAATCAATGCATCTGCAATATCCAAATTAGGAAACAATAGTATGTTAGAAGTTTTTACCATTTGCCTTCCCTCCTCAGGGGTAATGTTCTGTAATTCTTACATCATTTGCTTCTTTATTTGGTTTTGGATGGAGGCTTCATCCATTTTTGGATGCTCTATTTTGATGTTCTTACATCTTTCCTCAAAATTGTGGATGTTTTGCCTCCAAGAAAATTGATGGAAAGCCCTAGACCTTACAAAACTGTCATCTGACAAAAATTGTTGGTTGGCTTGTTCCAAAACAGGGCCCAATTCCCTTCCCTTAAAATTAGCTACAGTCAACTTGAGGCTTGGCATAGGAGGTTCCTATGGGTTCCCTTCATCGATCTTTGCTTGAGTGACAAAAACTCCCCCTTGTGATCCAATTTGTTCAATTTGCTCAATAGTGAGCTGCTCCTCCCCGGTTCTCAAAGGGGTCTGTGAAGGTGAATACTCCTGAACATGAGAATCCTCCTCTCTTATTATTTTCCTCCTCTTAGGGGAGGGCTCAGTAGGCCTCTCTTCCAAAACCCTACTAGTGGACTCAATTATTTGTTTGCCTTTGTCCACTGTATTTTATTTTATTTTGAACAATAGTATATCCCGGCCTTTTTTGGATAGTTAATTGACCTGCCCTTATATTGGGAGTAAAACCCAATCTTCCCATTACTTCCTTGGCCTTATCTGGGTAGAACCTAATAAAAAATTGCTTTTTTTCATTCATTGCCTCTATTATTTCAGGAAAATTATTCATAAGTTTTCTTATCTTATCTACATTTGTAACTACATTGTCCAAAGGACTATAATTTGGATCAAAACAATGAATGAAATCCAAAATTTTAGAAAAGACTTTCCACTTTTCTTTCCTAGTCTCTTGCTCCTGCAAGGAGTACTCATTCCTTATTAAGTCTTTAGGAAAATAAAATTCATGCTCAATTTTACCAAGCTTAATTCTCTGCCTCAGAGCCAAATGATAAAATCCTTCAAAATCACAAAAATGATGATGGGAAGTGGCCATCTTATAAGGATTCAAAATCTTGTGCAGAGAAAGCCAACCTTCTTTTGTGATTACAAAATGATGAGCCACTATGCAAGTAGGAAAAATTGACCCCTTTTGTCTTTTCAATAGAAGGGCTTCCTCCACTCCTCCCAGCTATCACAATATCTCAGCATCTCCCACCTTCAAAGGCACTTGGTAGGGTAGTACACGAGGGCTTCCTTTAAAACCATATATTCTAAATATAGTAGAAACAGAATATGGAATGACATCTCCCCAATTATGTGAAACTTTCAAACCACTTGGGTTGTCCATAGGCCTAATGAGATTCATTAATTCTTTGGGGATTCTGGGATTGTCCCTTAATAGCAGGCATCTCAGCTTTGAAGTGAAATACCTATCAAACCTGACAAAACTGGCATTCTCTGCATCCCAAGTCATATCTGTACTCCACAATTGAATTGGTAATGCTACTCCACTCTCTTCTCTATCTAATTCCATTTCTTTACTAAAATATGTTACTCCCTTGAATAAGAACATGTGTATTAATAGAGAATAATGGCCAAAAGTTTTTTCCACCTTACCCTTAGAAATTCCAATAAATCCAATGTGAATCTCCTTAGCTAGGTAAGAAGCAAAATCAAAAATTATATCCACACCAAAAGAGGAAATCTAAGTAATCATATACATAAAATCCACAGGCATGAACTCTTCTTCATCTCTCCCAAAAACTTTACACAAGGACCTATATATTTCTATAGCCCTAGAATTGAAGTATGCTCTTTTGAAAGGCTCCCTGGAGGATGCTGTTATTACTGGCAGTGTTCCAATTCTACCTATGTGTGTTCTCAGTGCTCCTTGCCTAACTACATGTCTCTTAGACATATACTCATTTTCTAACCCTTTCAAATCAATGGGCACATGATAATCAGTGACAAGCCCTAAACTGAAAACTTCCCTAATCTCCTCTGCGCTGATTTTAATCAAGATTTCACCATTAGTTCTCATCACTACCCTAAGGGCTTGGTCATAATTCTTAGCTATAGCTTCCAAAAGATTGTAATCCATGAAAACACTGGGAACTGCCATTTTCCCTAGACCAAAATTCTAGATGTTGGCATGTGGGGCAAAAAGGTTCCTCTTTGAGAACCATTTTTTGAATAAAACAAGACCAGTCTGTGAAGTTGTTGCATCCCTAACCCAATTTCCTTTGTCATACAACCCATCTACTATTTTCAGCCTAGGGTTTAATGAAGTTAGCCTCTTAACTTCTATAGTTTCAATAGTGGAAGAAGGGATCGGTTCAAGCAAATCATCGTGGACATTTCTATCCAAATAGTTCTCTTGACTAGAAAATGATTTCTATTTTGGAGCCATTTTAATTAACTCTCAAAGGAATTGAAACAGCAGGAGGATTATAATGCAAGTACTTACTTTGAATTTTACTCTAGTTCTTCTCAGTGTTACTGCAATCTTTCTGCGAACAAACTGCTTCACAATTTTACTGAATCTAGCATGGTCTTCTCAACAACTGTTTCTGCTTAGAAATGCTCTAAATCTTTGTTTGAGTACGATGGAATTAAGAAAATCTTTTGTGTTATACTCCATTTTTCTTCACACATGAAGCTTTCATCTCTCATAAATGCACAGGGTGGCATCACCTTCTATATTCAAATTTACACCGTGGATTTATGAAAAATCCTACGATCCAAGGATGCAAGCAAAGACGACTCATGTTCCTCTTGACAAGCTAGTAGTCAACCCAATAAAAATTTTCCATGTGTACCTTTCCTTCATTGTTGGCACCTCTGAACTGAACCCATAGAACTCTGAGGACACGTGTCACTTAGGTGCTATCTCGCTATACATAAAGAGTGAGCACCTTGCCATAGCGAGATAGCGCCCGTCATTGATCCTGATTTGATCATGCAGATGACATTTGATGCATTTCTCAAAAGAAATATGGTGGGCCCCTTGTCGCCATGTCGCTATTTGTAACCTTCATGCAACTTGCCATAGTGAGATAGCGACGATCATGGATCTAAGAGAGATCTGACGATCAGTCTTTCATATATTTTGTGAACAGGGCGTGGGTCCAATCATTGAAACATGATGAAATCCTAGCTATATTACCTCACTAATAGATTTTGTGCCAAATTGCAACGGCAGTGCCATTGCAATTTGGTACCAAATCTATTAGTGTCTGCTGCTTGGGGTCTATATTTATTTATTTCTTGATCGGGCGCTATGTTGCTAATGGCGAGAAGAACAAGTTCTCGATAGCGACATAGTGAATCCCAGTGTCTTTGCTTTTCCTTGCGTATATGTGTAGCCCATTAGATGCTAACGTGTTCCAAAGCTTTATAATTGATATTTGATGGAGTGCTTTCTGGGACCCACTTACTCTGAAAATTTTTTACAGTACTACTTTTCGTCTAGGCGCTATGTCGCTAATGGCGAGAGACACCAATTCTCCGATAGCGACATAACAATTTCTAGTGACTCATCAAAATTCAGGGTTGAAAAGATAAAGGTGAGTGAAGCCATAACTACCCTCGTTAATGCATCTGACACATAATAAAACATCACATGCACCATGCAGCTTGAAAAAACTTACGATCATCGAAAAATTTAAAAGTGACTGCCGGCCATTATTTTTAGTGAAGGCATAATGTCGCTAACGGTGAAGTGCCCAATTTCTTCGATAGCGACAAAGTGACTAATCGAAAAAGCTAAGATTTCTATTGACACCTTTTGTACCTACATGTCTGTTGTAAAAATGATGAAATATCTCTGAAACAATACAATCTCTGATCACTGTATTTCCACTTGACGGTACCGCTTTTCAACTTAGCAGTGGTAGCTATGTCGCTAAGGGTAAAATACTTGTATCTTTTCATAGCAAGATAGGAATTGTCGTAGATCTTTTAGGGATTGGGTGGTAAGAAACACAAAAGAAAAGATGTGACTTAGGGCATGGAAAGTTTGAAAAGGATGGGAATCTTCGCATATTTTTAGTTTCGTGCTCGAAAAATTTAAAACAAAATAAGACCTAGGGTTTTGACAAAAATTTGCTTCAAAGACCTACGAAATATGACTTGGCTAGAAACCCTATTCACCATAGGTGGATCCCAATTTAAATTCTTCTATACCTTGGACAAAGGAATTTGATTATGCAAAAATTCAGACCAACAAAACTATCATGGAAAAATTGTGACAAAGATGCCACTTGCAACTATTAGACTATCATAGAAATTTTTTGATGAAGATGACATTAAAAACTATTGGACTATCATGTGTACAAGTCACAAAATGATTCCAACATATGAAATTAAGTGTACTACATAGGATAGTGATGACTGAATTTCCATGCCCTCCAAATTTGGTGGTTGTAACATTTATACCAATTTCATTTGTGGGATACACACTCTTTAAATACTCTAGGCAATTCTTGAGTGCAGATGTTTCAATTCCTTATGTCAAAACTTGAATATATTTCATGCTTATCATTTCCTCTAGCAATTCTTATGTAAAAAATCATTAAAATAATTGTTCCCTTTGACAGCATCAAAGAGTGTATATATACAATATTTTTGAAGTTGTTTTGTGCTAAATGAACCTTTTGTGATCAAGTCTTGTAAATATCTTGGTTAGTACAACTGCAGATTTCTTACTAGCTTTGTACTAGTGTAGACACCTAAAAACCTTTAGAAAATAAAGTATTTTTATTTTCTGAAAAAGTCCTGATGACATCATCATTAATTAATTAATTAATTAATTAATTTTTATGCCATTAAATCCCTTTATCTTAATTAAAAATATTTAATTAAGGAATCCCTCCCAAAAATGTTTAAATCTTATTTAAACATTATTTTCTTATTTATTAATTATTTAATTAATAAATTGACCAAAAAACCCATAATAAATAAAAATTTTATTTTTTGCCCAAAACTTGGCCAATTTCCTTAAGACCACTAACTTCTTCCAAAATCTTCTAATCCTTCTTTAATTTTAATTAAAGGCTAATCCCATCATTTCTTACCCATAATCCCAACTCAAAATATTTAATCAAGATTAAATATTAATCCTCATGTTTATTAAAAATATTTTAATAAATATCTCCTCAACCCAAACCCTTGAAATAAATAAAACTTTATTTATTTCATAAAATCTTATCCTAAGAAGTTCTAGACTCTTCTAGAAAGTCTTCATCCTCATCCAAAGCCTAGACTCTTCTAGAAGATGTCTTTAACCCTAATCCTAATCCCCTCCTAACCTTGTCACATTCCCTAAACATGGGTCAAGACTTGCTAACTCAAGCCAAAGTTAACAAATATCTCCTCCTTCACCCACCCTCATTAAATGCCATCCACTTGCCTATCCCTAAGCTAATCCTAAACCATCCTAATCCATCCTCTAATCATTTGCACAAGCCTAAGCAAGCTTAAAACCTTCCTAATCAAGTCCAAGTCGAAATTGGTCTCATCACCCTCAAAATATCTTCAACCACAAAACTTTATGAAGCCCACTAGGCCATAAATGACTCTTCCAAGCCCTTTTATTGCTCTTACAAGTCATTATGAGGGTCTTTATGAAGATTTTATCCCTTGAGCCTCCTTTGTTGACTCATCCTTCCCCTTTCCTCCATCCTCTCACCATGTGACATGTGTCACTCCTTGATTGGCTGTAAGGAAGCACAATCCATGTGCTCTCCTCTCATGCAATCTGAGCCCTCCATGAGCTTTTTCCCATCCTTGCATCTTAGCCCTCAATCCCTCAAGCCTCTTGCCTATAAATTGGATCCTTCCCCTTTGTAAGGAAACACAATCCATGAAGTAAAGTCATAATGCCATTTTAAGAAGCCATTTTACATCAAAACCATACACTCACACCCAAATTCCAACTCCATTTGAAGCCCTTTTTGAAGCATAAGCTTGAGCATACATCCTATCTTTTTAGACAAAGCCACTCAACAAGAGAGCTTCTCATTGAGAGAGCCCATTAATGGCTCATATTTTCAATTGAGAGCTCATCTTAGTCTATCTTGAAGTTTATGAATTTTTTTTAGTTTGTAGAAGCTTTATTTAAATTTGGTTTCTATTAGCATACTAACATTGCTCATATACATTTTGGCACGCCCGGTGGGACCTCGCATGGGTCATCTTCATTAGCTTTTTTAGTCAAGTTTTGTATGTCATTTGCTGATTTTGGCTAATTTTACTTGTTTTTGTGATTGGTAGGATTGTATAAATTGGTTTTGTAGGTCCACATGAGCATGAAGAAGACAAAGGAACTCATAGTCTATCTCATAGTATTTGCAAATTTTTCAAGCTTATAGGTGGACAAAGCACTTGGAATTCTTCTTCCTCTTCTTGTCTATATTCTTCTTATTCCATCTACTTCTTCTTCTTCTTCTTGTGGGAGATCTTGGCCATTTTTTTTTTTAAGGAAGCAAAATCATACACACTTCTTTTTAGTGCTTAAAATGAACCCCCAAATCATACTTAAATCCATTAAAAAATTAAAAATTTGCAAAAAAGAAAAAATCTTTTAACAAGTGAAACTAAACCAATCTAATCATTTGCATCCTTGCAACATCAAGGTTTTAGATGCATTCATGCAAAGTTAGGAACAATTCATTTTTGGGAATTTAAAAAGAACTTCAATTTTCCATTTCAAAAGGTTCAAAATCAACACTAAGTGCACATTAAAATCTAAATCAAACTCAAAGCATCAATCAAGGATAAAATGAACCTCATTTGCAAATATGCTAAAGTTATTTTAAAAATCACATGAAAACTAAGAGTCCTAAATGGTTTCCAAAATTGTCCTAAAAAGCTTTGTTATTTGTTCCAAACAAATGTCTTGTTGCAAAATCTTGAATGTTTCTTAGGTTTTTTATGCATCAAAACAATCTAGGAATATCATTTTGGGCTTAAAATATGCAAACTAGAACACAAAATCTTGAATGAAAACAAAATTCCAAAGAGTCATTTTCACTTTTGAGTCCAAAACAATCTTGAATGATCTAAGGTTAAAACCAAGCACTTAAAAGTTCTTAAAACAACACACAAAATCTCAATCTTGAATGCTCAAAGGAAAAAAATTTGAATGTTTAATCACTTGTCCTTGAATGCATGTTGCTAAAATCACTCTTGAATGCCATGGATTGAAATCAAGTTTTTTTTTTTTTATGAATGCATGATTAAAACAAAAAATCCAATCTTGAATGCCATAGATCAAATAATCATCTTTTGGGGCATAAAAAGAATCCACATTTTTGAAATCTTCTAAGTTATAAAAACTAATAAAGATGCTTTGAGTAAGTTTGTAGTTGGACTCACCCTCTTTAATCACCCATCAATTTAACCATTGGTTGCAATCTCAATGCCATATATGGGGATGGGTCCACCGAAGAGGGTGTTAAGTGCTCCACGCAAATCAAACTCCACTCACTTGGGTTTTTAGTGGTTTTTCTAAGTTAAAAAATTCCTTGAATGCGCATTAATCTCGCTCACACTTCATTTGGGCATAAAAATTGGACAAATCTTGATGTGGAGGGCCTCCGGGCGTACGCTTGAAATCGAATCTCACACACCTTTTTTTTGGGCTTAAAATAAACTCACACTCAATCTTGAATGCCTTAAAAAAAAATCAATCGATACTTGATGTGGAGGGCCTCCGGGCGCACGGGTTTACCTTCTTGTTGACCCTAACTCTTCTTCATGTTCGCATTCTTCGATCAATTTTATTTTTGTTGACGCTTCAAAGTTGGAATAAACATTGTATCTTAAACATGAGTGCTTGCAAAGTCTAGATCAGAAAACTTAAGCGTCAGTTGGTAAAAGAACAAGCGTGTTTTTTAGCCCAAGATCATCCAAGTCTTCTCTCCCCTTGTCGTCTTTCGAGGTCATCTTGGGTGCATAAGATTAGGATCCAAAATCTTGTCTTAGCTTTTTAGGAGGCCTGCTTGGGGATTTCATCACCCCTTGGGATGACCTCAACTCCAGTGTTCCGACGGAGTATAAAGATCAGGAGGTGAATCCAAAGACACCTCTCTTGGGATCAAAATTTTGTCACTCAGGCTAAGCCTAAAGGAACTTTATACCCTTGAGAAGTGAAAGAGGAGAAGCGGGTTATCGCTCCTCTCGGCTGTGTGACATCTTTTTGGTTTCATCTACGGATTTGGGCCTCACGTACCTTGCATATATCGAGGACTCCCTAGCTAAACCAAATTTCATCCTTGTAGAAAGCTTCCTAGGATGTTGGTGTGTTTGACGTGCTTGCTGAAAACTTTTGTCTGCTTGTTTGTTCATAGCTTTTGAATGAATGTTTGCCAATTTTGGTCGAAATCCCAGAAAAGTAGAAATCTTCCAGCTCAAGGCATACTTAGCGTAGTCACTGCCTTATCAAAAAATCATCCAAGCTCCCCCACTGCAACTGAATCTATCTAGTTCTTTGCCTTAGAACAATCCCAAATCCAAAGTCCATCCAAATCATCCCCCCAGCCAGCTAGCAACCCAATCCAAAATCACCCAAACCTTTAAAGAGTTGTTGTCACTTTGCCAAAATTTGCTATCCAATCAATCTATCCTACCAATCAACCAATCTCACCAAGGTTATCCCTCTGACAGAGCATTGTCTAGGGTAATCTAGCTTTGTCACTTGCATCCCTCATCACCTTGAGCTAAAGGTTGGGATCCACAAGTGGTCAATCTCATGTCATGCGCATAGGATCATTAGTCTATCCTCAAGTTGACACAACCACCACCAAATCTAGCGCATAGGAAAGCAAAACTCTCACCTTTTGACAACATGCCCTTGAAGTCTTCCATCCACAAGAAAGCCAAAAATCTCCAGCCAATCCTCCTTAGGTCTGTCATGCAGCTTTGACTCTCCCTAGGAAATCTTTCATCAGCCAATCCAAAATATGTGCTTAATCCAAATCCAACCATGAGCTTCCGTGTTCATCCATATGCAAGACCCCATCCCCATCAAACTCACCATCAAAGCATGAAGTACCAATCCTATCATGATGTGTTTGGTCGCATTGTCCTTGCTCCTGCCACCTCCTATTCCAATGATGATGAAAATCTTGTTGACTATGACGGGTATATTGAAAGCCTTAGAAACATTCCCCCAAGCATCCTCCAAAATCCAAGATTTATTCCAAACTATCTAGTCATGCCATCTGATATTCCAGCTTCCCCTCCATCACCCCATCAACCAAGCTTCCAATCTTCCACCCCCATCACACTAGCTATTCCTGTCAATCCACCTCCACCTTCGACACACGAGTCTCCAAGGAATCTCCTAGAGGAAATACAAGAAAAGTTGCCTCCAACAGTCGATAAGCCATGTCATCTAATCCAACCATGTGAAGTGGTCAGTGATGAAGCTTCCCCATCTATAATATCACCTCCATCTCCCATAGCTATCATCCCCATACCATCCATCAAATTGCTTAAAATCCTTCCACTTCCCGGAAGCATCAAAATCCCACCACCTGTCAAATCCCTCCAAATCCTATCCACATCGCCTCCAAGCATTTCCCAAATCTCTCGTAATGACCCTTATGCATCCATCTTCTACTCACCCATCTCCACTACTGAATCTCCCATCTATCCATCCGTTGCCTTTGAAGAATCCATCCCTTCACCTCCTATCGCACCATCCACTCCAAACCAATCCTATCAAGATCCTACCCAAAAGCATGTTGACATCTCCCAAAGCATAAATGAAGATATCATTGTACCATGTCTTCCATCCATAGTGTAGTCACCATCTCCTCCATCTCCAAAACCTCAAGCCATATCTCCTCCACTACAAGATATCTTGTCATCCCACCAGCTACATCAAGATCCTATCCTTCCATCTCCCCCGCTGCATGCTTCCATCTTACCACCTATCCAAGCTATTCCACCATCTATAATCTACCCTCTTGGTTCACTTACATTCATCCATGGTGGCCCTCTCTCAGCAGAAGAATTAAGAATAGTATCTCCCCATTGCAATACACCTAATAAATCACTTCTACCATTTTCTGCAAGCAAAAAGTTTCCTCAGCTTGTTCAAATGCTCAATCGATGGCATTATCAAGGTCAAGGTTTAGGACCACAAGAACAAGGAATCAAAGAGCCTATTATTGCACAAAAAAATCTAGGATTTCATGGTCTTGGATATGTATCCAAAGGCTCACCATCTAAAGGTGTTGGTACACCACACCCCCAAACCAAGCCTATCTCCAAGTCCACCATGCCAGCCTCCCATCACTCCTTCAAGAAATCTTATGTCATCCCCCCTCCACCATCTTTGCAACCCAAAACAACCTACCATATCCCCCCTTCATCCGATAAATCCATTTTGGGTCCCTATGTTCCAAAATCTACCATCCTCCATCCTCCTATCAGCCATCATAAAAATCCTATTCCATCCATTCCTATGCAAGATCAACAAAGGCACATATCAGGGCACATCATCCATCATCATCCCCCTACATGCTCTTTCATATCCTCTTCATCTCACAAAGCTTCTCTTAACCATCTTCCCAAAGCTTACCACAAAAATGTAAATGCCAACTTCAAAATGCATAAAGCTAAAAATCCACATCCTAGGCAATCATATGTCTATTCTAAAAGACATACTCCAAAAAGGAAAAATCCAATCAAAGAATGCAAAACGATGCAAAAGCCTATGAAAAGAAAATCCAAAACCATGTGGATCCCCAAGAAAAAAGTTGAAACCCAAAGCATAATGGCATCCACCATTGCTAATCCCCCATCTAGTGACTCATGCCCCCCATCTCCTAACTCCATCTTGGGTGGCTATATACCCAAGCACGCTTCCACAAATCCTCCATCATGCCCGCATCTACCATCTATCCCCCATATGCTCTTTTCACACCCGTCCCAACATGTGCCAATGTTGCTCTTGCAAGCATCCCCATATCATGCTCCTTTCCAACATTTTCATCCCTCCATCTCCTACCATCAATCCCATCTAATCCAATCTATTGCATAAATCACACATCCGGTGTACCAACAACTAGCAACAAAATTGAACATTCCAACAGCCAGTGAAAAATCCCAAAAAAAAGCCAAAATAGCTGAAGAAAGCCAAAATCATTCCAGCTAATTCCAAAAGTTAAAAAGTCAAAAAAAAAGAAAAAGCGTCCACTGGTGAAAACTTGGCAATTCAAGCGCCTTGGACAAGTACCATGATGAAAACTTGGCAAACAAGCATCATGCGTAATCTAGCCATCCCCAGCTTAGCCTATCATCCTCATGCTTTTGGTCACATCTTGCCATCCAACTCCATCTTCCAATTTATCCACCTATCTTTCATCCTCCAACTTTTATCTATCACTATCCACCTATCTTTCATCCTCCAGCTTTTATATATCACTATCCACTTATCTTCTGCAACCTCACCCCATCATCCTAGTTATCATCCATCTCCCTAGCGCCTTCAGCTTTTCCATCCTAGCTTCAATCCTATCACATCCATCGTAAGACCTCCTTTTGCATGTCATCTTCTAACTGGGGGCACTGTATTCCTTGGAGATCTTGTCTTGTCCATCCTCCCTTGTCATTGGTACCTCATTCTAGGCTATCCTCATGCAAATCCAATGTCATCCTCTCATTAGCCATTCACTCTAGCACTATCTATCGGCTCAGCTACCACCAACCTTAGCATTGTCCCCATCCTTGGTCACACATCTATCATCATCATTAGATGCATCCTTCCAAATCCATATCTTACGCTATCACCTCATCCTTAGTTTCTGCATCTTATACAAAATTGAGCTATCCCGCTATCCTATCATCCTGAGCTTTTGCCTGCTTGTAACTATCTTGATTAGCCCACTTGTAAATATCTTGGTCCGTTAGCTTGTACATCCTCTTTAGCTTAGTACCATTGTATCTATCCAGCGTTCGTGTCAGTTCCTCCTTGATCAGCATCTTGCACCCATTGCACATCTTGGTTAGCTATTCCAATGCATTTTTTAGCTAGATTTCCTGTCACCAAAGTGTTATCTTTCTTAGTTCAGCTTGCCAGACGCATCACTCATCCAAATCCACCAGCTTAGGTGCTCTTCGATAGGTCCTTGCAGGATATAGCTTTCCTCATGTCTGATCTTGGTCTGTTAGTACCTTGTCCTACCCATCTCGTTGGCAAACGGTTCTCTTTTGGATTTTCGCTTTCTTTTGATTTGGACTCTTCCCTATTGGGTCTTGAAATATCTTTTCCAAGCAATCTCCTTGTTCCCTCCTCAAGGTTGCCATGATCTTCCATATCATGGTATACTGTGAATGGGGCAATTAGAGTGTAAGGTCTTGATCATGTCTTTTGCTTGTTTTTTTTTTTTGCTTGTGGGTTACCCAGTGTCGTTTCCACACTGCTTCCTCTGGGATTCATGTGTGATACTGGGGCAATCCTTGCATGTTTGTTTTGAGTCAATCTGTCAGTCCTCTGGACAGTTGGTGAAAAGGCCTTGATGTTCTTGGTAACCTTGGCAATTAACCAATAGTCCTATAGCAAATCTAGTGCTCAACTATGTGGTGGTACTTCTCTTTGAAGTATCCCCCCCACTCAAAAAGCTTCAATGGTTTTCCTTCATCTCCATTATACCCCATCCATATCCAGCATCTGTCTCTCCTACCCCACCTTATGCATCAGTATCTCTTTGAATCACTCC
Source organism: Cupressus sempervirens (assembly GCA_028749045.1). NCBI lineage: Eukaryota > Viridiplantae > Streptophyta > Pinopsida > Cupressales > Cupressaceae > Cupressus > Cupressus sempervirens. Next base: position 591,385,344 of record CM053790.1, read on the forward strand.
TCACCTTTAGCTTTAGGGATCCACAATCCTAGTCTTAGGGATCCACCAATCCAATCAATCCACCAAGCCTCATCTTTCGAGATCCACAATCCTAGTCCTAGGGATCTCTGAAACCCATCTTCTACCAATCTGACTTTTTGAAATCCTGTTGCATCAGCTTTATCATCCTATCATCCATCTCCCTATCCTAGATTCTTTTTTTATAGTGCTCCGCTCCTTCATCCTCTGCAATCCCTGAGATCTTAAGCTTGCTTCCTCTTGTGCCTCTAATTCTCCCTTTATCATTCTCCCATAGTGAGAGTTTGAGCTAATTGAGCCCCTTCTCTTTGCCAATCCGAGTTTCCTTGCTCATCCGAGATTCTTGTACTTTTCAAGAAGCCATCGAGCCTTGCTTTCTCTCCCCACTACCTTCTTGAGGGGGGCATCTCACAGTCCATTCTCTCCTCTTCTGCTCTAGCCTTGGGCATCTTATTTTCTTATCTTTGATGCCATGCCACTTGCGGCATCACATCAAAGAGGGGCAAAATGTGGACACCTAAAAACCTTTAGAAAATAAAGTATTTTTATTTTCTGAAAAAGTCCTGATGACATCATCATTAATTAATTAATTAATTAATTATTTAATTAATTAATTAATTAATTAATTAATTAATTAATTAATTAATTTTTATGCCATTAAATCCCTTTATCTTAATTAAAAATATTTAATTAAGGAATCCCTCCCAAAAATGTTTAAATCTTGTTTAAACATTATTTTCTTATTTATTAATTATTTAATTAATAAATTGACCAAAAAACCCAAAATAAATAAAAAAATTATTTTTTGCCCAAAACTTGGCCAATTCCCTTAAGACCACTAACCTCTTCCAAAATCTTCTAATCCTTCTTTAATTTTAATTAAAGGCTAATCCCATCATTTCTTACCCATAATCCCAACTCAAAATATTTAATCAAGATTAAATATTAATCCTCATGTTTATTAAAAATATTTTAATAAATATCTCCTCAACCCAAACCCTTGAAATAAATAAAACTTTATTTATTTCATAAAATCTTATCCTAGGAAGTTCTAGACTCTTCTAGAAAGTCTTCATCCTCATCCAAAGCCTAGACTCTTCTAGAAGATGTCTTTAACCCTAATCCTAATCCCCTCCTAACCTTGTCACATTTCCTAAACATGGGTTAAGACTTGCTAACTCAAGCCAAAGTTAACAAATATCTCCTCCTTCACCCACCCTCATTAAATGCCATCCACTTGCCTATCCCTAAGCTAATCTTAAACCATCCTAATCCATCCTCTAATCATTTGCACAAGCTTAAGCAAGCTTAAAACCTTCCTAATCAAGTCCAAGTCGAAATTTCTCTCATCACCTTCAAAATATCTTCAACCACAAAACTTTATGAAGCCCACTAGGCCATAAATGACTCTTCCAAGCCCTTTTATTGCTCTTACAAGTCATTATGAGGGTCTTTATGAAGATTTTATCCCTTGAGCCTCCTTTGTTGACTCATCCTTCCCCTTTCCTCCATCCTCTCACCATGTGACATGTGTCACTCCTTGATTGGCTGTAAGGAAGCACAATCCATGTGCTCTCCTCTCATGCAATTTGAGCCCTCCATGAGCTTTTTCCCATCCTTGCATCTTAGCCCTCAATCCCTCAAGCCTCTTGCCTATAAATTGGATCCTTCCCCTTTGTAAGGAAACACAATCCATGAAGTAAAGTCATAATGCCATTTTAAGAAGCCATTTTACATCAAAACCATACACTCACACCCAAATTCCAACTCCATTTGAAGCCCTTTTTGAAGCATAAGCTTGAGCATACATCCTATCTTTTTAGACAAAGCTACTCAACAAGAGAGCTTCTCATTGAGAGAGCCCATTAATGGCTCATATTTTCAATTGAGAGCTCATCTTAGTCTATCTTGAAGTTTATGAATTTTGTTTAGTTTGTAGAAGCTTTATTTAAATTTGGTTTCTATTAGCATACTAACATTGCTCATATACAACTAGTACCCAAGATTAACATTGATGACATTAGTAGAATTCCAAGTTTTGCTCTTGTATTTATATGGAAACTTGGCAATAAAGAATATAACCATTTCCACATAACCCATCATAGATCTAAAATAAACATGAAATTAAAATCCACATGCAAGAGAATAGACAACATACCCACAAAATGTGACACAAGATATACCTTGGGAAACCCTCATTGAGGAAAAAACCCAGCCTCCAAAAGCATCCATCACCATGTATTATTCAACAAAAAATACCATTGCCATACAACCATGGAAGCCTTCATGGCCATAGCCACAACCGAGCAAACTATGTGAACAAGCATGAATCCACACATCCAATGCCATGCTTTCAACCTTCACAAATGCTCGCTTGGCTAACCTGTCAAGCCTTGTCCCACTTGACTCTTGCCTTTTATCTTCTCTTTGTCACTCTCTATACAACAACTACCCTTGTGGCTGCTTGTATAGTAGCAAGTCCCACAAAACCACTAAGTGGTATTACATAAACCATGTGCTACCTAACCCACTGACCCCACATTTAATATTGGGCATTTAATTCTTTTTCCCAATATTAAATAATTACATCAAATATTATCACAATGTTACAATACAACTCATCAAGTATATCCCATGGGAATCTTTACATGTTGCACGTCCATCTAGGTACAACATTACATAATAAAATAAAATAATAAAATAACAATATTATGCAATGTATGTAACACCCATTATCTCAACAATCTCCCACTTGTTGTATAAATTGCATAGGGTCAATCCATAGCCACATAAATGAACAAGGGAACAATCTCTCCTAGCAAATCCACCATCATGGATCAAAATACACCAAGTGCTCCATCTTGGTACCTGCAACAAAATCAAAGTATCTAGCATCTCAAACATGAATGATCTCAGCTCCTATTATGCCACTACCACCAGACATACATAGAAGCCATCCAAAGAGAAAGCCACCCAACCTGTCGCATTAGAAGATCATAAAATCTTATACCAACTAAAATTCTAAGCACAAATAACCTGATCCAAAGGTAATCACATGTATCTGTAGTTGTCAAAATATCCATAGCTGAAATAGCACCCACAACAAAGTGCCAAACCCATCCAACTATCCATACCTCAAAGGTATGCCAAGTGAATCTCATATCACCAACATATCCAATCTATAACCTACAATCACAAGCCTCAAGAGCAACACCTGCCACATATATACTAAGAAGCTCGCACTGCAAAAGATAATGTCAAATTTATAACCAATCCACTCACAACATCTCAAAGAAGTGAATCCATGTAGTATCAAGGACATCCACAATACATAAACTAATATCCTACAGGAAAAATTATCATAATAAGTCTCTAATAGTCTCCAAGTTCTCCACAACCAACAGAGGAAAGAGAAAGAAATAACCATGTCATCTCTCACATGACATGCATGAGCACAAACCAGTGATCACAATCTCTAACCAATCTCAAATCCAATGTAGGCAAATACTAAACATCCAAGAAGATAACCAAGATCAGAGAAACCATGCAAATCATAACCTGTATCATGTCCTTCTACACACACCTCTAGATGTAAACTGTGCAATTATGATCTCCTCCATAAAACCCCAACAAGAAGCCTCAACAACACCCAACCACACCATATAACTAATCATGGATGTAAGCCTCTCACAAGAAGATCAAACTCAATAAACTATTCCTAAACCAAGGAATAACCATTCCTAATCCAAGGAATATGCCCAATATAAAACCATCTCCTAAACTCAACCAGCATAACAACATATGCACATGGAGATAACCAATGCTAAACCATTTCTCAAATGAACCCTCTAGAACTAACTCATGTACCATAGCTCAATATCCATATCCATGAAAGACAAGCACAAATATAATGCAACTGAGAGAAACAATGGGCTATACCTCTCAAGTAGAAAACCGCCGAGTAGACCAAGAGTGGGGAATGAGAATGCTCATCAAGATACCCAAGTCTCCAACGATGACTCATCTAAGAACAATCTCCTCTCAAGTCCATATCAGGTGACTGCCCATCAGACTTCCTACTGAAACCATCAACCGTCCCAAAAAATACTTCTCTAATCCAAGAGAAATCAACATCACCATCGTCTCTAAGTATCCATGAGCACTTGTAACCAATCAATCCATGCCAACTCCAAATGCAACATAGCAATATCATGAAGTATCCAGCTTATGATCAGTATACTCAATACCAAGAAACTAAACCAAGATCAATGTCAAAGTTCCAACCATGGCCTTAGGAACATAAACATGACAACATGATCTTATCATCTCAACCAAAGAGATAACATGCTCCACATGAACATATCATAACATGTCACAACTCTAAATGTGTATTAAGAGTATACCATGACATAATAATGAAACCATCCTCATACCAAGAATAACATGCCGAATAAAAAAAATATAAACCACACCTTTGCCAAGAACCCTGTGAGTCCTCAAGATGCAACCATCTCCACACACCATGAAGAAAGCCATCTCCACATACCATGAAGAACCATCTCCACATACCATGAGGATAAGCAAAAACTCCATGAGTCCTCAAGATCTAACCATCTTCACACATCATGAAGATAACAAGTGCACCATGCAAATGTCAAAGATGCTTTTGCAGCAACAGGATCTAAGACAAACCTCCAACATTTGCAAACACTCAATAAATATATCAATACCAAAAAATTCCACTCAACCATGGTATCAAGTCACCTATGTCATCATAAAATCCATCCTCTCCAAACTAAGAAGATATAAACCAAACCAGGAACTAATCCTGCACTGTCACCCCATCACTGTCACAAACTCCCACTAAATTGTGTATCCAAGCTATCCATGACATATGATGAACAAATACATCCTCTAACCATGAGAATCAACCAAGGTATCAAACCATCAAAGAACTCAAAGTGCACATCATGAGCTCCTCAAAAGAAATTAAATAACCATGATCCTCAAACAAGAAGATATACCACCATAACTAAATCAGAAATCCAAGCTAATGAACATCAAGGATGTACTTGTATAACAAATCATGTCATGCCAAAATCCATGGCACCATGATCACATCCATGAACTGAGCATCTGGCTCTCAATATGTCCAACCTGTTAGCATAAAATAGTCAACCACAATCCTGCACCATGACTGTACCTGGTAACAACATCTCATCCTTTCTACATGAAGAAAATAGTAAATCATGTGACTTAGGGCATATAAAACCCAAATTCAAGCCACCAATCTGAATATGCATCAATAATGAAAGATCAATGGGCAAAGACAACCCATAACCAAGCTATAAATGCAACCTGTAAGTATACACGGCTTACAACACTGCACAACTTGTAGATCCAACAAGTCATCATGCATATCCAAATCAAACACTGATAACCATATCATCATGAGACCAATCTAAAATATGAACTGAGTATACAATGACATCAAATCTTAAATCTCCAATGCCATAAACTCACAATGTTACCATAGTCAAAATATATCTATAAACTGTTCAGATAAATATATCGACAAACAAATCATGCCAAACCTACACCAAATCTAAACCAATGTGTAGAGCTCTCCAAGAGCTTTTTGTTGACTACTCGAAGTCCAAAATCCAACTCTATATGCCCAAGTTATGCCCTAATCCGTGCTCAAAATAAAGAACATCTATCTTTAGGGCCCTTAAAACTTGAAAAAATTTCAAAATTATAGAACCAAACCTACACCATGTTGTAGTGCTCTGAATTAGCTTTCCAACGCTTGTAAGAACTCTAAAATCTGATATTATGAGAGAAAGTTATGGCCATTTTACTAAGACAGTCTTTTTACCATTTTCAGTATGATTTTTCATTTTTTATTTTTTCAGTGACGAAAATTCTGATGGGATTAAATTTGACGGCCATCATGAGCTGAAACTAAAAAACTCTTTCATTTTCTCTTAACATGGCCAAACTAGAGCATATTATATATCAAAATTTATGGAAATGTCGACCCGGATCTAATGATGAGGTCTGTTTTTACCCAAGAGGTCATTTCTGCAAGCTACCCCCCAAAACCTTCATTTAAATGAAACATCTGAAAAATCTTTTTGTCCAACAATTTCACATGCTCAAATCTTTTAACATCCCATCATAACAGCAAATCCAAAGCCCTTAGATCTGCAATAAATCATTCATATATCTTGCCCTTTCTTTTATCCTCTCATGCGTTCCCATGGATTCAATCTAGGGTTACAATAATAAAACCATAGCTCTGATACCACTTGTAAGGAAACTTGGCAATAAAGAATATAACCATTTCTACATAACCCATCATAGATCTAAAATAAACATGAAATTAAAATCCACATGCAAGAGAATAGATAACATACCCACAAAATGTGACACAAGATATACCTTGGGAAACCCTCATTGAGGGAAAAACCCAGCCTCCAAAAGCATCCATCACCGTGTATTATTCAGCAAAAAAATCATTTCCATACAACCATGAAAGCCTTCATGGCCATAGCCACAACTGAGAAAACTATGTGAACAAGCATGAATCCACAAATCCCATGCCATGCTTTCAACCTTCACAAATGCTCCCTTGGCTAACCTGTCAAGCCTTGTCCCACTCGATTCTTGCCTTTTATCTTCTCTTTGTCACTCTCTATACAACAACTACCCTTGTGGCTGCTTATATAGTAGCAAGTCCCACAAAACCACTAAGTGGTATTACATAAACCATGTGCTACCTAACCCACTAACCCCACATTTAATATTGGGCATTTAATTATTTTCCCCAATATTAAATAATTACATCAAATATTATCACAATGTTACAATACAACTCATCAAGTATATCCCATGGGAATCTTTACATGTTGTACGTCCATCTAGGTACAACATTACATAATAAAATAAAATAATAAAATAACAATATTATGCAATGTGTGCAACACCCATTATCTCAACAGTATTCCTATTAATTGTACTTGATTTTCGAATATGTTAAAGAAGAAACAAATGCCAGTTAATTTACAGACTGTAACTGACTTGAATTGCTTGATGTATTTTTTAAATGTTGAGATGCATAACTAAGAATTTTTTGTTGCTACAGGCCAAGCCACAGCTGACAGACAGGTCAAAGCTTCCAACTATTGTGGATCCTGTGATTAAAGAGTTGTTGAACTTGAAATATCTTCAGCAAGTAAGTTGCATGCAAAATATTTCTTTTGAAGGGAATTGACATTATTTTTAAAAATACATTTAGTTTATACAATTTTACTCATGTTTTGGTGGATAAAAACTTAACGTTCTTCCACATTTCTTGCCCATTTTATTGCATATCTGAAATAAGACATAATCTTGCCATTTTCCAATAGCTAAATGTCTTTAACTATGATTGGAATTTGTCATAAAATGTATTTTTTAGGTTAGATTTTCAGCTAGTTCTGGTTGATCACCATTTCAAAATTAGAGGTGCTAATCCTTTCATTGAAGATAAAATTTATAGTGCACTACATATCATCACACTTACCCAAAAAAGTTGAGCCAAACATTTGATTATCTAGATTGAAAGTCATTGTCCACTTCATAATCTTAGAAAGAAGAACACCATAAGTGCTTGTGAACCAAGTATTTATGATGAAGCAAGAAGGAAAGAAAAATGAAAAAATGTGTTGAGTCGAGAGATAGACATTGGAAAGAAAGCCATTGATTATAAAAAGTATTAAGATCAAGTTTAAAAATAATGTTTTAATTGACAAGCACAAAGCAAGATTAGTAGCTAAAGAGCAACAAATTTTCCTTGTACATCCATGCACTATCTCCATGATTCCATGTTTGGTCCTTAGCCTCTTTGCAATAACCACATGATTGATGATTGCCAAATAGTGCCAACATACTATGTGGAAAGGCCCTTTCTAGATCATATTTCAATGTAACAATTTATCAAACGATGGCGCTTTGAGGGGAGAACGATCATCTTCAACCGTGTGACTTTGGCTCATTGCTTCAAATTTGTTAGAGGATATAGAAACTTACTGACTGTAAACAATAGGTATGTTCTTAGGAAGAAAACCCATACTCATTGTAAACAAGAGGTATGGACTTAATGCATATTTCATGAGTTGTGGTTCATAAAAACCCATACTCATCAGCTTGAACTGTTTGTTTAATACCCAATGCATTGAGGTGACACTTACAATTTGAATTCATAAAAACCATTTCTCATCAACTTAAATTATTTATTTAGTACCCATTGCATTGACGTGACACTTACAAGGTTGAAGTATTGCAACTTCTTAGAAGGTCTGCCTACTCAGTTCCATGATGGTCCAACTTTCCTTGATCCTTGGGAGAATGATGCAGGAGCATCAAGGTCAAGGTTGAAGGCATGAGAAGACATTAAGGTCTCAAGATAACCAACATGACCATGTTAGAATAGTTGATGTAATAAGACCCTGTGAAGGTCCTTTTTGATATGTTTGTAATCATTTTAGTTACATTTGAAAACATTAATTAACAAAAACCATATGTGCAGATATAAACATTAATCACAACATGTCCAATTTATTTGTAGGTATATTTTCCTGTGAAGAAAGACCACACCTGACAATATGAATCTAGAAGAAACCAATGAGACAATGGCTACATTATGGGCTCAATTCTAAAGAAAACCTGATAAATGTTATTGTCCTTGCAAAAAGTGTAAGGGTTTAAAGAATCGAAGAATTCTAATCACAACAGCCAGACTCATTGTAGGCAATATGGTCATGTTGAAGGGGGCCACACTTTTCGTCCATTGTTGAATGTGGATTTCCTACTGAAGGAACATGGAGGTGTGAATATCCAAGTTGAGGATAACACTCCCATGGAAGAAGATGATAATGTGCCAGAGGACATGATTGAAGAAGATGGTATTGCGGTAAGTGATGATCACAATGATGGTACTAGTGAATCTGATAATAATGATGAAGATGGTCTTGATATACCTTTACTTAAGAAGGCACACGAGCCCTTATACCCAGGCTCCCAAACAACTCTACTGTCAGCTATAGTGTTGTTGGTGAACTTAAAGGTTATGAATAGCATATCCAATGTAGCAATGTCACGTATGCTAAGGTATGTCATTTTTTTCATCTTCAAGGTTAGCATACAATTACTATTCATTATATTAACAATGCATATTTGTTTTTGTAGGTTGATTAGTGAGTTTTGTTACCACCATCAAACATTTTTCCTTGTTCGTATCGAGAATTATCTAACATTATAGATCAGATTGGAATGAAGTATCAGACAATACATGCATGTCCCAATGATCACATTCTATATCATAAACAACATGAATTTGCAACAGAATGTCCTGATTGTCATGTTAGTAGATATCAGACAGATCAAATAACAAAAAAAGTACCTCACAAGGTTCTTTGGTACATTCCCATTATTCCACGTCTGGAACGGTTATTTAGGTGTGCTAGCTTGGTACAATTTATGGATTACCATGCACACAATAGAAGTCAGGATGACATTATGCGAATGCCTATCGATGGTTCTGCATTTAAAGAGATAGAAGAAACATGGTCACACTTTAAAGAAGAACCTTGTAATCTAAAACTTTCATTGGTGGCGGATGGTGTCAATCCATATGGAGATATGAGATCTGTTTACTCAGTATGGCCTATTTTTGTTATTAACAATAACATTCCTCCTTGGATGTCCATAAAGAGGGAGCACATAATGTTGTCAATGATTGTGCTAGGTATTTTTTTTTTTTTATAGTTATCTAAATTAATTTATAAATTGTGCATGAAAATGATTATAATAATTACGTAATGTTTATGTTCATTCAATTTCTAGATAAATACCAAGTTAAAGATATGAACGTGTATATTGAGCCCCTAATTGATGGGTTGTTGAAGTTATGGAATGACATCACTATGTATGACATCTCTAGACTGATAGGACATCGACAATTTCAATTCCATGCAATGCTTGTATGGAAAATACATGATGCCCCTAGGCTAACTCATTTTTGCAATATGTTATATTGTTAAGATCACATATTTTTGGTCTGTTATAGTGCTTACACATTACTATCAAATGCTTAAGTTGCGCATGATAATTGTACATGATCCAATTATACATGACTTTTAGGTCTTCAAACAAAGGGAAAATTTGCATGTCTAGTTTTTGGTCTGAAGATGAAATGTCATCATTCGAGAAGTTTAGGAAAGCAGGTGTTTGATGAGTTTAGACACTTTCTCCACAATAATCATAGGTGTCGAATTGCCAAAAAACATCTTTTCAATGGGAAAGAAGAGACATCATCAAGGCCACGAAGAATGAAACATCAATTATGGAAGTTGAAATACGATCGACTAAATTGTCGAGGTAATGTCCAATTTTTCATCCAAAGTTTACAATTTGTATTTCGATATTGTCTTATATTTACTAATGCTGTAACTGATGCTCGTGAAGGTCATCAAGGCATCAATGACCAACTTTCTAGAGGAATGAAAAGTTATCCTACTCAATTTAGTAGGTTACCATACTACAAGGATCTTCCAATCGCGCATTTTTTTGATGCTATGCATATTGGAAAGAATGTAATAGAGACACTATGGAAAATGTTGGATGGAAGGCGTGATAGAGAACAAATTGCTAAAATTTGTACTGACATTCATGAATCTAATCATGCACTAAAAGTTTTTATTGAATCAAATAGGAATGGAGATCGCATAAATACAAGTGCCCTTCCTTGGTTATTAACGGAGCAACAAAGTGATGCATTAAAAGAAGTCATAAAAAAAACAAAATTTCCAATAGGATTTGCTGCAAATATAAGCACTCTTCTATCAAAGAAAGGTGATTTTGGGCCAGGGTTGAAGACACATGATTGGCATACCTTCCTCAAGGTAAGTCATGTTTTCTATTTACAATATATTTGTAAGATTGAATGTAGTACCAGTTGCATTATTTAATAATATATTGAAATGATCATTTTTTAATGATTGCAGTTCATCCTACCTCTATCCCTTCTACAACAGTTTGACAATAGTATTAAACAAGTTATATATGATCTTGGAAAATACATGAGGTTAGAAGAGTGTTTTTTCTTATATTTGTAGCTTTTTATCTGAAATCTATTGTATAATTTTATTTGAAATCTCCTCTATGTGTTTTTGTGTGTTAAATCTCATTTAGGTGGTTATCATCTAAAGAAATTAATAAAAAAGATATAAAATATTGGAAGAGAAAAATTCCATAGCTTATGTGTGAAATGCAAAAGTGTTTACCTCCAACATTTTTCAATGCTCAAGAACACTACCTCATACATCAAGTTGAGGAGATTGAATTGTGTAGACCTGTACAAGTTAGATCAATGTGGATGGTTGAGAGGCATTTGAAATTTATGAAGGGCTTGGTTCAACAAAGAGCATGTCCCGAGGGTTCTATGATAGAGGGATATATGATATACCAGACCATGGTGTATATCAATGAATATCTTCCAAAGTTTGCAGCAGGTATCCATCTAGATCGCATTTGGGATCCCAACTGTAATGACAAATTCAAAGGGGAGGACCTGACAGGAAAAGGTAGATTAAGGAGGGTGAGAGGTAATTATAAGTTTTTTTTTGTAATTTAACAATTTTTATCCATCATCAATATATATAAGTTGTTTCTAACTGGTGTAATTGTCTTCTTTATAGTTGGTCGTGAGTGGGATGCACTACACTTGTATATTGCAAACAATCTTGATTGGATGATAGTGTGGATTGAACAGTCTCAAGAAAATGGTCGCTCATTAACATGGGATGGTGTTGCATCATTGGTTAAAGAAGCTCAACGTAATGGAGATCCCAATGTTACACCAATGGTACTTGATCTAATATATAGCTTAAGAGATACAAAGGTATTCATAAGATTACTAATCATGAGACATAAGTTTAATATCAACTCATAGATCAATGAGAAGATTCTTGACATGTTTGAATAATTGCAAGTCAAACAACACAAAGCTATGTACTACCATGGCTATAAATTCTGCACAAAAAAGTTAGATGAAATGAAGAAAATGTGTGATTCCAGGATAAGTGCTGTCTTCGTGGTCACCAATATTTCATCTAGAACTGACATACATCCTCAAAAATTTGAAAATCAATACTATGGAATTTTGGATGATATACTTGAGTGTGACTTTAAGTCATTCAAAATAGTTCTATTTGTTGTCAAATGGTTTAGGTTACGACTGAATCAAAATGATCCCGATTGGACTATTATTGAACACGACAGTGGATTTACTATGATTAATACAATGTCATTTGAGCCAGTCGGAGATGAGCCCTATGTTCTTCCAAGTCAATGCGAGTAAGTGTTTTACTTTGGTGTTCCAGACAAACCAAGTTGGTCATTTTTTGTTAGACATGACCCAAGAGGAAGGCCGGTAAAGTATAATGTGATCGAAGAAGAAGATATTGAAGAAGCACAAGAGGAAGTAAATGATTATCAGGAACAATAGCTACCCAGTTATGAAGAAGAAGAAGATGGTGATGATTTTTGTCATGCTAACGATAATGGTGATAATGATGATGATGATGCTGATGACGATCATGATCATGGTGATGAAGATGGTGATGATCATGGTGATGATGGTCATGATGATGATAGTGATCAAGAGGATGATGATGGTGATGAAGATGGTGATGGTGATGACGACGATCAAAGTGACAAGTACGATGATGGTGATGATGATGATGATGACATGGATGACAATCATGATGATCAATGAAATCTTTAGGTATGATCAATGTTAACTATGATGGGGTCTTGTATGACCAAATATTTCTTTCCAAACCATATGTGCACATATAAACATTAAGTAGAACATGCCAAATATTTTTTAGATATAAACATTAGTTACGCTAAATTTTTAACTTAAGACACATGATTTACATATAATCTACTTTATTATTAATATTTTTTTTTGGTAAGTCTATTAATTTAATTTCGCTGCTGATTTCTAAGACTTACTAATTTTTTTCACAGGCCGATATGGATGCACCATGTCCGACACCTTCAGTAGAGGTAAACATTAATTATTGTAAATTTTAATGTTAATATAGAAACAAATTTCCTATTATTGTGTTCTTTTGTTTATGGCTTTGGAGTTATTTTGATGAAAGTATACGAATATTTGATGTCACAACTGATAGGAAAAAGCTACAATGATCGCTGATCAAATGCAATCTAAAATATGGGCGTCATATCTACATGAAATTGGCCTTAGTACTAACCCTATATTCATCACCCAAAAAATTACACAAAGATACACTGATGAGCTTGTTCAAATTATCATCTAGGGTGACAGAAGTGAGGAGAAAGAGGCACTGACAATAGAATTGGACCGTAGAATCCAATCTTTGAAAGTAAGCAGTAATTTGACTAAAGCAGTAATAGAAGTTCAATAGATATTAATATTTTATAGTATCTTATGGATCATGATCTTTGATTTTATGTATTCTTGTGTAGACATATGTGCCAGTTGCGACGTCACATGCTGAACATGGTCAGGGTTGTTTCACAGTACCTTCGTGTAAGTAACACTTTGTTTGTTTTGATCAACATTATAACACTTACCTTTTTTTTTGTCAACATTTCTCACTAGTATCCCATTTGATCTTTACCCATTGCAAATGTCTTTGCTAACAATATTCTATTTTTCAGCTCATGATGAAGTGCGAACTCCTCCTTTGATTGGTGGTCCACTATTGTCTGCTGCATTGTTGGCAACAAGGACCATGCAAACATCATCGTCTATGCCCAATAGAACTGGTAAAACCTTGTTTTGATATATTTTGTAATGTGCTATATTTTTTAATGTCTTTCTACAAGTTGATGAACAACAAAGTAGCACATTAGTGCTTAAATGATGTCTACAGAAGCTCGCATACACACAAACACATGCATACACACACCATACATACATATACATATACATATACATATACATATACATATACATATACATATACATACATATACATATATATATATATATATATATATATATATATATATATATATATATATATATATATATATATATATATATATATATATATATATATATATATATATATATATATATATAGCCACACATAGAGAGACATGGACATAGGCAGGGAGGTAGACCAACATAGAGTAGTACTAAAATTGTCATTTAATTGTTATGATGTTTCAATTGATAGAGCAATAGAGAGCAGTACTACTGAAGCTGATCCATTTCCTGAAGCAGTTCGTGTGATTAGTACTGGTTCGTATGAAGGGACATTGTTGTAGAATAAGAAAACTATGTTTCCATTAAGCGAACGAAAGCTTCTAGGTGCTTTAAAATTTATATTTTTAAAAGTGTAAATTTAGTTTACTTTTACATTACTCATTTTGGACTGATAAATCCTTTATGTTTTTGTAGGTAATAATGCTTTCTTTGAACATCTTTTTCATATGACATTGAGATTGTTTGGACCCATAATATGTAACAGGTACGTAGTTTCATATCATTGCTACATAATTTTTATTTTCTTCTATTTATTGTAATATATTAAAGTTATTGATCTAACAATCTTTTTTTTTTTTAAAAGGTGGAATTTACAAGCTGGGGAATTAAAAAATCAGCTGATTGCATCCATTGAGGAGAAATTTGGGAAAAATATTTTTGACACTGGCCTACTTCTGAAAAGAGCAGCAAAGCATATAAAGACTATGAGGGATCAATATATAAGGGGTCTTAAGGATAACCAAAAGTACGACCATCCTCCTATGATTCCACCAATGGAGTGGAATGAAATAATAGAAGATGCAAAGGAGAAAAGGCTATGTGAAGATAGAGATAATGAAGCAGCACAAGGCAAAAAGAGGTATGTCATTATAGTATTAAGTACATTGTAATCATGCATTAATTATTGATATTTGTAAATATATAATCTAAGATGTTTGAAATTGTTCATAGATTGCAGGACACATCCATGGCTACAAAAGCGAGAATAGAAAAGGTTGGCCAACACAAACTTGGCTCTGGTGGCTATATGAATCTACAGTCTCAACTTGTAAGTAGAGCAATGAATTTTGTTTTTTTTTTTTTTAATATAATGTTGCAAAAAATTTTTTTTAATGAAACCATAAATGGAAAACTGACGTTATCAAGTAAAAACCACAGGGCACAAATTTCAATGTGGAGGTCATCGATGAAGATAGAAAAATTGCCTTGAAGGAAGGCTATAAAGTTGTGGTTGCATGCCTACGTGAAGAATCTGTAAGCCTTGCCCAAGAATCCAGTGCACCAAATGATATCTCACAGGTAAATTGGTCAGATAAAAAATAAATGAAATTAAATAGTTGAGAAGATTCTTTTTTGGTATTAGTTTTAAATGTAAATTGACTACATAACAATGTGGATAACATTTTACTGCTGCCTTCATATCCTACCACAAAACCTGCTCCTGACGAAGGCCATGATATGCATTATAGTGGTGGAGGTATTAATTTTCTATTGGAAATTAATTATGCAATTATGAATACAATTTAACATCTTCAATTGGAATTTGACATGTATCCTTTTTTTGAATATTTCAGAGCATGTTGAACATCATGCTGAAGGACTGGACCATGTTCCAAGTGTTCAACATGTTGACATAGTGGCAGATCAAAATGTTAATGTACATGATGTGGCATTTTTGGGTAAGAAAAATGCATTTTATGTTGTACTCGTACTTAATTACAAACTTGTAACAGTTAGAAAAAGAAAAAGAGTATTGCCAATTTATCACATTCACTTGTTCTTGCAACAGAGCCCCCTTTAGTGTAGTAACCTCCTGCTCCTCCAAAGAGAAGGAGCCATCATAATTTGACACTACACGTTCCAGAAGAGGAGGAGAATGAAGCAAATATGGATGTCCCTATGAGCACTTTTCTTAAGAGAGCTCAGAAAAACAAAAAAAAGAAATGATGTTTTAAAAATCTTCTTTGATAAACCTTGTTGGATAATGAAAGAACTTTGTTTTAAGTAATTATGTATGAATGATGCGTATTAATACATATTTTTATTTTATGTTAATGAATATTGTTATGTGTTAATGAAGTTTTGATTAGTATTGTGTATTAATGATTTTTATATCATATTAATGAATGTTATGTGATTGTATTGATTGAATGTTATAGTTCATAAATGGATGAATGAATGAATGAAGTATGTAATTAGATGATAATGGGTACTTTAGATTGATGTTAGGGGGAGGGGGGTGAGGCCAGATGAGTTTCTACCTTCACGTGGTTGGCCTTGTTTCCACATCCCAATTATCTTTAACGAGACTGAAGTTTTTTCACTTGTAATAGTCTCATTGCAGTCATCTTTTGGTTCCTTGAACATATAGTTCTTGCTTAGTTTAAATCCCAATTATTAGATATTTGTCCACATTGGATTTAGTTTGGCATAGAAACTTGCATATTTTATTATATATATTTAGTCAACTGAAAGTGATGTACAAAGCATTCACATAGTTGATGTCTAACAAAAGAAGATAAGATGCATATACTATTTAGCATGGAAATCCTTGTAGGTGAATTGTGTGTGTATGTACACACACACACATATATGTATGTATGTATATAACTTCAAAAAAATGTGTAGACTCAATTAGCAAGAGACACCAACCTCAAATCCTGCAATGCAGAAGGAACTGACCTTTGAAATGCAAAGTGTTTATAATGTAGGTAGATTTGCCTTAGATCTCCTTCGAGGTCTTCAAAAAATCTGCCTTGTACTTATGAATAATCCACCAAGATTTGAAATATTTTTTTTCAATAAATACTCTAAACTTGGAATATACCTTCATAAAAATTCTACTTTAGATATACTCATCATATTCAAAATAAGCCTTCACATGTCTATTCACTTAGGTCTGATTTAGGTCTTCCACAAATTTTCCTTATAATTATGCTCTTGAATCTCTTAAAATCTTCTTTGTATTCAAATGATATCTAATGAATTGATTGATACAAATTTCCTCATACTTGAATCCAAATATCATTGTCATTGTCAAACATAACACAGACATAAAATCATTTTGGTTATTCGCTTGTTATACAAGTTAGTTTTATCTTTTTGGTTTTCACAAGTCATGCACTTATGCATCTTTGGGATATCCACAAGCTATTAGAGATTTTTGGATGGTTCATGTCGTTATTTTTTTTGTTTTTTTTGTAGGGTTTTTGCCATGAAGTCTAAGGACAGACATGTTGGATGTTTGTGATAGGCATGTCCACCTATAAGAAAAGTATCAAATGTAGAAAAAATGCAAAGAAAAGCTTGTAAGGGTTTTAGGTGTCTTTAGGCCTAGTACAACTCATAAGGGTTTTAGGTGTCTTTGGAAGGGTTAGCGAAGTTATAAAACCTTTGAAAAGGTTAGTGAAGTATATTAAAGGCATATATGATTGTAAGTTGTTGAAGTTGACACTTTGTGTCAACTAGACAACAAATTTTAGTTTATAACTAACTGGTAACAATCAGATAGTTAGACAACAGTGGTTGTTTACTATTGTTTGGTTATTTAGAAGGGATTTTTCGAGTTTTTAGGGGAGAAGTAGAGTTGGGGTGGTGAGACAAGGCATTGTGAAAAAATTATAATCAATAAAATAATCTTGTTCTTCGCAATTCAGTCTCTGTCCCATGGAACAATGAGTTCCTATGATGTATCAAATGCATTTTGACTAATATTTAATGTGAGAACATTTTATTATTTTTGTTATATTGTCCAAACATTCTTTTAATTTTCATTGCGTGTTGAGTAAGGAATAATAGACTAGTGCATTCAAACCAGTGACTGGTTAGGCACAGTCAACTGTACTTATTCTAAAGTTTCCAATGTAGATTCTCTCCTACCACCTGTAGTCACTGTTATTGGTGGGAGACAATGAGGTTGTGATAATTTATTTGTACTATATTAACCAAATGTAGGAGAGTGGGAAAACTTGGTGCAAGTGCACTATTGGATGGTAATTGCTGATGGAGGTTTAGCCTGGATTAGACACTAGTCTAATAGACAGTGGATCATTTTGTGTTTGAAGATGTTTGGGGGGTGAATCATTCATGTTTGGGGGGTGTCTCTATTACCAAAAATAAGACAGTAGAGCACTGCTAGTGTTATGATGGTCAAAATATGTCTTTCATTGTGATAGACTATTTCTAATTCATCTGTGTTGTTTCTTGCTATTGTCAAGTAGTCTTTGTTTTCCTTGAGACCATGAACAAAATTATCTACCACTTTTGCTAATGATAAACTTTTGAATTGAACAATGATAAAGTTTATTAGTAATCATTATAGTGGAACAACTTTTGACTTGTTCAAAAATTTTAGTCGAAGGTGTTGGAATTGATAGTGAACCCCAAGCTCCTAGAAATCACCTGCAACCAAAATGCATGTTACATCTGTGTCTAAGAGAGAATATGATCCAAAAAGCATGCCCACTTTGGTGATTTGGCTATTATTGCAGCACTACAAAGTGTCTTATAGTGTTTCTCATTTTCTTAAATAATTGGCAATTAGTTCATGATTTCATCATATCTTATAGTGGAACAACTCCAAGAATCTTGGGTAAATTGCTTTCTATAAGACTTTCTTGTATAGGACACTCAATAATGTGGGCTAAGTGGTGGCACAAAGAGGAACAAGAAAGGATCTGTACAAGTGCATGATGCAGTAGGATTCAAAAATGAAATTATCTTAGTTTCATTCTGATTCTCATTTGTTACCCTCACATACATACATAGCTCACTTCAATTCTTCAATGCTCTCAAACGTATACACATCCCTTATATGCAGATCTGGTCATAATTCTCCTAAAATTTACAAATATTCCTGGAAATAACAGCTACCTAAGACTCAGGAATTAGATATAAATGAGTTGAGATCAGCATTTATAATTCTTGAATAGGATTGAAAATAATTTTGATGTTGTAAGATGATTTGATATGCAGCAGCAGAATTCATCCTTGTTTACTTCTAATTTATAGGACCAGTGCCTTATCCATTGGGCAAGAAATTGACTATTGGCAGGAGATCTAATTCAAATAACTTGTATAAGAATTAATCAACTGCAATCACCCATCTCCATTCTTATGCAATATCCCTTTTATGAACTCATAAACCCTACTGATTTACTGAAGCATTTATATAATTGCTTGAATTAAAAGCAACAATAAAACCAGCATACAACCCATTCAACCAAATAAACCTTATTTAAATGACTTCAAAGTAAACAAACCCATAAACTGGAGATAGAAATTGATGATCCACAGATATAGTGTAAATACCCCTTTGTATTATCCTTTTCATATGACTAATACAATAACCAATAGAAAACTAGTTGAGTGCCCAGAATAGATTGCCATTTCTGTCATTTCAATTTGCTTATCAGAAAGCACAATGGAAGAAAACTCAAAACCTCTACATACTATTGGACCAATTGAATATGTACTCTTCTTGAAAGAAACAAAAAATTGCACAAGTCTCGTACCATCACAATGCCTTGAAAACTCATTTATATAGCATGAGTTGCAACAGGCAAAGGGAAATTGTGATCTGACAAGTGTCCAAGGAACAAAGCATCATACAAAAGATAAAAATAATCACAACAGAATGCCAGGTGTATCAAATATTCCTTTAGGTAGGCCCGTTCTAGTTTCTATTGTGAATCATCAACTTTTGATTTGTCTCTCATTATTTCGGCTCCTCAGACTACGTGGCTACCAAGCTGGCCAAAAAGGATGATCTTGTGATACCTCCAAAATAGTTTTCTCCTATAGGTTCTCACTACTTTCACCCTGAGTAGGAATTATTACCTTTTCCCATTCTTCTTTTTTCAGTTTTGGTGAAGAGGTGTTAATAACCTGCACCTCACCTTCTAGTTTCTCATCATCATCTGAAATGTCCTCCTCTAACTGCTTGTCCAACAGAAGATTTGCCATCACGATGTCAAATTGTATATCATCTAGCTAGCTAAACTGTAGGATATCATTTTTCTTTTTTAAAATATAACTAGCCTCCTTTTCAAAACCAACAAATTCTTGCTTCAAAGAATCAAAAAATAATTGGACTTTAACCAATTCCTCTTTCGTGGTGGCCCACCAGGCATGTCCCTTTTCATTAATAACTTTATTTATCCTTGTGTAGAAAAGGTCATCCAATTCTTTACTCCACTCTTCCTTATTTTTCAATTTATTCTTTCTATCCAAGGCACAAGGAAATAGATCAAATTTTTGATTCTTGTACTTATTCAGATAAGAAACAATTTTCAGTTGCAGAGTAACTCTCTTGTTATCAAAATCTGACAGGTGATTAGCAATATCATACAATTTTTCAGCATGATCATGGGAAGACTTTATAACTGAATAACATAGAAGGGTGATTTCCTTTTCCCTTCTTCCCCATTTATTAACAATAGGCTTCAGGGTATCATTATGATTTTTGAGTTCCTCCCATATATCTATTACTTTTACCAACTGATCAAAGAATAAGGGCCACTCAATTTTGATAGCTAAATACATTAGAGCCTTTCTAAGCTTATCTTCATATTGTGTATTTAACTCTACATGTAAGGCCCATAGTTTTCTCTTCTCTTCTTCAAATTCCTCAGCTGTATAATATTCAAGCCTTTGAGGTGTGTCTGGTATCTCTACAAGGGGGGTGGATTTAAAAGGTTCCATTGGAGGACAGGGGTATGTTATTCTTGGCCTTGTGGATTTCCCCATTGCCTTGTTTTTAAGTTCAATTCTCCTTTTTATCTCCCTATTATAGGCCTCAAGAAGTGTTTCATATTTATTTTGTAACTCATACATAACCTGTTCCTCCTTCTTAGCAGTGGCCAACATAAACTTAGAAGAATCCACATTCCAATATGCTGCCTATACATGTGAAGTGTCAGCAACCCTTCTTACAAGTATATTTCCCATCAACCCAGACTCATTTGATTGTGATGGTGTGGCTCTAGATCCCTTTATCAATGACCAACTGACCAATGTAGCTTGATCTTCAATGAATGAAGTGCCTTGGAAGTCTCTTCTATTTGGGTCTTGCAACTCCAATCTACTTGAAACAGAATTGAAAATTAATGCATTTTCAATATCCCAATTGGGCAATAATAAAATGTTAGATGCCTTTATCATTTTCCTCCCCTCCTTAGGGCTTATATTCTATAATTCCTTCATCATTTCTTCTTTAATTTAGTTTTTCATGGAAGTTTCATCCATTTCTGGATGCTCTGTTTTCATCTTTTTACATTTCTCCTCGAAAATGTTCATGTTTGTCCTCCATGCAAACTGTTGAAAAGCCCTTAATTTCACAATACTATCATCAGTCAAAAATTGATGACTTGCCTGCTCTAATACAGGGTCCAACTCCCTACCTCTATAATCAGCTATTGTTAGATCCAAACTTGGGAGAGGAAGTTTTGGAGGGTTACCCTCATCTAATTCTGCTTGAGTAATAAAAATATCTCCCTGTGATCCCATTTGTTCAACCTGTTCACCAGTGAGCTGCTCTTCTCCAATCCTCAAAGGGGACTGAGTGGGTGAACTTTCTTCTGTCATTACCTTTTGCCTCTTAGGACTAGGCTCTTCAAGTCTCTCCTCTTGGGATATATTGGGAGATCCTATTATTTGTTTGCCCTTGTCTATAAGAACCCTTTTATTATGAATTATAGTATATCCGGGCCACTTTTGTACAATTATTTTATCAGTTCTCACATTTGGAGTGAAAGCCAACCTCCTCATGACCTCTCTGGCCTTATCAAGATTTGAATCAATAAAAAATTGTTTCTTTTCATTCATGACCTCTATTATTTCAGGGAAGGTATTCATGAGCTTACTTATTTTTTCAGCCTCTATAATAGCATTATCCAAAGGATCATATTTATTATCAAAACAATAAATGAATTCTAAGACCCGAGAATAAACTCTCCATTTTTCCTTTTTAGTTTCCTGCTCCTGCAATGAGAATTCATTCCTTATAATATCCTCTAGATAATAAGAATCGTGCTTGACCGGTCCCAACTTGATTCTATGCCTCAACATCTGATTGAAAAATCCCTTAGAATCACAAAAATGAGGATGAGAGACAGCCATCATATACTACTCCAAAATTTTATGCAAAAAGACCCATCCCTCTTTTGTAATCACAAACTGATGGGCCACTGTGCAGGTAGAGAAAATTGACCCTAACTTCCTTTTCAACAAAAACATTTCTTCCACTCCCCCTAACTGCCATAAAACTTTGGCCATTCCCACCTTCAAAGGAACTTGGTCAGGAAAACATGAGGGTTCCCCTTGAAACCATAGATTCTAAAAATAGTAGAAACAGGGTAGGGGATGATATCTCCCCAATTATGTGAAACTTTCAAGTCATGGGGGTTATCCATAGGCCTAATGAGACTAATTAGTACATTAGGGATTCTGGGATTGTCACTCAATATGAGGCATGCCAATTTAGCAACAAAATATCTATCAAATCTGACAAAACTAGCATTACTTGCATCCTAGGTCATATCTGCACTCCACAACTGGACTGGCAGTATTTCCCCATTCTCCTCTCTGTTTAGTTCCATCTCATTACCAAAATATGTCACTCCTTTGAACAAAAACATATGCATTAATAGAGAGTAGTGACCAAAAGTTTTTTCCACCTTTCCCTTCGCAATCCCAACTAAACCAATGTGAATTTCTTCAGCCAAAAAGGAAGAAAAATCAAAAATAACATCTACATCAAAGGAAGCAATCTGAACCATCATGTACATGAAACCAATGGGCATAAATTCTTGCTCATCTTCACCAAAAAATCGGCATAAGGTCCTGTATATCTCTACAGCCTGGGAAGTGAAAAGACTCTTCTTAAAAGGCTCTCTAGAGGCTATAGTAATTATTGGCAAAGTTCCTATTGTACCAATATGTTCCCTTAGTGCACCTCCCCTAATTACATCCTTCTTTGCTTTATATTCATTCTCTAATTCTAGCAGATTGATTTGCACATGGTAGTCTGATAATGGTTCCAGGTGAAAAACCTCTCTAATTTCTTCAGGAGTAATTGAGACCAGAGGCACACCGACCTTTCTTCTTACAACCCTAATGGCTTGGTCATAATTCTTAGCAATGGCTTCAAGCAAATCATAATCCATGAAAACACTTGGGACTACTAACTTTCCCAAATCAAAATTCCAGACATTAGCATGCAGGGCAAACAACTTTCTTTCCGAAAACCACTTTTTAAACAAGATAAGGCTAGTTTGAGTAGTTGTTGCATCCCTAACCCAGTTCCCCTTGTCGTATAGGCCATCACCAATTTTAAGCCTAGGGTTTAAGGAAATTAACTTTTTAACTTGTGCAGGCTATACAATAGATTCTGGGAGTAATTCTAATAAATCATTGTGGACATTCCTATCCACATAATTAATTTTCCCAGAGAATGGTTTCTTAGGAGGCATTTTGACAGTATTGAGAGAATTGGAATGCCATAGAGGTTATAATATGAGTACTTACTTGACTTGTAGAAATTTTTCTTTTCTGAACTTCTAAAATTTCTCTCGAATGACAAAAGAATAGTTTCACATCTTTACCAGGCTTAACACGACACAATCAATCAGGCTCTTGTGCTCAGAAAATTTGCAATCTCTATTCGCGTGGGACTAGAATTAATGAAAATCTCTATGTTATACTCTGTTTCTCCCACACACGAAGCTTTCACTTATCATAAATGTGCCGAATAGAAAAATAGAGTGGTGTCGCACTTTCTTTTTTAAACTTGTGTCATTGATCCTTGAAAAATCCTACGATCTGGGAATGACAACTAAGCTGACTCAGCTTTCTTCTTAACACATTGGCAGTCAAGCCAATAAAACACCTCCACCTCTACCTTTCCTTCAAGGTTGGCACTTCAAACCAGGCCCATGCATGACTATGCACATGTGTCATCAACTCGCTAACTCGTTATACATAATTCTCGAGCACCTTTCCATAGCGAGCTAGCGATGATCACTGATCTTACTTTAATCGTGTGGTAGACAATTGAAACAACCTTTAAGAACACGATGGTGGGTCCATTGCTCGTTAACTCTCTATACCTAATTTTTGTACATCTCTTTATAGCAAGTCAACGAGTGTCGTTGATCCAGACTTGATCTTGTGGACAGCAATTTTACTTCAATAGTAGTGGGCCACACTCACTAACTTGCTATACTTAACTTCTGAGCACTTCTTCATAGCAATTCAATGCCACCCTTTGATCCTAGCTTGATCTCATGATAAAAAATCTTCGTACCTAGTACACGGGAAGTGGGTCCATGATATTGCTATCCATGATATGGGCCCTACAGATGTCTACCAAGCATTGGTCAAAAGTTTGACCAATGGATGGCAAAAAATGTGCTGACAACGCCAACATTTTTCGACCATCATATTTGTCAAAATTTTGACCAACTTACTGGATGGTCAAATTTTTGACCAAAAAGTTTTCAACCAGTGCCATCTAGTTTTCTACCATGCATTGGTCAAAATTTTGACTAATGCCCCGTAGATTTCTACCAAGCATTGGTCAAAAGTTTGACCAATGAATGGTAGAAAATGGCTCAACAACCTGGACATTTTTCATTCAACGTATTGGTCAAAATTTTGCCCATCTAGTAGGTTCGTGAAATTTTTGACCAGAAAATTATCGACCAATTCGTTGGTCGAATTTGGTCAAAGATTGGTAAAAATGGGTCAAAATTTTGACCAATAAAGGTCAAAAAATGAGCCCAAATGTACTAGTGTGTAATTACTTTTGGATTTTAGGATCTTTGTAAAACCTATTTATCTAATAAAAAACATATGTGATTGTAAAAATAAATCTAGAGATGCAACGTATAAGCCATTTAAATCTTATTCTTTGAAAAAGAAATTGGAGTCCCTAATCTATTGAAATATGGTTTTATACGTTTAAGAAAGAAGTAAATAGTACCTTGTATATGGAGACATTATACTGATGTTGGAAATCTACGTCACCTCATTTATATCTTCCTAGTGACTAGAAACTAATAATCCCCTTTTCCTTTTTGTGATGGATTTGAAATGAAATAGTGTAGAGGAGCCATACACTTTTTAAATAAAGATCCCTACATCAGAGCCCTTGATGAGGCTAACATTATGAGAGTTAGAGGGATTATCACTAAGTTTTTTATTGTTATCATCAATGTAAATTTGATGAAGAATGAAATAACTAGAGGAAGATCTCTTTGAGTTGTAGACAACTTAAGTTCTTAAATCTCTTGTGACCACCCATTGGCTTGCTACAAAATAGTTCCCAAACAAAAATAACTAGCACTTGCAACTAAAGAATGTGCAATGGTTAGGCTAATACTCAAAACTAATTGAATAATGGGGTACAAAACCAAAAAATGTAAAAATCATATAAATGCAATTTTATTTATTTATTTAATTTTCAAAATAATAAAATGTGAAAACTATAGAAATGCTAATCTTATTTATTTATTTTCATCAGTAAAAAGCCAATGCCCTATATTATATTTCAAAATAAGTTTTTCCCTATTCATAGTGCAGGCACCAAGGGAAAATGAATGGGGAAGAACACCTTTTATATAGCTTGAGACCGAAGTCCTAATATAGATAGATAATTGCCCCTTAGAATTTATGGGGTCTTAAGGAGACATACATCCTTTTACAATTTCAATAATATACATTTGATAATGATCATTACTAGGGGATTCAAAAATTATTTTCTATGTACTTTTATGAGAAGATTTAGGTTACAATTATATAATTGTAGCCTTGAATGATAATTCTACCTTTCTTGCTAGTTTAGAGATCTTCATCCTTTTATCCTTGTTTCTATCTTGTGCTCACTTGAAAAGACCAAGATCCTTTAAAATTTAAAATCCCCTATCGCTTCAATCAAACTTCAACTCAATGGTCAAAGTTACTAAACATCAATAATATAAAAAGGATATTCAAAGAGCCTATTCATATTGGAAGAACCATTCTATTGAGTGACTTAGGATTCATTGTTTCCTATATTTATAAAGCCGATTGGATTGTTAGGATTGATTATCATAATCTTCAGCTATCCATTTTGTTAAGATTGATTATCATTTTCTAAAATTATCATTATTGGTTATCTCTATCTTAACCTAGAATACTCTAACGAAAAACCATATCTTAATCTTCTAAACATTTCAAACTAAGTGCCCAAATTATTTATTTATTATCTATTATGGGACTTAATCAAATGTACCTTTACACAATACTCATTACATTCAAGATTGTATATTCTTTAAATTATATTATTTATAAGTTCAACGATTGTCTCATTAGTTTTCTTGAAAGAAAGAGCTATACCATTAGTTTACTAGGAATGATTCTATTTACCCTTTTGTTTATCTTAATTTGAAGCCATGATTTACATTAATAAGTTTTATTTTTCCTTTGAGTGTTTTGATATATTCCTATGGAGTGATTATGCAAGTAAACTTGTAGTGCTTGTTCCTACG